>JABJVR010000013.1:2512389-2550663 GCA_025773905.1 Chitala chitala
TTGCCAGATTGAGTGGTAGCTGTGTCTGTGTGTGTGTGTGTGTGTGTGTGTGTGTGTGTGTGGGTGTGTGTGTGTGTGTGTGTGTGTGTGTGTGTGTCCTGTTTCTCTCAGTACGTTTCTCTGTATGGAAATGAGCTCACTTCATACCCACCTTATCCTAATGAAAACCTGAGTGTGTGAGAGAGAAAGACACATAAGGGGATTGTAGAATAATTTTATTTTTTAAATTATTTGGGCGATTTTCTCATTGCTGTAGAACACGCCATCTTCCCCTTTTGCAGTCTGGTGAAACCTATGGACACTTCCTCAGAACTGTGTTCTTTAACATAGAAAAATATGCTGATTCTTGGTTAGGGGTTAGTGAACATTAACATTTCCAATGCTTGTAAAGCTCCTTGGTGAACCTCTGTTCTGAAAGGCACTATATAAATATCAACTAAATTAAATTAAAATGGAGATTTTTTTTCCCCCCACCTAAGATCACAGACAAACTAAAATCTATCCGTAATCCCCAGGTTAAGAACTGAGGTGCAGACCTTCTGGTGATTATGATTTTTCTGATTTTATTATCTTCAATGGCTCTAATTCCAAACCTACAGGGGTGGGGGGGGGTGGGACTGACTGTTTGAGTTGCGTCACACGTATTGGATGTAGCGCATGGAATCATTCCTTCATAATGGATGGGTTCTGGTGCCAGCGACACCACGATCCTCAAGCAGAGCTAATACAGTCCCTCTGGGTGCCCGAGTGTCCCTGCCAGAGTCCCCACACTGCAATATTAGCTGACCTCGCTGGCATACTCAGAGCTGCAGTATTCAAACCCCAAACCACAAATCCGCAAATCTGCACATCTTTCCCTCTCCCCTCCCTTTGGTATGAAGGCTTCTTTGAGGAGACTTGTTGGGCAACTTCTGTGGCTCTGATGACGAGGTTGACATCAGCAAGCAGACATCATTAGGCCGTCGATGACTCGTTACACGAAACATGCTGGAGAGGGTCTTCAGTTTTACATACTGTTAATATTTAGCTTGTCTTTGGGGTCCCATATTCCTGGTGTGGCTGCTGTTTTTCTGCCAAATTAGAACTGTTACTAATATTTTAACTTTTAGGGAATTCCTCTGGGATCTGCAAGCAGCAGATGTACTTGGTGAGTTAGAAAACCCACTTTGTAACTTCTTCTGCTCATCATCGTTCAACAACGTCCATGGCCCGTAATCTGTAGGGTTTATTTCACCCTTGGAAGGATTTTGGATGTTTTACATAGTTTTCCCCAAAGTGATGCAACGGTCTCAAACTCAGTTTAGGAGCACTTGCTTTAACTGCTGAGAAAGCTGCGTGGAGTCAAGTCAGATTGTGATGAAGGTCAGTGGTGCCTTTAATCGCCAACAAGATTGATGGACGTTCCATCAAGCAACGAAGGAGAATGGATTAAACATAATGTTGAGATGAAAGCACTTCTTTATGGTTTAACGCTCGGTATGACTTTGCAGGAGAGGTTGTCCTGGGCTGCCAAAACTTCACAGATAGAAATAAGATCTTGAAGCTCCAGCTGATACCTCAAAGCCCAGCAGTCTTTGTGGTTTGATGTAGCGTAACCATGCCGACTGCTGAAAATGCACCGTAACAATAGTTTAGTATGTTTCAAGGGTTGTGACCAACAATAAGCGTTAGCAGAATGCACCTATCCAAAAACAAAACATGTCCAATCAAAGGTGACCTTGACTTAGCTATTTGAATGCAACTGAAGGTATTTTTTTAAATCATCGTACAAACAATATAGTGTTTGTGAAAAAGCTCAGGGTCATGAACCCTTTCAGAGAACGCAAGCCCTGTGTTGACAAACTTTTAATAGTTTTCTTTATGATTTGCAAAGTTGTTTTGTTTAATGAGACTGCACAATTTGTAAAGCATTTCTCTCAACCTTCCGTGCCTCAGCAGGGGTCTCAGAAACATCTGGAACGATAGGGGCAGAGAGCACCCCCCCATACCTCTGCTGTCAGTGACACTGAAGGGCTGACTTGGGTTTTTATGATCCAGACAGACTGATCAAAGCCGCCTCACTCGAGTGTGTCACAGGTCTTTCTCAGCACCTATGTCACATGAGAAAAGCAGTCAGCCTTTGTAGATGTCACAAAACTGACGGGGATTAAAGCAACACCAGAAAGTTATGGAGAGCGTAGATGTTAGTATGAACTACTCAAGAGTCCCAAAGTCAAAAACTGGTTTTGTATTTGGTCGTTTGTATTTGAAGTAAGGATACGATAAATTTTATTAATTTTAAAATCAGCTACAACCTCTTTTTTGAGAAAATGGAGAAGGTTCTAGAACTTTGGACAGTTTGGACATTTGGACAATTTGGACATTTGGACATGTCATGTTCCTATCTTCTTTTTAGGGAAGAGTGATGCTGGTGGTGTAGGTTGAGAACAAACTGTCATAAATAAATCTCCCTGTTTTATGTCAGAATAATATAAAGAGTGATTAAACGTCTTTTACAGGTGCTCTCTTATTAAGGTCTTGTGTGGGAATATCCTCATGTGTCAGAATGTCCATGTTCACAGAGCACTGAAAAGCACAGTGTCTCTAAACTATAACAAACCCTGATTAGATTAATGAGACTGAGATGCAATAAGTCCACTGTCTTTTTTAATTGCAATTTTAATTCCATTGTGTCCCCTAATGTGAGACAAGATGTATTCATTTGAATTGCAATTTATTATCATTTCAATGATTATAATAAATAAATATAATAATAATAATAATATATCATAATAATGGCAAATAGACCTTTTTAGGAAAACAGACCCTTTCTCTTAGTGGAAATTCAGCTAGTCCAAAACAACTGCGATTTTAAATGCTTCACATAATTGGTCAACATTGACTACAACCAACGAATTAGAAGTGGGATGTGAGTTCCTGTCAGGGTGCTCTGTTCACTGCATTGGCGAGCTGAGCAGAGCAGATGAAAGGAGGCGAGCCTGGTCATCAGCCAGATGTTAGTGCCCTGAGTGTGAAGCCGGCCTGTAGTCCCACACACACAACTCCCCTGCTGCTTGGGTTCAGCGTGTGGCCTGTGTTGGACCTCCGACCCGCCACCGTTCATCATCCCCAGCATCAGTCAGCGCCCAACCCCACCACCTCTAACCTTTCCTTTCAGTTCTGGAGATGGGCGGTTTCATCGAGCTGTCGACACGTGGCGAAAGTGAATCCAGTGGGATTTGAGAAGTTCAGCTGTGTGTTAAACATAACGTGGCTCCTTAACACGGGTTACACTGTGACATTGACTCAGTTTTTATTTTTTAATTTTTTATTTACAATTTTCAAAAATAAAAAAAGTTTTAAATACAAAATTTTTATTAAAAGGTACTAATTACAATTAAATTCAATTAATCCATTTTTATAGCACCTTTTACAACAATGTGCCTCAAAGCACTTTAAAGAGGAAATTGCAGACGTTAAAGAATAAGCAGTAGGAATGAAAACAAATGAAGCCAGACAACAACAGAGGAGAGGAACCAAAAACTCCACAGTTTGGAGAAAAAAAACCTCAGGGGGCCCAAGGGTGACTGGCTGCCCAGCCCCTCCTGGGCATGCTAACATTACAGAATAAACAGGTGCTTATTGAGACTATGCATGTAAGTGGAACTATGATGTAAATAACACAATATAGTCCTCCTTTGCTCCAGGAGTTGACTTAACTCTCAATAGGCTTGTGGTGTCCCTCAGATGAAGCTTCATCCAAGGGGGTACACTAGGAGTCAGCAGCTCTAACAAGGCATCCCGCTCAGATGGTGCCCAGATGGCTACAAAAGTTTTAAAAAGAAAGTTTTAAACTGAAAGAAAGTTTTAAATTGAGCTGTCCTAATTGACTGTAGTGTACGTGCTAATCCCCTCTCCTACACCGGCCGTTGTCTTCCGGGCCATTTTGGATAAGATATTCCATGTTTAACTTTGCCTTATTTCAGCTAACAGGGTTCGCTTTTTGGGAAACTTTGGAATTTTATTCATTTTCCCCTGTGTTTGGTTTACATGTGAACTAAACATAATTTGCAATCAGTGATGTTAATCCTGTGATTTTTCAATATAAAAACTCAAATTAAAACAAAGTTCAGTTTACATATTCAGTAATGAAGCTCTAAATAAATTGTCATTCAGACTCCAGCTATGATGGTGAGAGACATTCTTCTTTCACATAAACAGAAACACGACTTGCAGAACTATAGTTATTTTCATCCCCAAGAGATGATGGATGAATAAGGGTTGGGGGGCATATTAGGGGAAAGGAAAAGAAAACACACTCTTAGCAGACCACAGAAAGCGCAGCAACTGCATGATGAGGGCTTTGGTGAAGGTCATATGCATAAAAAAAAAATTACAGGACTTTTCAATGAAGCAAAATGGACATGCTGTCAATCAGAGAGGTTATCTTAGCTAATCAGCTTAAGCGTTAGTGCAGAGCCATCTTGTGAAGTCACACCTAAATGCCCTGGTGACAGTAACTCACACCTGATCACCACACACACAGCCTTCCCCATTCCCCAACGTACACACAATTCTTTTTGCATGGTGTTCCATGGACAGTTGCTCACAAAAAGATGCTACACATCCTAAATTTATGACGATGTTTTCCTTATTTACTGTTCCCTGAGCTCATTTATTCCATTTTATGGTTCTCTTTCGGTTTCCGAAAAGGTTGAGGTTTGGAAAATGTTTTGGAAATGTAATTAGCTGCTTATTTTGATGCTCCTGGAGCATGAAGAAAGCAGAGCAGTTGAACGTACCGGTGATTTCTCGTAACTGTTGACTTCCACAGACTGTAGAGAGGACAGGGTAAGAAGATCTTGTAACCAGTATGTTGTCAGTTTAAATCCAGGAGGGTCCTGACGTATCGTCTGAAGCATAATGCATACTTGTGATAATGTACCTAATTGCAAATGTATAATATATATGTTTTAAATTATCATGGCTGTAACAAGCATTTAATCTACCTGAAGGTAATGCACTGTACTTCTTACGCAACTTTAAATTGTATCCTGTGAGATCTGGACCTAATTCTGTTAGAGACATCTGTCCCCCTGTGGGGGGTTTTGGGGGTGGGGGTCCTCTTGGCTGTCCTAGAGGCCCACCCAAGCATAATATCAGGAGAAAAGCCACATAACCACCTGAACCACCACTCTGGTAGCGCCCCCCCCCCCCCTTTACCAGCACCTTTATGTAAGGAGCACACCCAAAGTAATTAGAAGAGGGTCACCGTTTTACCCACAAGCCCCTGTTTTCTCATCCAGCACCATTAGCTGCCGAGCCTCCTTTCTGTGAGCGCTTTAAAAGGTGTAGTACAAACACTGGTGGGCTCTGAAGGACCACTTCAGCGCTTTCCACCAGATAGCCAAGCCGCGGACACTCCAGACACAAGCCTATTCGATTAATGCAGCCTTTATTTGGGCTAAAGATCCAATAAGCACTGCCGCACAGACAAACACGCTTTTTTCCATGCTTTAAATAAAAGCCGGTTTCAGAGTGCCAGTGGGCATGGCCCGGGTCTTTGTGCAGCACAGCATGCCTCATGAGTCTTTACATAATCAGTAGCATTTCAGTAGCTCTGTAACAGCCACTAGGCTTCAGAAGGAGCTTTCCCCATATGTCCATGTTCTTGTTATTCAACACAACCCCCAGCTAGGCTTGGCGTAGCTTATGACACATTCTTTAAACTGCTTATGGCCCCCCTTACACAAAAGGCATGCTGAAGAAGACAAACAAAAATCTTTTTTCAGTGCATCTCATGATTAGTTCTGTTCCGCCATTTTTTTTTTCTCCCCTAATGATGTCACAGGGTTAATACCAAGGGCCATCACCCCCGATGGTGCCACCGTGAAAATTTGAACTGATTTATCAGTCAGTTGAGAACAGACAAGAGAGTGTTTTAAGGTCAAAGTTCAGAATGTGGCTTTGGAGCACTGAAGCTGTGTGTGTGTGCATGTGCATGCATGTACCACACGTCTCTATACGTTCGTGTGACTAACAGCCAAAGCTACCTTGGTCTTAACTGGGCTAACCATTATCCTAAATACCATAAAGGGATCTTTTGTTGCCTCAAAAATTGTTATGAGAAGAAAGACGTGATCATGTGCTGGATGAAAAGGCAGCACTTCAAAGTTGATAGGATCTCAAGCGTGTGATGACAGGAACATGAATATTTCCCTCTCAAAGGTAAACAATTATGGAATTAAAACATCTGAGAAAAGGTCAATCTTTTATTGACTTTGGATTATCTGTAAACCTGGGATAAGTTTTATGACTTCATAAATTGCACAGTAGCCATGAGAGGCTGATTTGAAAGTTGGTCTAATTTTTGTAAAGATAAAACTGAATTTGGGAAGAGCTGCACTTGGGCCAGGTTACATATCTGCCAGAATAGTTATTTCACTCTTTCTTAAGGTCGCACTTTGTTTAATAGGCTTTTACACACCTGTCTGTTATTTGCACGTGGGAACAATTGATTCCAATGGACCAAGCGGAAATGTGTACAAACAGCACAATGCCGACGTGTGCGTGTACAAGGAAATATGTCTGTGTGTGCTTGTGCAAGCACAAAGGAATGTGTCAGACATGTGCGTGTACATGGGAATGTCCGTCTACGTGTGCTTGTACATGTTTCTCAAAACAAGAGCAGTCCATTTCCTTAATATAGCACATGATGGCTTCATGCGGCCTCTTACGACAGCTGGCTTTCTCACTTGGCCACCAATGCCCTTTGTCCTGTAACAGTGACAGCAGGTGGCCCCACATGCCAGGCAGAGCCCTGCGCTACACACAGAACAGGACTAAATCCCTCCTTCCCATTGGTTACGGACAGCCGCCTCTGTTGACTGACAGCTCTGGGTCCACTTTTATCCTGGCTGCGAACAGACGGCTGGTTTTCTCGTGGTAATTTGTAACTCTCCTCCCATCATGCTCCAGGACATGCCGGGGCACCACAGCAACAACACCATGACGGTCCGTTGGACAGCTTGTGGGAGAGTGGGGGGGGGACACAAGTAAGAGATACACTATGAGATGGAATTGTCCGTGCCAGACCCCGAGAATGCCTGTGTAATAGTAACCACTCCCAGGCACGAGGGGTGGGCAGTGTGCTGGGGGGGCGGTATTGTTTGCCCTGTGGTCTCTGTAGCTGTGTGCTCCCCACAGTCAGTCACCCAATGAAAGGCCTTTTGTCATCTCCCCGCCCGTGCTCGACAAACAGCAAAACAATGGCACTCCAAAGCTCATTATCTCAAAGTGTTTTAGATGTTTTCCCTGGTGAAGCAAAGATTTCTTCAGAAAAGAGGTTCTCCCCCATAGATTTGTATGGAAATGGGAAAATCCTGTGGGGGGGGGTGTTCTTATTGTTTACTACTCACAGCCTTTGGGTTGACAGTTCCTTTTTTAGATTAATTATTTCCTCAACCGAGTCAGTGGCTAGCTTGCAAGATTTCCTCTGCAAGTTTTACTAGAAGTTGTGATAAATCTGTTAGTTTGTCTGACGCTCTTTGGTTTTCAGCGTCCCCGAGTTCTTCTCGATGACTGTAAGCACAAGTGCCGTAACTGGAAGTGCATACAGGAAGAGTGCTTCGCTTTTGAAGGAGCAGCAATGTCACCGTTGTGTGACAATGGAGGGGCAGGAGGGTGGGGTAGTGGGGTGTTGGCTTTTTACTGTCCCCACAGGGGACCTTTTTGGTGTCCTCTCTTAGTTCAGAACAGGACATCAAAATGGGCCTCATAACTCTAGTCAGGGTAGAATGTTCTTCGAGCGGTCACAGGACTAACTGACATTCTCAACTGCCGTTCTTCTTTCTGTGCCTCTGTTTAATTTACAGAAGTCCGTCGACTATCTCTGTATTCTTCTTTTCCACAAATTCTAATCTTTGCTGTTTAGGGGAACCTTATAACTTACGGTTTTGCTGCCATGTTAGATGCTGCGTTGGTATATAGCGTGTGAATAATGTGTCGGTTGCAGTCAGACTGAAGCGTGCAAACAGTCTGTTTCTGGACTGAAAGACTGTTAATGGTGCATTTTAAAATGACTGTAAACAATTACTACACTTCATGTCCCTTTGAACTTAGAATTTCACTTAATTGTCCTACTCTTCTTGTTTGAAGCACATAAACATTCAATTTTTCTTTTTCAGTTCATATTTCAAACTTCAGAGCATGAATTACATTTAAAAAAATCACTACACAAATGCTAAGAATAACAGAATTTAAAAAAACATCAATAAAAAAGTTTAAAGAAGGAATATAATTTAATTTGAGAATAACAGAGCAGACACGTCTTGTGCTGCAGTGTTGGGGCGTGCCCAAAGCGTGCTGGCCTCGTGTTAAGCCCACAGGACCGTGTTCGCATCCTCGGCCTTTGTGCAAAGTCACCTGTAAACTCCGGACGTTCCTTAAAGCCGGGCTAAACTTGCCAAGGCTTCCAGAACACAGTAAAGCTATGGCCAAAGGCCTTCCACTCCAAAAAGAAAAACATACAGCACATCACCGGGTGCTTTTTTGAATAAAGTGCGAACAGGAAAAGGAATAAAGTAAAAGGCATAGTGCAGCTATGAAACTCATCGCTCATTTGGAGGCGTGCGTACCTTTGGCAAAACCGAGCTGCCGATGTGCTTCATCATGATTATTGAGGTTCCTGTATTTTGAAGAGATGTGCTTTGACAATTTGTGTGCTCTGCTGTTTCCTGTACATTGTCAAACATCTCCTGCTGAAAAGGGCCCTTAGATAAAGCTAACAAAAGCAAGGCCACGTATTGCTCATTCTAAAGTGGGCAACCCGAGTTAGGTCGTCACTTTGATACATATTACAATACATCAGTCGCTAATAAACCTATCTGAAAACATGAAGTGTAACACCAAATTGAAATAAAATCATGCATTTATGTATGTAGAAATGTCTTGTGTATTATACTATGACTAAAATAGAGTTAATCTGCTGTTCAGTTTTTCCAAACTATAGGCAATAATGAAAAAGTTGTCCATGAATGTATAACATTAAGGTCACTTATATGTCATTTTGCCGGTGAGTGTGCACACACAAAGCCTGGTAAAGGCTCGGTGAGCTGGCGTGACCTGTACGTGTGACCTGCACGTGTGACCTCAACACGCCTGGCTGCCTCAGAACCTTTCGGTTCGCCTCACGCAGGGGCCCAGCTCTCGCTCCTGACCTCTGACATCGTTTATACACCAATCAAAGCGGAGCATGAGTCTGCACCCAGCAGGGGTCATTTTCACTGTTTAGATGTGGTCTGTGCTGCAGTGTGCTCTGTCCTCTGTCTTTGCAGTGTTTGCAATGTTTGTTTCAACTAGGATGTCTGTTTTAATTCATGTTCAAAGCAATACCCACCCGATGATTCTGTTTACCAACTGCCTTATCCTTCTCACATAAGAACTAATCAGTTTGAGAGCTTGTGGTTAGACCTAAAGGTTCAAAATGCAAGGCTGGAGTAAAACACTATGCAAAGACACAGGAAATCGGGTAACACGATGCAGTCCGTCTTCCCTCCCTGGGAGGAGATATGGTAAGTCAGGATCCTCTGCTGCACTTCCGTGTGCTGGCCTTACTTGTGGCTGTAACCGGATCGCTTCTCTGGTCCAGAGATGAACTTGTTTCAGGGGGCGATCACATTCTTTCATGGTAAACGTGGAACTCGTTGGCAAATGGTGAGCAAACCTTGTAACCAAACCTGAGCGATCACCACTGTAAGGTTTCTGTCCAAGGCAATAAAACACTTGGCAATATCTGTAGGTAATGAACCATATCTGAAATCCACGTTCTGTTGCATATGCATAACTAAAGAACTGAGACCTTTTCTAAAACATAGCATCAGAAACCGTACTTTTACACTAGACTTTTTTTACGTAATGGTGTATAAATTATTAAATACTCTAAACACAAGTAGTACATTTTTCTCCTGAATCTTTGTGGAGACTTGAATACATTAGTCCACGTTTTTGATACAGAAAACATTTTGTTAGCTCGGTGTTTTCATGTCTAGACACAAATCAGAATGATACGGTGAATAAAGGTGGAGACAGGAAACTCAGAACAGCGGAAAAAACAGTGAATTATTGATCTGAACAAAGGAAACAGTGCTCTACTTTCCTACAGTGAGAGTGAGAAAAGCACTGTCCTCTTTGGCAATACCTGCACCATAGGTGGAAGTGAAAAGTCTGTTTTTATGGATTCTGTGAATTTTTGATTTGTGGGATTCTGACAGTTATTGGGTGATTTGAGGAAAAGTGTGTTAAATGTGAAGAGCAGCTGAGAGGGGCATGGTAAAGGCATTTAGCGGCGTTATAAAGTGCGTGATGGTGGTTTATAAAGGGCACATGAAACATGTGAACTGTGGTCCAGCCCACACAGACAAACAGTGCAGACTGGTCTGGGAGCTGAATGGGCTTCATTCAAGGCACGCACGCAAGCGCACACGCACACACGCGCACAAACATGCGTGCACAAAAGGGCAAAAAAAAAAACAAACCAAGGAAGGAAGGAGGCTGAGGAAAAAGGAGGAGATGAGAGGCGGACCTCCATGTCTGGGAGACGAGCTTTACACCCTGCTGTGATTTCAGTGTGAGAATTAATGTACTGTGAACTGGAACCAGTCAGGGCACTGTCTGGCTACAGCTGCCATGTGAGGAGAAGGAGGAGGTGGAGGAGGTGGAGACAAGTGTGGAAGGGCCAGATGTTGGCTGGTTTACACCCCCCTCCCCACCACACACACACACACACACACACACACAGACTGGCAGTGTTGAATTATGCATGCAGACGGAACAAGGCATGTGTTCGTGTCGCACGCCTCCAACAGGGCTGCACCTGTGGACCCCCCCCTCCCCAGTCTGGTGGGGCAAAGGCGGCCAGTGGGCATGGGGCTCAGCTGCTTTTATGACCCCCCCCCCTGCACAGACACTTTGGCAGACGCCACTTATGGAAGTGGCACAGTGGGAGGATAACTCCCAGTGTAACAATCTTAGAATTTTACTCAGAAAAAGATACGCACCGCTTTAAACCGCACACTTGAAGTACAATCTGCAAAAAAAAAAAAAAATTATAAATAAAAAGACCCACTTCCTAAGTTTCTGTGAAGCATAAACTTCTAAATGTGTTTTCATGGGTATTGCTCACACCCCCTGGGTCATGGGTTTGACTCAACATCCCAGTGACTTGACTTCTCGGTGCTGTGTGTGGAGTTTGCATGCTCTCTTGTGCTCTGGTTTCATTGTCCCATCCCATAGTTCGCTACGGCTCACCATGACAACCAGGTGAAGTGCCAGGTGAGTTGTGGGAAATGTGTCTGTACTGTTTGTCAGGGTTCAGATGTCATCACCGTGTATGTTGTTGTTACGGACCATTGTGATGTACATGTATATGTTATGAATTAGCTGAAACTGATGGCTTCACAGAGGGTGGCTGTGCTTTGATTTTGTACTGTTTTTACTTTGTCACTAAAAGTGAAACCCTCAGCTGATTGTGCCAGCCTGCCTCATCACGCAGACAATAACACACGTGTTTGTCAGTGTCAGTGGGGTTTGTGCAACACAGTGAAAACCAGCAGACATGTCGGTGACAGGAAGCTCACGCCACTGACTTTCCTTTCCTTGTTCTCATGTGGCAGTTCGTGCTCATGTTACGTGTCACCTCTCGAGCTCCTGTCCCATCCCTATCAGTCGTTGCTGCTTCACAAACGCTCTCTAGCATATCCGCATGGAACCCGCATCTCATTTACATTCGCAATTCATTCCCTGTTAAACATCTTTCCCTTACATTTCACCATGGAATATGGTAACGACTGAGCTTTGCCCGTGCGTACCAAGACCCGTCTGCTGGTGTGATCCAGTGGAGGCAGGGTGGCGTGTCCCCTGACAGCCTGTCAGAGGGACGCAGACTGAGGAACCTGGAGAGCTCTGTCACTCTCTCTCAAGCGCCTGAGTGCAGTCTGCCTGCAGCTGCTCTCCACAATCATGCTGGAAAGAAAAGAGGGGCCTGTCTGAGACACCCCGGCCAGCTGCCCATCCCCAAGTCAAAGACTCATTATCCATAAGCGACAGGTGCACAACTGCCCTCTACCTGTTTTGTTGCACTGTACAAGATGGAGATAAATTATGTATGTGCTGACAGGGCAGCCCATTTCCTTGCATGCCACTGTGTAATACTCTGCCAGTCGTCTCCAAGCGCACGGCCTTGTTCCGTATCCACTTCTCCTCAGAATGGCGAATAAATCAGCCGTGGCACACAGTTTATGACTGCCCGTCTTAATTTTAGCCTTCGAGACGACAGCGGACCTGCCACGCGCTGGGAATGCAAACGACCAACACGGCAGACCGGCCCGGTCTTCTGTCTTCGCTTCCTGAGCAAACGATGCTCTGTTTGTAGTCAGCGGGAGGGATAAAAGCTGCTGGGCATGCTGTCAGTCATCCTGTTCAAACCAATGGGAGGTGACTCAAGCGAGACCAACCAATGCCTGACAGCTCGTGGAAATCGCACTCTCCCTATTGAAAGTGTGAAAGTCTAATTTCTCCTGTGATTAATGCTTGTATTATGAGTTACACATTTTCTGTTTAAACGCACCATAAGTTGCTTATTTTCTTCACGCACACACTGGTTCAGTGTTTCGCAAGTGTGACCCAGGCTTTGGCTATTTAGAAGTCCCTGTTTGTACCCCCTGCCTAAGCAGCCGATCAAACGCAAGTTCAGGGTCACGTACGGCAATTGACGGGGGACCTAAGACGCCATGTAGACACTGTCCACATGTCAGGAGTCTGGAGATGTCCCCTGTTTGCCCTGGAAAACACAGAGCCTGATATATAGGGCATGAAGGAACACCACAGTGTGTTGGTGTTTGACGTGTAAATGTAGGAAAGAATACAGATATTTGGCGTCAGAACTGAAACTGTTATACCATAAAGTTTTTGCTTTTTGTGATGTCTTGGTCCTGTTATGTATATTTTGTACTTGTGGTGTTTGGTTCAGTCAGTTAATGTGCAAACAGCAGGAAGGTTCTTTTAATGTAAAACTCTAATTTACTAGACCACAGAGTCCTGACTGTGGATGTCACCGAGCAGAGCGTCGTGTTAGTACCAGTGCCATGGCAACCAGGGCCAAACTAGGCCAGTTAATGACTTTCAGGTGGACGAGAGGGTGTGGACACAGAGCGGGGACTGGGGACTATGCAGCACTACAGCCCCTGAGGGACAGGAAGAAGCAGTTGAAAGTGAACACTTGTAATTTCATCATGCTATACACAACCAGAACATGACAATGTTACTTAGTCTCTTTCCCTGATTCTAGATCAGATGTCTGGAGAGAACAGAGTAAAAACATGTTTTTGACTTTTTTCCTCACATTTTCCACTAGGATGTATGTTTTGCTGCCTCTCTGTTGAATAGTGGTTTACCGCTGGCTGAAGTGTTTTTATCAGCGGTGATGCAAGTTAGTGACAGAAAAGCAACCCATGCAGCCATTATTACGATTTGATTGATGTTAAGGAGAAATCGTAATTTTCCTACTGGAAATGATTATTACTCATGATTATTAGCAAAAATATGTAGAAAAATCAAACTGAATTGTCCCATGAACTTCAGATACATTTATTATTTTATTTATATACTTTATAGAGCCAAATTTAAATAATGTAAGTTTTGTTAGTAAACTATTTAGACAAATAATAAATAATAGCGTATTCTTGATAAGCCTGTGGCACGTAGCAGGGTTTTACATTACGGGACTAAATAAAAAGTCAACATCAGTCAATATAAATAATTTCAAATAATTACTCAAAACTGTTTTCAGATTAGAAACAGGTGAAAGTGCGTTTGTGTTGGCAGCTTTCAGAATTGAGGAAGTAGACGGCACACGAGAAAACAAAAACCATCTAACTGAGCACAGACACATAGGGCTTCCATTAGGAGCTGCACACCAAATGCCAATTTGACTACAGGAATAGCAAGTGCACACAACCATGCAGTTCTACCTGTGCTTTCAGGGTGCAGCAACTGCTGTGCCAAGGGTTCAGTCTGATGGCTTCAGAGCACATTGTTGTGTCTGACAGAAGCATGTGAAAGAGAATTTTCTAAATGCTTCCCTTCTGCTCAATGTACAGGCAACTCATTCATTTGTATTGATTTCTTCAACTTTCTCTGTAAAGCGTTTTGAGGCATGCTGTTGCGAAAGGCGCTATATAAAAATAAATTGAATTGAATTGAATTGAACTCAAACGTTGAGGAAGATGTTCCTCAGCAGACGTGGGAAGTGCACATGTAGCTATTTGTGACATGCTAGACCCAAGGCAGGCCCTCTGCGGGAGCTCTCAGCTATGCACGATGGGATATTGTGGACTAGGTGGGTGTGGTCCGAGGGTATACTGGAGAGTAACACGACAGGCATCGGAAAGCCATATGCATCCTGTGTACTGCATGTTCTATATGTCTGTGCTTGTATGTTGCGCTGTATCTCATACCACTTTATATAACAGTTGGTTCTGACCAAGGAATTTCAGAGTGCCAATATTTCCTGATAACAGCACTGGGATGTTTAACAGTAAGTATCACTGCTTCATATGTGTTCTAATAATCGGTAATTACATTAACTGTAATAAACAAACAAATCATACTCAGTTGTCACTTGTTACTGTCAACTAATAAATTACATTTGTGAAACTTATGGAGGAGTTATATAAAAGCAATATCACTCTCGACGCTGAGCTGTTGTCGTTGAATATTGGCACAGTTGTGATTCGGTCATAGGCATGAGGCCAAAGGCTCCCTTGTGGAGGATATTGCTTTAGTATTCTGTAGGGACAGGATGACAGTAATGGCTGCTTGATTTGACTGTTGATCAACACTGCCGACATTCTTGACTGAGGAGAAAAGGTGATTGAAAAGCACTGTCAAGTTTGGTTTTGCATGCTGGCTTGGAGGAGGTGTTGGCAGGTGCAACTCCACAGAGGAAACTACAGGCGTCCCTTTCAAAAGGGCATGGCGTGGAATGATTGGATGGTGGGACGTGACATACTGACTGTGTTCAATGATGGGGCCTTCTGTGTTTGCCAGTCATGGACTGAAGACAGCAGTTAATGTGTAGCTGGATTACAGAATGGCGGTTTGAGGGGATCAGCAGGGGATGAGGCGGGGCTTAACTGACAGTTAACAAAAACAGTTAAGCCCCACTGGATTCATCATGCGTTTTAACAGGACTGGAGCTGAGATGAACGGTTATTTTCAGCTATTCCGGAAGCTTCCCAGACATGAAGACAACTTCTTCAATGCTTTTTCTCTCCAAAGCTGACACTTTTTCACAGTTTGGATGTTGTCTGACTTGTCTAACTCCATTACCAGAGCACACGTTAATGTCCATGAAGCTTTGCGTTTTTGTTCAGGTTAATCGACCTGTTTCCACGGCAGCGCAACCTCAACGTGTCACAAATCACTCATCTTGAATGCCCGTCAGCGCTGTCCTGAGCTGAACCTAACAGCAGCTATGGGACGAGTGACAAGGGTCGAGTCAGGGAAAGAATCTGCTGTGCCAACATCACCCCCTCCCCCTTGCCCCCAGGGCATAAAACCCAGCCCTCCATGAGTAATGGCACCATCAGCTGACCAGACATGCCATAAAACTAGAACCTTGTGTCATGACCCAAACAGCTACAGCAGGCTCATAAAAAGTTTCATTTCTCTTTACAACCACATGTATTTGCATATTTTTCTCTGTTTATGCATGTGTGTGTGTGTGTGTGTTAACAGATTGATTGCATGAGTCTTAGTAACTAGAAATAAAGCAAAGGAAATTTCATAGAGATATTAAATTGATATTAAACTGACAGTTTTTTTTTTGACAGAAGGCTTGACAGAAGGCTACGTTGGACATGCAAATTTGGGAGGCTGTTAAGTACTTTCTTGATTACTGTTGTATTTTTGTTTATTTCCAAGAAAATTGGTCACAACATTATAAAAATGTACATGGACTAATAAACTCTGTTAACACCTACAAGTTTATTCAGGATTAATTTTATATTTGTACAGTTTTAACACTTTACAATAAATGCAAAATGTCATGTGTGTTTTCTCCGTCTTAGTGAACCTGTTAATGTGCACTAAAGGGTGGCAGAGATGATTAAGTTATTTCTAAATAAGGAAACTCTTTGCAGTGCTGACTTTATGCTGGAGACAATGATTTTCACGCTAGGACTTTCATTTAGAGCTTTGCTACTTCATGCTTGAAGAGAACAAAAATGTCTTTCAGTCTTGCCTGCTCAGGGCGTGAAAAACAACAGATGTTTGGCTTTTCTGGCTCTCTTCAGCCAGCTGTTCTATTTACTTAGTCCGAGACTATTTGAGCTCCACTGTGGCAAAGGACATTATACTTACTAATTCTAGACACATTGTAAAACCGTTTTTCTTGTTTTCTTTTCAATTCTAATTTCTTATTACATATTTTTAGAAACCTCTGTATTTGTTCTTTCATCTGTACACTGTCTTTGGTTATTGTAACAATGGGTTTTCCCGTTGAGGATGAAAAACGTTAGTCAGGTAGTTAGTTCCTTCTGTCTGTCTGTCAGTCAGTCAGTCAGTCAGTCATCTAATACTGCAGTGCACCAATCTGAACGGCCATCGCATCTCATCTCATCATTCAGATGAGCTGCATTAACTCCACATGTAGTGAGAAATGTAGCAGGGTGTGTATTTCACAGACCAACCAAGTTCGCAAGTTTCTCCAGTCAGTGAAAAGAAAGCTAAAAGAAGACTATTCAAACAACTTGCATTCAAGTAGTAAACTGTTGTCTAGCTGCAGTTGGGTACCGTGTGTGAAACTGCCAGAAAGTCTGCTTTTGAGGCGGCCTCTTTAATTACTCGGCCGTTTTGCAAATCGTCTACTTCATTAACGAAATCTAACGTTTAGCCACGCATTTATTAAATCGTGACGCTTAATGACGTGTTTTCAGTTTTAACCAATTTCAATGCGCGCCCCTCAAGAACTGGAAACTTCACATCAGGACGTTTGTGTGAGAAAACGCGGACAAGCAGTAAAGCATCCATTCCCAGCCAGCTCGGAAAGAATGATTTCTGTAGGAGCATGCAATGGAAAAACAGATCTCAGTTTGGCAAAATGTCACCCTGATCCAAAACAAGCACTGTGAAGGGATAGATCTGTATACTGGCTTTTGAAAGGCAAAGTGTGTAATGAGCAGACCAACTGCTCGTGGAGTCATACCTAAGAAGTATCCACCAGCGTCTGCAGTAAACAATTGCTGCCCTCATTATACTTGGGTTTAAACATTCAGGCATTTTGTAGGGGCTGTTTCATTGCAAAACTGCTTTATGCAATTCTGATTCGCTCATCTTACTGACAGTAGATTGAGCCAAAAGCCATTCAATTCGTCCTTATGTCACGGGGCCGACCGGGACTTGATCTCGCAGCCTGCACAGTTACCAGGCAAGACGATTAGACCGCTGAGCTAAAGGCCCAAGTCTCCCACTTGGGGGACTAATCGCACTCTTGTCCTGACTACTGGGGCATTCACATTGCATCACTTTCACATCCGTCACAAATTATCTACTGCACAGAAAATAATGTGCCTAAATGTTGCTTTTCTTTTTATAAGAGCATTCTATTTACATAATAATAATAAAGACACACAAATGCATACATGGAGAAGTGACTGACAGCCCCTCTGCGTGTGGCCAGGTTTGGACTGTTGTAGACAGGGAGGCCGTTGCAGTGGCAGCCTGTCATACAGAAAAGATATTCTACACAAAATGAGTAAATGCATAAATACCGTGTAGTGTCGGCTTTCCCGCATTTTAACGCTTGTAATTTGGCCTCCGGCTCTTGCTTTACATTTTCGTATAATTTGCAGTACTTAAAATTCAATATAAAATGTCATAAGATGTCAAATCACATTTTCATGTGGTTGTTTCTTTACAGGGCCTGTCTATATCAGTCTGCGTCTAGCATATAAACAGCTTTCTGTGCTTCTCTGTGGTTTGTGTATCAGCAGAGCGGCTTCACAGGGGCCTTGCTTTAATCTCACATATCCAGTTTTCATTTGTAACCCCCCCTGCCTTTTATGTCCTTAATCATGGATTTCCTTGAGGTAGATTTGAGATGTTTAATCTGTATGTATAAAGCCAAATTCTTTTGGGAACCCATGTAAAAGGAAAGTGACACAACAGTGGTAAAGGAACAGATCAAAGCAAAGCAATTGTTGCTAGAATATGGATTTATAGACTTGCTTGCACTGTTACACACCCCTCAGAGCAAGGGAATTATTCATAAAGGCGGCTTTTCCTCCTCTTTGAAAGGAAACAGAAGTTACCTCTTCCATCACCTGTCCTAACCTACGGTCTTCACTGACAGAATAGCATTGCAGGGAATTTAAGTAAGACAAAATAGCAAAAAACAATACATTAAAAGAGTAAACAGAATTCCTTGATTTCCTTTAGAAATATTTTCAGATGGACATCATGGTTTTAATCAAAGCTGACAAGTTCACCACCCACAGGCAAAGGTTTAAGGCATTGTGGGATTGAATGTAATACTAATTAATAGATGTTCAGTGTCTGGAAGGAACTGTTAGGCCTGTGCATCTGTTGAAGTGAAGGTACTGACTGTGGCATTCACACAGACTGGTTTGCTCCTATGGTGCTTTGCAGCAGCGTACTTTGTCTTGAAAAAGATCTGCAAGCACTTCAACACCACCTTTCCACTGATATGGCACACTCATGCCAAGAGACTTCAGTGGGAAGAAAAAGTGTATTAGTGTCCCTGTGAAAGAATGACTCAGCTGGTGCTTGGAAATTGCCTGTTTAATACGTTGATGTAGCCTTTGTATTAAAGGATATTGCATTTTAGAGATCTGGAATATTTAATGCAATGGAAATATGAACATTTATAACAACAGGCTCCGAAAAATGGATTTCCTTTCTTTAACCAGCATTGAAATAAGCCCCCCCCCAAAAAAAACCTCCCACTCACATGCTTGAATTGTCTGTGTGTTGGGAAAGCTCCGAGTTATGAATGTGCCATTTTAACTGTAATTACACACACTGCACGCAGGTATGTATGACGTTTTGGTGTGTTCTGTATTTGTGGTGCATATTGCTGGTTTCTTTAAGATGCATGTTCATGTTTCTGCTTACAGCCTGGGAAAAGCCCCACAGAGCGTCCTGTCACCTATCCCAACTTTAGGTAACGCAATCTGACCCCAGGTAATTGTATAATGTACAAATTATTTCCGCATTGTCTGTACACTGCTCTCAAAATAGACAATGACAAAGCTGAATTTTTTTTTCAAGCCCATGCCTACAAGCCACAGGTTTAGGGGTGTAATTCTCTCTTTGTGGGACTGCAGTCATAAAAGGACACGCGAGCGTGAAGGCCCTGAAGGTGAGGAAGGAGCACAGCCTTTGTTCCCACTGCCATGACAACAGTGCATGCGATGTCGTCGTTTGAAGTGTAACGCCTGAGCTGAGCCGTGAAATTTTCTGCCCTGTGTGCATCATGTACTCTGCGGCGTTCCTCTAGTTAAAAATACAGTAAGTTCTACAAGATGAAAAGCAGCAGGATTCTAAATTAATATGCGATTTCCTGGGAGTAAAGCAAATATATTTATTAAGCACTTAAAGATACATCAGGAGATTTAGCTTGATATAATACAGGAAATAAAATTTGAAAATGAGGAGTTTAATGTACAGCAAAAGCTATTTACAACCGACGTGTTTTCACTGCAATGTAAAAAGAAAACTGACATCCTGCTTGGGGGGGGGGGTTTAGGAGTTCACAAAATGGCTCAAGTCTGTTCAGGCTAACTTGCAAGAAGCCCTTCCATTTCCTGTTTACATTTCTCACTTCTGTCAAAAAGGAAAAAAAAAAAAAAAAAAAAATCTTTCAGATATAGAACTTTACTGGAGATACTGCCACATTTTGCCTTCTTCCTCTTAAAACCGTCTGACAACGTTTTTCCATTTTTCCTTTCAGGGGAGGCGGCGTACTGACGAGACACGGGTACGACGTCACACCCTCGCCTGCTCCATGAGAAACAGATGTTCACGACGCCACAGAACTCTCCGCCTGCCTTCCCAGAAAGCATGTGAAACGGCACATTGCTGTCCCGCTTCATCACATGCAAAACTTAAAAAAATAAAAATAAAAATGGAAAAAAAAAAAAAATCCACAAAAAACTTGAGAAATATTTTGGTTTGAAGTGCGCTGCTTGAGGAAAGTGAGAAGGTCTGCCAGCTCGCAAATGTGCCTCAAACTTCACAAACATACAGCACAGCTACTCGTAGAGGAAAAAGCTCGCCTTTCTCTTTTTGCAAGCCAGAGCACACGCTGTTTTGCAAAGGACGAAAAAAAAAAAAAAATTATACGAAACCTTAAACACTCCATTTAGCACCAAACTCTCATATGCAATGAGACAGCATTGTTCAGGTTAAAAAGAAACACAAATGAAACACTGCAAATAAAGACCTACCGCGCCAGTCACAGAGCCAGCGCAGGTGACGAGGGGATTGCTGACGTTGTCCCCTTACGCAGACATGAGGGCTTACTACAATACAGCAGGTAACATAACACAGAGCACCATGGACTAAATCAAACAACACAAATTAAAAGTGGCTTTTTTTCCATAATAAATACGCTTCATTATGCACACGTTGTGAATCGGAGACGCCGTTAACATACTACACGAATGACGCACACAGAGTCTGGGGCTTCAGAATCGCAGCGGTTTGGTGAGAACACAATCTGGTGTCGCGTAACACAGGAGGTGCTGCTGCCATAACGGACTTGTTCCATATACAGTTGCAGGCAAAAAATAATTGACAAATTTAAGAAACAAGCAAAAAAAAAAAAAAAAAAAAAAAAAATACAAAGTGGGAGGGGCAACTAAAAGTTTGAAAAGTGCGTACTCGATGCATTAAATATTGATATGTTAAATAAAACGATAGCGTGCAGGTTACACTGAAAAGGCGGTTCCAGCTGTAGGCACATTGCAGTATCAGTCTACAGAACCCGTGTACAGAGGCCATCCTTCTTGCCTGGCTTCCAGGGTTAAAAGGTCAGTCTTACGTGGACAGTCACTCTTGCTTTGGCACACTGCCTTCTTCTGACTGACAGATGGGCACACGTTGACACAGCTAAAAAACAATGAGAACAATAAATGAGACAAAAATAACGAATGGGGGGGGAAAAAAAAGATTCCTGACCTGTTTTTTTATTATAACACTTAAAGCACGCAATTCGCAGAGCAGATAAAAGATCTGTCCTCTCTTGAAAATCAAACGAAATGTTTTGACAGTGCGGTAGCGATATCACAGCTACAAGCACCATCACAGATCACAATCATGAAGTCACGTTTTGAGACACCCTTACCAGCTACAACGGTGTCTCCTTTTTGTAGCTGAAGCCAGATTCCGATCCTTCAATCTGCAGTTTTAGGGCTTGTTTAAGGCTTAATTCAGTCTCCCCGATTGGGTAGCCTTCTGGGACATCTTGGTGCCCCCTGTCCTGTACAGTCCGGGGAACAGAGACTTTACCGAGAAACACTTGGTTGCCTTGCAGGTGGTAATTGGGGTTGGTCATGATGCCATTTCGCTTCTTTTCTGAACTGCTCTGCTGCTGGATGAGGAACTGCTGCTGTGAGTGACCTACTTTGTGCTGGATGGAGGAGGAACCCACCACCTTGCATGAAGCGTCCTTCAACCCCGCGCCTGATACCGGCTTGGCGAGCGCGGTTCTTTTGTCTAACTGGGTCATCTCGTATTCCAACACCTGGCCCTGAGGTGAGCCGCTGCTCTTGGGCTTTTTCTCACCCGAAAGCGCCCTGCCGGAGCCATCGGACGTGCCGTTTCCAACTTTACTTCCCTTGGTCGCTTTCGTGATGGACTTGACCTGGTTCCATTCAAATTCGCTGGATGGTGAGCTCGGCTGCAGGCCGACGGACTTGGTGGTGGAGCACGGCGATACTATGGACTGGCGGCTCCGGCTGCGAGGCAGAGAATGCTGCTGTATTTGCTCAGTAAAGGAGAGCCCCTGAAAGTTGTCCATCGGCACGGTTTGAGCGGTGGCAGTAGAGGATGTGGTCCTCAATGAGGAATTCTTTGAGCTTTTGAGAGAGTTGTTGGACAGGGAAGACTTCTGGCGGTCTACAGTGGAGTCAGGAGACTCTGACGGGGAGCTGAAGGCATGGCCAGGCCCATTTGTTAGTCCACGTCCTGAAGGCTGCAGGTCACATGCTCCTGTGCTACCAGAACTATTTGACTTTATCGTTAACGACTGCATCTTGCCAGAGACTGAGATGGACGTCTTGTCTTCCATTGTATGCACAGGAGAAGGGCTGCAGCCGTTTAAACTTGTGGCTCCATATTTTTCCAGGAGTTTTATTATCTGAGAATGCCCCCCTTTCGCAGCTACCCGCATGGCTGTGCGGCCGAACTGATCTGCGTGGTTAGGGTTTGCACCGTGCTCCAGCAAGATCTGAACCACGTCAATGTGTCCTTCTTGGGCTGCGATGCCAAGAGCCGTGGCCCCCTGGTTGCAAGTGTGATCTACGTGTGTCCCACTTTCAATCAGGAACTGAACTACTTTGGTGTGCCCCTGCCACGCCGCAGACTGAAGAGCGGAGCGTTTCTCGTTGTCGCAGGAGTTGACATTTGCTTGGTAGTTCACCAACATCTTGACCATTTCCAAATGTCCTTGCCAGCAGGAAACGTGAAGCGCCGTCCTGCCCTCTGTGTCACAGGCCTCTACATTAGCACCATTCTCTAACAAATACTCCGCCATGGACAGCTGATTCTCAAGTGACAAGATGTACAGTGTGGGGCGTCCATCTGCATCCTTATAGTCTATATCAGCTCCATGGCTGAGGAGAAGCTCCACAATGTCTCTGTGGCCTTCCAGGGAGGCCACTCTGAGCGCGTTTCTCCCATCGTAACCTCTCTGATCAATACTCGACTTGTTTTCCAGCAAGATCTGCACACAATCATAATGGCCCTCTTGTGCAGAGAGTATCAGAGGGATCCGACCATCGTTATCCACTTCTGTGCAGCGGGCGCCTTGCTCAATGAGGGCATCGCAAACTAGCCTATGTCCCTCAAATGCAGCCATGTGCAGAGGTGTCCAGCCAGCGTCGTCCCTGTGATTCTCATCCAGCCCTCTGTCCAGCAGAGTCCGTACCACCTCAACATTTCCCTGAGCAGAAGCTATGCTCAACACAGTCCTTCCCTCACTGTCAATACTGTCCACGGCTGCACCCCAGAACAGCAGCGTGTTGACAACTGAAGCATGGCCCATGGACGCAGCCGCGAGGAGCGGGGTTCTTCCGTTGTTGTCTGTGTGATCTACATCTGCCCCTCCCTCCAGCAGCAGGTCAACCACATCCACGTGTCCCTCGTATGCAGCCACCAGTAGAGGGGTCATGCAGTCCTTGTCACAGTGGTCAACTTCCGCCCCCCGGTCTATGAGAAGGCTGACGACCGAGGCGTGCCCTTTGCTTGCGGGAACGCACAAAGCCGCAACAGAGAGGGCAGTCCTTCCATCAACATCCTCGTGGTTCACCTCTGACCCATGGTCCAGAAGGTGCTCAACGATTTCTCGGTGGCCCATGTATGCAGCGGCTATGAGCGCTGTCCTTCCTTCATTGTCGGCTTTATTGACCTCTGCTCCATGCTGAAGCAAGTTCAGCACGATGTCCTCGTGGCCACCCCATGCTGCGGCCCTCAAGGCAGTCCTCCCGTCGGCATCTGCACAGTCAACTTTTGCGCCAGCATACAAGAGAGCGGACACCACCTCCGAATGGCCACCCCAGGCGGCTGACCGGAGGGCCGTCCAGCCGTCATGGTCAGTGTGGTTGATGTTTGCTCCGCAGCCGATAAGGCAGTTCACCACCTTGGTGTGTCCCTGCCTTGCTGCCAGCGTAAGTGCCGTCTGTCCATTGCTGTCCTCCAGCTCCAGATTGGCTCTTCTGGAGATTAGTAAATTAACCACGTCCAAGTTACCACTGTATGCGGCATTAGCTAACAAAGTTCTGCCATTTGAGTCGCTTTGGTTCACAGGGGCCCCATTGTCCAGTAAGGTCCGAATTGAGTCTTCTCTCTCCAAGGCCTGCTGCACGATACAAGAGGCACGGTCATCCTCACTGTTGACATGGGCACCAGCTTTGACCAAAAGCTGCAGAACCTCTTGTTCTTTCGGAATAGAGGTTGTCAAAGAGTCTTTTGCTGGCGTGCCATTCCACACCATCCAGAGTGCAAGATTAAAGGGTTCTATCTGCAAATTTGAGTTGACCAAATGCAATGCAAACTCCTGCACCTCCTGTGGCTTGAGCTCCTTGGCTCTGCAGGTGTAGCTCATCGCTAGCATCCGGTGTCCTTCAGCCGCATTGCAGAGATACTTCTGAGTGCAGTGCTTAACATCCAGCAGCCATTCGGCGAAGCTGTAGTGAAAGAGGATTTTTGTGCTGCCCAGGCCGTTCACCAGCAGCTTGGAGAGAATGTCCATCTTCCTCTGGAACTCCTCCATGGTCGTCGTCATGTTCTTAGTCCAGACGGCGTGGTAGAGCTCCTTGACTGTCAGAGGCCTACAGGAGGCCAGCATTACATTTAGGATGGGCTGCACTTTGGTGAACTGTTTCCTCACGAACAGCCGTTGGCAGAGCCAAAGATAGAGTCCGTTGAGCGTGCCGGGAATGTCCCGGATCTCACGCAGCATGATGAAGCTCTCCACCACCCCATCGAGCACACGCTCCAGGTACAGGAAGCAGCCACTGCTCTTGATGTGGAGTTGGTTGAGCATCTCGGCCGTCTCCTTGGTGAGGTGCTGCCTGAGGGCCTCCTCCTGGTCCAGGCGATGCAGGATGTATTGCTGCACGTCCTTGACGATGTACGCCTTCCGCAGGTCATCCAGGCTGATCTTGCGAAACCCTGCAAGGGCAACGATGAAGGAAAACGTATTAGAATAGCAAAGCTTAATTTCACTAATGCAACGGGAGATGCGCAACATCTATATGTCATATGCAATGCATTTTCACGACATGCAACATGTACTGACAGCTACGTTTCCTCTACACAAGCAAGAAATTTTGCACTACGACGGCAACGCAGTAATGTAATGAGCAGTTATGCATTTTATCCCAACTCCTCAACTCTCGCATTAAACCAGCAAACGTTTTCTTTCTGAAGTGCAGCCCATTCAGCTGTAATGCACTGACTGCACGACTAACGCAGGACTCAATAGTAGCTTAAATGTGCCAAAGAGGAGGAGTATTTATTGCCCTTAAAATACAGAGGAAGAGGTTAGGGCAGAATCCTCTGCTGCTCATGAACTGGTAGCCAGAATACAGAGATGTATAAACTCATCAGTTACCTGACACATGAAAAAAGGCCTGTGGCAGAACACCAGAACACCAAGACTCTGGCTGCACTTTAAGACTAACTTGCTATGAACAAGCTCTGCACCACTGCGTATGTGAGCAAACACTGAGGGCAGCACCAGTGTCGCGTACACAGGGAGGTGTAGATGTCCCGAGATTACGGCGCACAGCTGCCATACAGCCAGGCTCACATTTCATCAACTTAATACTAGGACACTGCATAACCCCCCGCCAGTCTCTACCATGATCAGATGCTTTAAACAGATGTCTGTGACCAGCGCCCCCCCCACTTTAAGTACTTCAGCGGTAGCATATAGAGTTTTGTGTAATGTATTATGTTCCTGTTGCGTCCAAAACTCTGCTCTCAGAAATGAAACAAATACTGCAGCAAAAAAAAAAAAAAACCTGCACTTGGAAATTACCAGCATGTAAGTCCAACAATACGGGTGATAATTAGGCTGCTCCCTAGAAACCGTACGGAGAGGGCGGCAACTGCAGCCTCTTCCACAGACCTGCCTGTGTGCGAACACGCCATGCATCCCTGCTTCCTGTATACAGGTAACAGATGCACAAGCCCTCGTTTAAACAGGTTCCTTATTAATCAGTGTTTATTGCTTCCAGGCCAGGAAGTTCTCAGTTTTTGTTTAATGTGCTCTGCATTCTCACTGGAGACCGGAAGCCCCCACTTAAACCAGCCCACTGCAGGGGAGCACTTAAGTACAGATTTACTGTTCCCATGACCTTAAGACTAGGGGAACTTTAAATAGAGGGAGCGGTGGGGTTTAGGGGTTAAAACGTCTTCATGCACTGTTCTGGCAGCACTCAGATATTCTGTAAGTGTGATCAGGTCTCACCGAACAGGACTGGAAACACAGAGCTCTGCACTTCCACTTACAGCAAACCGGCTGTCTGCTTCCTTCTTCAGTCACACCACACTAGCTACCCACAGCACACTCACACCAAAAACGCAAAGGAAATTCATGGATTCAAGTTCTGCACAGACATCATTCAGTGCTAACAGTCCAACACAGACAAAGAGCATCAGCTACAGGAAAAGGTGACAAAAAAAACTATTTTGCCGTGAGTACTTTATGCCGTGACATTACATGTTTATGATTGTGTAATCCGTACCGCTGTTGGCTATAGCCCCAAGGAGTCTTTTCTCAGGGTATTCCCTGATGCAGTCTGCGACACGCCTCCAGCATGCGCACCCACAGTGAACCGACAAAGGTTCCCAGCATGCCTGAGTACTGTAATGAAGGAGAAGCACCTAGTCTCCGATGCACGGCGGCAGTTTGAAGGGGTCCGCGCCGAACTCAATGCAGGAACATGCTTCTGGCTCGTACACTTTACACGTGGGTGCTAACTGACCAATCAGCTTCCTTAAGCAAAAGGATGTGAGGTGAGTTTCATTTTGAGCCCCCCACCCCCCCCCAACAAAAACACATACGTTCCACAGCCAGAATCCTATTTATGGCTAGCTTCAGTATGGAGTGGCAGAGAGAGCTTCCACAGGGAGTCTCAGCTGGACCCAGGACACGGGACAGCGGTGCAGTGAAATGTAGCCATTTTAAAAGCACCGCCTCTCCCAGCAGAGCCCGCAGAAAGAGTTCCGGCCTGTGATTTGGCAAAGCCACAAAAGGGCTTTCATGCAGCGCCCGTGGCAGACCGGCGATGCCACGCTCCCGCTCACGTCGCGGCACTCTGGTAGAGGAGCGGGCCAAGGAGCTCCCGGCAACACGGACTGACGACGCAGGAACGTCCAGCATTTCACAGAGTCAGTTTTCCCAGAATCCCCTATTCAAATAGCCAGGAATAAACACTGCCTTCCAAATTTGACCGGATTCGCCTCTCATCGTCTTTGTACCGACACCATCATTAATGGACCTGTTCAATTTCACTAGCAGAGCTTTCTTAAATTCCCCCCAGCACACAACGCACGACCCGCAGGCTCGTGGCGACCGCTTGCAAGTCAGTCGTGTTCACTGCGCGGTCACCTTACGTGACCTCTGAATGACCTTCTCCAGTTGGAACATAATTCCTCGCATCCTGCAATTGTCTCTGCAACGGGAGCAAAACCCTGTTTTTGCTGCGCAGCTGCGGCTGTCGAGACACGGCGGAGAGGTTGGAGGATTTCCCAGAGGACGCCGCTTCCTCCGGCGCACTTCTGAGCTGAAGGATGCATTTCTGTACTGCCCAGATACCAGATGCAGCTGTTGGTCGTTACAAGCAGGAAACTCAAGGCCAGAGACCAAACCGGAGGCCCAGAGCTGAGCTGCTGGCCTAATTACTCCTGCAGATGACAGAAAAGGATCCGTGTTCTGTCCGTCTGCCTGCGTGTTTGTCCATCTGCCTGCGCGTTTGTCCGTCCGCCTGCGCGTTTGTCCGTCCGCCTGCGCGTTTGTCCGTCCGCCTGCGCGTTTGTCCGTCCGCCTGTACTTGTACTTTACAAGCTTCATTATAATATACTGTTGGTTAAGCAATATCAAGGAATCCTTGTTCAAGAGTACAGCAGCATGTCCTAATCTCCCCCCCCCCAAAACTCTACTCGAGAACAGCCCTCCGTCGTCTACCAAGCTGCTCTAAGTTCACGTGGCTGAATGTTAGCTGCCAAATCGCAATCACAGACAGCCACGGAATTACAAGATCCTTCCATCATGAGTACAGCACTATGGAAGATGTTTTACACATGTATCCTTTACCACAAAGACGGCACACCGATGAGCGCGGCCGGTCATGGTGCAACCTTCACTCACGTTGAAAGATCCTCCACTGAATATGCCAGTCTGACTCACAGATGGACATGAACACTTAGTCAGTTGGTGTTAGAATAATGACTGGAGGCAAACCAGCTTCTGATTGGACCACAACATAAAAAAAGTAACACAAAGCTCAAATAAACGCAAAAGCAAAGTTTTCCTGAACTAAATTTCCCACGCCAGGCCAAAGAGACATTCAGGGTTTCAATGCAGACCAAAGACCAGCTCACGAATTACCATGCGTTGCCTAATCTTTACACCTCGTCAATAATACCGAACACCATGTTCCACACCGACGTTAATCCCTCAGATGATGTAGGGGCCGTCCTACATGCCACACGAGGCTCGTGTGTGGCACCTGACCTCAAGCTGACCCCCAGGTGACCCCAGACAGTGCAGCACCTCACACTTCACCTGCAATCAACCAGATCTTGGGCAGAGAACTGCAACATTGCTACAAATGTCGCTCTACATTTAACAAGCATTTCAGGCTGGTATATGAGGTGTGTGTGTGTGTGTGTGTGTTCTGACTTAAAGAGGCCTTCTGCTGCTCCACACACCCCATAGTGTTCATAGAACCCGCCTCTAAATCACCCACTTGTGGAGCTATTCTTGGCATGTAGAGTGCTGCTGCAGGCAGTGAGAAACACCACCCAGATGTTACAACCCTACAGCCCCCACCTCCATGCCCAAACCCCTGCAGTGAGTATGAACTCGAAGCTACAGCGGCCCTCTTCAGTGCTACCTGCCTTACTTCTGCATTCCTACAACTTGTCCCCCCCCCCCCAAGAGTTTAAGTTTTTGTAAAGACATGAACATTATACGCATTGTTACGAAAATGACGTTCGTTAGCAACTCAGCCATACATGACGAGGCTAATTGCACTATGTCTAAAGTATTCCTGCAAAAAAATCGGGGGGTGGGGGGGGAACACAACAAGCAAACCTACAATTTGCACGGCTGTCAGGCTGTGGGGCGTAAATTAGAGCGTTTGAAGGATGACGCGGCTCTTGAGCGCAGAGTGAGTTAACGTGAACATGTGAATTACAGCCTGTGACTCATCGAGCTGAACAAAAAGGCTCGGACACCTCGCACACGTCCACAGCGAGGGGAATGAGCCACAACGCAGCGCGTGTTCAGGCTGGGGAGGGTTGTATCTCTCCAATACTCAATTTGCAGGGGGGGAAGAAAAAAAAAAAAAAAACGCATAGGACACGGTCGGCCTCAGCGAACCATCACGTTCAGTTCAGCGTATGTATTAAACTGAAGACATGCACCATTTTCAAACACGCTGCTTGTTTACGCGAGACATCGCTGAGAGTCTGCAACACGAAACTGAAAGGAAAACGAGAAAGGCCGTCAAATACAGCCGGATACATGCAAGAGAAGACTGTGTTTAAGGTGTTCGACGTAACATGAAAAACAACAAAAAACCCCACCCTAGCATGTCATGTCAAGGCTGCCTGTCAATAGCACAGTGCTGTAATAGGTAGGGTGCGGGGAGGGGGGGTAGGAAACAAGCCTCCCAGCCCCCACTTACAGCCTTCCATGATAACCCTCCCTGAAGCCTGCCCAGGGGAAATAAACAGTTACAGCTACCTAATAGCACTGTTTGCATTGTCAGTGAGGTGGCCGGCCTGCAACCCCCCCACCCCAGGCAAATAAATAAATAAAAACCCGCCCCAGATAGTAATTTGAGGAATGCTGTGACCCCTGCCAAAGGCTTGCTGCCGTCTGCAGATGAACTGGGGGCTGGGGACGCTCAGAGCTGGGGGGGGGGGGCAGAGGACCGGAGCTCCCAGTTTAGACAGGCCTGCTATTCTCCACCCTGAATCCAGAGCGCTAAATCAGCACTGTCACCTGGTGAGCCCACGCTGAAAAGACCCATTCAGCCCAGGACAGGCATGTCGAGGAGGCGAGAGGCACACGCGAATCTCACGGCTAACGGCAACGGAGCGCGCTCTCGCTGCAAACCACACGTAAACAACACGCCAAAGGCAGGGCAGGCGAAGGGGATGTAGTACAGCCGACATGGGAAACACCCAAACTGATAAGTTACACTGAAAATACACCCCTGTTCACTTGTCACAGGATACTTCATAAACTATAGAAAAGTAATTTCCGAATGCGAACTATAATTCACACATTAACAGACTGCCTCACGACTCTATTACTGTTACATCCATGTAGTACCGATCGCTGGGGAAACTCAACATACTGGACATCCAAAAAGACGATAAAATTGAAATTTAAAAAAATGTACACTGTAATCTGCGGTGTTTTCTTAGCATTTCAAATCTGATGATTTGAAAGATAAACAAAACACATTGCTTAAATTCACCATAAGAGCAAAACAGCTCCAATCACATCACTTAACCTAATCTTAACGAACGCCTGTAATTGCAGCCTTTGCTGTATTATGTAGATGGTGCAGCTCAATACAAACAAGGTGTGACGAGGGCCCTTACCTCCGTCTGCAGTCTCGCTCCATCTGCTATCTCTCAGCCTGTGAACAAGGGAGTCTTTCCAACAGCAAAACTCAGCGTTTAGGCAAAGAAACACAGAAGCTGCAGACAAATGAAAAATGGCCGGCTGTCCGGTCAACACCTAGTTTATGGCTTTAGCATTCACTACTATAAATCGCGTTAGTTGTTTCACTTTTAACACCATCTTTTCGCAGTTGCATTCTTGATGTGTTCAATTTTCCACCACCCACTGCTTCAAGTTACAAGTCCATATAAAACAGATGAGGGACTCACACACCCTCACTATCCATATCCCACCTGGATGTTACAGATTTGATTTCTGCTTAAGAGGCTGCAATAACAATATGGTGTAGCAGCGAGGTAAGGCCATCTGAGTGAAGCCAATTTTGGATTTCCCCACATCTCTTCCCCAGACCTTTGATCAGCTTAAACCTCAAACCTCTGCTCTGCTTAAAATGCTAATTTGGCTCATTTTCCAGCCTCATGCCTCTGCCGGAGGCCTTGTTGAAGTTGACACCATTTCTGTGCCACGGAAACCCAAGATGTCCACCTCAGCCTTCCCTGCTCTGTCACTTTACTGGCCACAGTGGAAATACAAAACCACTCTTCTCCCTGCCCCGGTCATTTCTCCAATCAAACATCTAACAATCTAACTCAGGGAAAATGGCTTGAGGTGAAGACTACAGACCACATTTTGCCCCATCCCTTGCTACATTGTACTTTACGCCTTTCCCATTTATTCAGCCTCCGTCTCCTGATGAAAATCTTCAGAATAGGTGAAACGGGGCTATTTTATGTGCTCTGAGGGTGGGGAGCAGGCCTGAGCTACAGTCAACATAAACCGACCCTGGCTTGATACGACGGGCCCAGGTGTGGCCGCTAACTCACTCTGCTGTCTTTATAAAAGGCATGCAGCTTTTATGGACGGAGCGGAGCTACACCTAATGGACCAGAGATGCACGTCCTAATGTGCTTCAGAAGAGCAGAACTTTCAGGGTTCTGAGCACAAACAGACAGGGAGAAAACATCCACGGAAATCATCTATACCTCAGACTGAACAGCCGACCACTGCAGCACAAGGAAGGATTACCACAGACCGTAAGTGAGCGTTCCTGTCCTCTTGGGACAGGTAACGGCAGCCCTCAGGTCAGAACAGGGGCCCTGCGTGACAGGCAGAAACACAGAGGTGCTGAGCCGCTTCACCTGCAGTCCGGTTCCCACGCTGCTGACCCCTTGACCGTGGCTCTGCACTGGTGTCAGAATTCCCACCCCCCTCCCCCAGCCCTCAATAAACCAATGGTTTCAGCGCCATGTAGAGGAGACGTTAAGTGGTACCAGCTGGGATTTGCCAAGCGACAGGTCAGATAAACATGCCAGTCTAGTAAACACTATGGCCATTTAGCTTCTGTGTGGCATCCTTATCTTTCAGTCACAATCTGCAGCAACAATAAACAGTAATATATTTTGATAATTTTATGCATAAGCACAAAACAGCCCATAAAAGAAAGCCCCGTTATCATTTTAACAGTATTGCAACAAAGACGACACGCCCTGTATGAGAACACAGTACACATTCACTGTCTACACTAACCTACCAGTCTATCACGTCGCTGGGAACAGAAAGGGTATTGTCACCACTGAAGTCAGCATGTAAATCCAAATGGACCACCCCGATGACCCAGCACCAAACACACACCACGGGGGAAACAAAACCGCTGCAAACAGGGTCTGCAGTTTTCAGCTGTACTGAGGCACACGGCAACTCTGAATCTCCAAGTTCCTCAGAGACAAATAAAGTTCCTGTGTGTGGTGCACAGTTAACAGACGTTAGCCAGGGAAGGTTGGTCTCTGCTGTTTTAATATATCTTCATTCAAAATATAAACACTTGCCTTCGCTCCAACTGAAGACAAAACACAAAAGAACACAGTGTGTACAGCTAACTAGCCAGGGGGTTAAAATGAATACCGGTCCGTTTCAGAGAACTAGACAACGTCTTCGAAAGGTAATATCATATCACTATTAAACTGCATTGTAGACTGAAACACACACACACACACATAATCAGGCCGTCATCAGAACAACTTTGGACATTCCAAACAAGTAGCGTAGTATCCTTGTCGTACGGAGGCATCGACCCCTACTCGTTTCCCACTGTTTCCAGCACACCACGTTTAATTAGTGCCAATACCCTGTTGTAGTGATCAGATGGGTATATACCCATGTTCAATACACAGCAGCAGAACCCCTCCCCCCCCAACAGAACAGCCCCCTACTTGTTTATGTCAGTTTTGTTTAAAACATGTAATGCTGCTAAAACTAAAGTGAGATGATCTCCGTGGAAAGCTAAAGCGAGCTTCACCAATCAGCACTGACACATGAGACGAGCCTTCCTCAGGCCCGCCAGCGCGCCGCATTTCCGTCGGCGACAGCATGGCAAAAATAATTCCAACACCCCTCAAGAATACTGTGACGTTCCTGACGAGACAACAGGTGGCTCGTCTCCTCGCAAATCAGGATGGGACCCGAGGAACGGGAGCCAACAGAAGAACAATGAGGTCCTACAAACGGCTCTGTGATAAATTCTCACTTCTCATGGTCCCCCGTGGTACAGAACCGCAGAACCGGGACCAATGACACAGTTTCACTGTTCATCCGCTATCCTGTGAAACACGGCCATGTTTAAGTGAAAGTGTACCAAGTAAATAGCTTTAAAAACAAAATGAGGTTTGTGCTGTAATTAGTCTGTGTACCACCTTTCCCCCCCAGTGATAACACATGCCAACAGCCTGCAATACCAATTCCGTAATCCCTCATAACCAGGACTGTTCCTAGTCCTGCCATTTTGGCTCAAAACCAGCAGCAGTGCTGGTAACAGTTTCCCCTCCCACTATAATCAGAGTGACTCAGTAGAGCCGTCACTCACCCATGCGGTGCAGAAGTCAGCAGACTGCAAACCCCCATCAGACAACCAGAGGCTGCAGCAACTCTCCAATCAAATCTCCCAACGCCACATGCAAGCATGCGCGTGCGTTTCTGTAAATGCCCCTGCCTTCGTAAAGAAAACTTACTTCCACCCGATGGAAAGATGCAGCTAAGAAAAGGTCATTAAACGAAAGAAAATATTTTCCAGGTCTGACAAAAAATAAATAAATCGAATTAATAGAAAACATTTAGCCAAAGTGAAGTAGGTGCGTGTTTGTCTGTTCTGACAAACTTGGTTATTAAACCGGAGGCCTCCCTCATTACAAGAGGTTCTGGATTTGAGTATTATACTGCAAAGATCTGTAATGAGGAGAGCAGGTATGTTTCAAATTAGGTCCATTTTATTACCCTTGACGACCAAAGGAAGGCTCTGTGCAGGTCGTTAATTAGCATAAACTGTTTGTGCTTGAGACCCAAGAAGCCGTTCAGCGGCCATGAAGACGCACAAACAAGAAACGCAACAGTGGGCAGCTTTGTTGGTTCTGTTTTGCTCTGCGATCGAGTCCAAACGCTGAGGCGACTTCACAGGCTGAAGCCTGGAACATCACATTTACGAGGGCCTCGTTAAAAAGGCAGACTCGGGCAAATCGACTCTCGCTGTTTTTGATCAAAACATCAATACTGCCCCCCACGCAAATATGACAAGCATATGATAATGGATCTGTGGTCTCCAACAGGACCACCCAACGAGCTCTCAGATACGTTCCCATAATGCCGTGCTGCCAAACGAAGGCTTTGAACAGCTTTTCAAAACATTACATACACCATCAGTTAATTCTAGAAAAACCAACAGTTCTCAGTTCCAGTAGACGAATTTCTTTCAAGCGACGTTAGCTGACAGTACAGTGATGACTCGACATGTCCTTATGCCCCATCTTGTTCTGCTGAACGTTTCTGCACAGGAACCATCATCGTTGAAGTTTCAAGAAACAACTGGATACCTAATACTGACATCTTCAGTAAAACACAACTGAACAATCCCCTTCGCGCACTGATATTTTCCCTGCTGTTTTCCCCATTTCAGTCTGCATAACCAGCTTTAAAAAAAAAAAAACGTCATTCTTCTCAGCGTAAAACGATACTGTCAAAGACAAACGATTCGAACAATACAAACACTTCTGCAGTTATAAGCTCTTCAGTACAGCCCATTTGAGTTTCAATTCCCAACCTTTTAGATGTCAAACAAGTAATTACATAACGTAACGTGCTCATAAGCTCTCACAGTCCCCCGCAAGCAGGAACAGAAGAGGCGCGATGGAGGGAGAAAAGCAGTTAAGAGAAGATGCGGCCCCCACACTGATCTTCACGGCATGACTAATACTTGAGCCAACGTGCCCGGTGTGGATGTAGGAGCTGGCGTTCTCACAGCTAAACAGCGTCCGACATTTCACATGGACTGCAAATTCTGTAGAGGTTCTGCATGACTACGTGGTATTTAAGCTTCCTCGGATGTATAAAGTGTCCGGTCTGAGAGCAGGTTCTTCACCCATGCCCTTACTGGGAACTTCAAGATTCTGTGCATGCCATTACGTCTGCCTCCGTTTTCTCCTGAGGGAAACGACCTGTGTGTTTCACTGCAGCCTGCAGGAGTGCGCCTCACGCTCAACAAAAGCACGACTGAAATTGATCGCATGCATTCCAAACGCTGGCTCTGCAGGCAAAGTCCACAGCCACACCTAAAGCTAGAAAGTGCTACTAAAAGGTACAACAGAAAGACCTGCTTCTGTTGTGTTCAGCTGAGAAACCGTCAGTTTTACGCACTTTACGCGGCCTTACCAGTGAACAGCTTGGTGACAGCCTTGTTCTGGCGCCTTGCGGAGCAGACGAGGAGTAGCCACGGTGGGAGGAATTCGTGGTGTGCAGCCAGAAGCTCGGCGATGGTGCGGGATGAACCCAGGCGACGCTGCTCGCCGTCACCCAGAGGACAGCCCTCATCAACAGAGTCAACTAGGATGAAGAGGGATTGCTGGGGGGGCTGGACCCCCAGTAGAGGCAGGAGGACGCATCTGTCAAGGAGCGGACAGACAAGAAGGGTGTGCAAGAGAGACACAAGGAGAGGCAGAGAGAGACAACAGAGAGACCGAGAGACAGAGACAGACATAGAGAGAGAGAGAGAGAGAGAGAGAGAGAGAGAGAGAGAGAGAGAGAGAGAGATCACAATTATTTCCGAGATGAATCACTCTGGGACCACCAGACAGGTAATATTGTCATAACAAAATATGTTCCATATGTTTAGCATTGAGAGAGAGAGAGCGAGACAGACACACACACGCACAAACTGGAAGGGAAGCATAACACTACAAGTTCCAAAATATGTCAAACTGAAGACTATTTCAGATGTCTTTAAAACCAAACCACAAACACATTGTTTTCCAAGGACTATTGATGTCGATGATGATGACGATGAGAACTGAGGAGGGCGCTAAGAGCTGACCGTCTGCATCTCTCATTCATCTATGAAACACAGACTTTAAACTGGTCTCAGCCCATTTCAGCCTTGGTAACATCCAAAACACATAAAGGAATGACAAAAAATTATTAAACAATTGCATGTTTTTGAAATAATTCTAATGATATCGCAAAAAAAAAAAAAAAAAACCATTGATGTCATATGTGGAAAATGGTTAAGATTGCAGACAAAGAGCTCTTCCTAAACGGTGTCCTTAACGGTTTCTGCGGGTGACACAGAAGCATCAGACAGAGCCTTAAAGTGCCGGCAATCGCAGTGCTCTGTGGGCCATTTGGCGCCAGCGCCAGGTGGTTCTGACAGGTGAGACGGGCAGATCCAGGGCAACGGCAGGGCAGCCTCACTATATGAAGGCCCCCCACCCGACGGAATTCAAGCTGCACTCAATCAGGGCCAATGAATCAGACTGCACTGTCTGAGGCTGAGTGGTCAAAGGGTGGGGGTGGGAGGGGCTTAAGACTGGAAGGGAAACGCCCCTATCTGAACACAGCCAATGGTGTGACAGGTATGGCAGGTCTTCTCAAAGCCATAGGCTGCTTGGTCAGCCCTCTGACAGCACACTTCAACGAAACATGGCAGAGTCAAACTCCAGTAGAAGTAGTCTGATACATCACATTCCAGTGCAGAGTGTTAATGCTTTGTAGATGAGACCCAGTGGGCGACGGGGCCAGGATAACATTTAGAACATCACTTACGCTTTCACAAAACAATGAGAAACAGCCCAACTCAAAAGCTGTCAAGACAAATACTCCAACTGAATTAACTTGCACATCAGTGATGCTTATATTGAAGTAATTAAATAAGGCCTTGTTTGCTAACAGCCAATTAATTACTGTAATTTTCACAGCTCTCTGAGGTTTGCATAGCTGATAGGACTGGCACACGTAGCAGTCCTGCATTTACTTAACAGACCTGACCAAAACGTGAGTCTGTTCATGCACCAAAATAACCATGAAAAAAGAGGGGGGGGGGGAAAAATCCAGTGACTTAATAACCAAACACCCAACACAGGTGGTAATAACAATATTAAACACTGAGCCACTTACTCAAGAAAGAAATAAAAGCAACATGAGAATAAGACCATAGCTGCAGGAAAAAAAAGGAAAAAGAACCTTTTTGTGCGTTAACAGCCAGACTGTATCCTACATGACTACACAGCCTGCTCCGTTCCCATGGTTAGCTCCACGTCCAATGATTTTGTTACAGCGCTTTGCTGAAAAGCAGAGGTTCACTTTCTGCTGACTCACGGCGTTCAGAGCCAAAATGGCCACAGACCATCGGGGGGCCCTGACCGCCTCCCCGTCCATTACCACGACAATAGCATGAACGCCAACCTTGGCTCTGCGAAGGTACGCACTCAACGCCCCATTTTGGTTGGAGTGGATACAGCCTACAGGCACCTTCACGTGGTACGGGGGGGATGCACACAACCCAAGCTATTTTCGCAACTGATCTGACATTAATACAAAGAAAATGTCTGCAAACTAACAGAATGATGCAGGCTGGCAGCCAGCCAACACGCTAAGAAACAACAAACGGCTCTTCCTGAGGCCTAAATGAACTTAACGAAAGGGCTTCCTCGTGCTCCGGACAAGCCACGAGCAACGTTTGTGCAAAGTGAAGAACGTCAAATTTAACAGAAAAAGCACCTCGCTCATGCACATGGGGCCGACATGCGTGAAACCCGTCCTTTCTGCAGGTACTATGTTACTTCCAGTGTGAGCATGCGGACGTGTTGACCATTAAGCACCATTGGGCGACCCGTGTTTTCCACGAGTCCGGAGACTGAAGGCACCGCAGCAAGGCCTTAACATGTCACTTCCCTGTCGCTCTGGCAGCTCAGCATAAAGCAACTCTCCAAACCAAAGAAGGTTTCAGTATTTAGTTATGAACGATTTAAGCTACTAAACAACAGCAAAGCCAGCACGAGTCAGACCAGCTTACTGTCAATGGCAGCACATGATGAGGACTTTTAAATATGTCCTAAACAGCCAAAGTCTCACTATACTGAAAATCAATGCAGACATGTAAACAGCATGCCTGACGGAGGGTGGGGGGGTAGAGCCGTGAGTTGGCTCCGGAGAAGGGAGCACACGAGTGCCGGCTCCGGAGAAGGGAGCACACGAGTGCCGGCTCCGGAGAAGGGAGCACACGAGTGCCGGCTCCGGAGAAGGGAGCA
>JABJVR010000013.1:2553867-2585989 GCA_025773905.1 Chitala chitala
TGTCTCTAAGTTTTCGTATTTTTTTTCTTTGCGTGGTGGTGGTGGGTGTGTGGGGCCCCCCGCCCCCGGTCTGGGCAGCTTCCTCCCTTCACTACCTAGTCTATGTACCAGGAAAGGTTGTGAATGTCATGCAGTTATGTTTGATTTTTTTAATTTTAATTTTAACAGGTCTTTTGCATGACATGAAATTAATTAGGCCTTCCTGTGCACAGATAACCCTTCCCATCATAATGTGCGATTACAGATGCACGTCAGTAGTTCATTATCCACTTCTGCATGTGGAAATGCAATCTGAAAATTACAAAAAAAGAAGAGAAAGAAAGAAAGAAAAAGAAAGAAAGAAAGCTAGCAAGCAAGCAATAATAACCATAATTTAAAACCTCTACATTCGCGCACCATCATCCCGAACCAGCAGAGCACGAAGAAAAACCAGGCGTGAAATCAAAGAGCTGAACGACACGCGTGGTCACAGCCCGTGACGTCACGCCTGTCTCTCCGCACGCTGCTTTCGGGCTGGGGGGTGGGGCGCTCGGCTCGTGACCACGCTCCGCTCTTTAGGGTCGTCCCGTCTCAGTGTCATGTGGTCTCTCGAGTGGCTAAATATGCAATTAGCTTTGGGGAGCGACATAGCGTGTTTAATTTAGATTAGAGGCTCCTTAAACCAAGACCGCCTTGAGAGCCCCACCCTGACACGCGCTACTCCGCGCGCTCACCGATAAGTCCCTTATTTTGCACGCTCGTTACAGTGTGAATGCGTGCAATCTTAGCAGCACCCCATTTAGATAAGCCCTTTTCCGTTCTTTGTTTTTCGTATCAACGGCAGAAGGCATCGTATAATTTTGAGCTCAGACAGTACACATACCAGGTAGTACTTGCGTTAATTTTATAATGCTCTGCATTTTCCACAAAGGATTATTAATATTTAATACTTCCAGTAGTGTGTGCTCTGTCAACGAAATATTATGCGTTATATATACTGAGCTAGTTTTTTAAATTAACAGTGCAGAAATTAGTCACGTTTCAATACGTTCTCAGCAACCTGAGCCCGGCCAGTTTAAGGCAGCTGCTGGTCACGTGTCACAGTCCAATGTGGCCGGTGTAATTAATCAGCTGCCGTGTTTAAACAAACAGTCTGGGTTAGGGGGCTGTCAGCGTCTAGCGCCTCTCTGCAGCTGCGAGGGGCGGAGGGATGCTGTAAGATAAACCCCGCTCCAATATAGCCATAACTCTAAACGTCCCACATGTGCTGAGAGCTCTAACACACACACCCCTCATTTCAGCCATAGATATTCTCTCTCACCGTCCAGAATTTAGCGTCTTTTATATGTCTGTCCTGTTGCTAAGTGCAGTGCAACACCGGGTAATCGATTACGTTTTTTCTGAATTACAGTTCAGCCCGAGGGGCACTCCTGACATGGCAGCATTCTTAGGAAATCAGGATATGTGTTTCAGGAACGGTACTAGGCATAAGATGTGCACTCAAAGGTGTTCGCTTTTTAACCTTCCTTTATATCAGCACAAGTAATAAATTAAAAACCACTGAACAGAAACAATAATTCAAATAAGACAAATATGGGAAAAGCATTCAATATAATTTCACATTATTCCACAAAAAACTGCACGAACCACTGAAGAAACAGAATCCTGCAGTTTCCTTTAAAAATCACTGGAATTAGGAGGGCAGATTGTTTGGTGAATTTAATTTACTTTTAAAAGCAAACTCTTCCATAAGACTGCAGGACGCAGCAGCCTCAAGCAAGAACTCATGGCAGCGCTTCAAACACGTCACACTAACATTTTATTTTCGTTCCAACTCCAGTGGTTTGGCTGTGGTTTATTCCCTACCCTGCAGTACGTACTTGTGCCCCCCAAACACTGAGTGGCATGTCGTGATCATGAGCAGCCCAGGTGCGTCCTGGATGATCTACATCGGAAAGTACCGACGGTACTGATGGACGGTTACTGCCGATTGCAGTCAGCGTGTCAAAAAAAAAACTGCCTTTTTCAGTAATGTGGAAAGGACTGCCAGAAAACACAGCCATGAATTTATTAATGAAAGAGACTGTGTTTATGTCTCTTGCAAATGGTTACAAGCCATGAACCCCCCCTCCCCCCCCACTCGCCAAATAATAATGTAAACAGGACTGCCATAAAACAGGTGCGACTTTATCTTGCTCCGGTCTTGTGTTTGCAGCGCCGCAGGGAACATAATTTTTAGCTGTACGGCTTATAACAGGCCGTCTCCCACGTTACACTGCTGGGCTGTGTGAAGGCCAGAGAGACACCATGTTATGAATCCAAGGTCAGCCGTGCTTTGCTGTCTCGCAGGCTGACAATCCGTACCCTGCGTAAGAGCCATTCAGATCTGAGGTAACTGGACAACTCCATCTTTCTGTTTATTTCCTTTCATGTTTTCTGCTGCTGAAGGCTTGTTACTCAAGTGCCGTTTGCTCTGAGCGTTTCTTTATCTTGCTTTGGAAAGAAGAGTTCAGTGGGGAGGTCAAGGTCCTCCACCATTAACTCGGCTTTCATCCTCTGTGCTTGTACAGAAAGCATTCAAACCAGCACACAGGCATCTCATACACAAGACAGAAACCAATACCCACCTGATGTGCTGTCGAGCATGTTGCTTAACTGCTACATGACAACAAGCATATCTGTTGTAGTGGTGATTCAGACACATTCTGTTATTATTTGTATATAAGTTTTGAGTTGTCACCCTTTGCCATGAGGCTGTCAAGCATTTTTGCCTATTACTGGTACTACACCTACATTACGAAGGATATCAATGTATTAAATGTATTTTTCCAGTTTTATTTTTCTGCTTCTTTTGACACACAATGCATATGACCCTTTATTTACCTTAAAACATTGTGTGTGCATCCAGTAAACAGGGAATGTTCCCAGAATGTCCAGTATCTTCTGGTAATGTTCGAGAATGTTCTCTGTTTGCTTGGTGGTAACTGATCTTAACAAAGATTTATACTACACACACACACACACACACACACACACACACACACACACAAGTGATTTGAAATAAAATTGGCAGGTGTATGTTTGAGATGTTTGAGCATTTATCTAGACTTCAAAAATGCACAAGAACTTGCATTCATCCTGTAATGCTAATTACAAAACCCCTTTCTTGTAATGCAATTATCATTCTCTGCTGACTATTTGAGAACACACAAGGTTCTTTAAAAAACATTTTCAATGAAGGCATTAAAGAAAGGATCTGAGAGATTAAAACAGGGGTCAGGCTCTGTGATTTCGCTGTGAGCTGAATTTAAAGTATATAATATAAAGCCAGGGTCACCTCCAAAGGGAGGGGGTGGGGTTTACACAGTGATTGACAGGTCTGCTTTGCTTGCCTTTGCTCAGGAGCACAGACTGGAACATGCTATGTATTATTGATACTGATGGGTACAAACAGCACAGACTCCAGTGATCGCCACCCCACTACCCACCGTCATGTCGGCACATGCCCAGTGACACCTCCTCATGGTCTGACTGCAGAACCTCTTAACGACCCCTGCTTTGCTTACCAGGAACTGCCACGCGTCCTCCATGAGGCTGATTATTGCAGCACCGAATGAGAGAACCTTCCAGAAGCAGTGTGGCACATGCTGTATTGCGTGAGCTACTGTGTGTCTCATCGCTCGACCAGACGAGCTCATGTTTAATGGACAGTAATGACAGGGGCAGGTGCACCATGCTAATCTGGACCCGCTTATCAACACAGCTTTCTCAGCACGTCAACGCATCACCTGTTCATTATAACTGCTGAAAGTGTTATTATGATCAAAACTGAAGAGCCTCCTGTTTTTCTCTACATTACACTTATCTGTGTTGGTTCAGGTTATCGTATGTAACCCAATTGTTTCCTGAATGCAAAACTGAAGTCAAGAATCTATGCCTTTTTCAAACCTGCCACAAAGAATTGTCTTTTGTGTACACAAATCATATTTAGCCATTCAGTGTGCAGAATCTTTTGTGTTTTTTCTATTTGATTGACTTACTTTTCTGCAGCAAAGTGCAAGTCTGGCACATTAAAACTCCGTTTTAGCCTTTTGTGCTCACTGCTGACTCATACCTTCTGGTGCAACTGTTGTTACTTGCTGACAACCCAACAAAAGCTCCCCGTCCGTCACGGGTGTGACCACCGATAATAAACGTGTGATAGTGAACAAGGGCTCTGCACGAAAACCAGGCCCCCTGCACTGCTTAAAGTGACCACCTGTTACACAGGTAGCTCTCTGTTCTGTTTGTGTAACCTCTTGCTGAAGAGTGATGCCTGCGTGGGACACCTTGTTAGTCACCCAAGGGATTCTGCAAGCCTAGAGACATGGTAGAGACATGGCTGGACTTCATTTTTCCATTTACATTTATAGTCCTTATATAAACTTGTAAAGTGCGTTGGAGAAACTTGTTGGGAAAGGCGCTATATAAAAATTAATTGCATTCTGTACTTCAGGTCTCTGAAGTCACAAACTCCGGTGGATGCTGATGGTCACTCATGTCCCTCAACCACATAATATCTTCATGACACATAAAAATTTGAGGCAGTGTTTAAACAGGCAGATCAAATTGCTTTGGTCTGGATATTGTCAGCGGTAATTATTTAATGTCACTTTAAATGTTTTAATTCTGTAATTACTATAATTTTAATTATAGTATGGGAACCATTTTAGCTGGTGTTGTTTGTAATGGGATAGCAGGAGACTTTAAGTAGAATCGAGTAACTCGTGCGTTGTGGTGGTGAGGATCAGGTAATAGAAAAGTCCCAGGGGCCAGTAAAGAAACTCAACAGGCATTGGTTAGCCATTTTTGCTCTGTTAGCTGTGCACCGTGTTAAGGAGGTGTCGTGTGTGCAGGTGACGTACAGAGCATTTACCTGTTAAAACGTGACTCGTGTTTTACAGTGTTAATGAGGTCAGCAGAATGCTGTAATAAGTGAAAAACAGACTGCAGTGGGTGAAGCGGCACTACTGTGGAGAAAAACAGTGCAACAGTGGGGCTTGTGGGCTGTAGTTTCCTGACCAACACCAGTGTGTGTGTGTGTGTGTGTGTGTGTGTGTGTGTGTCAGGGAGGGGAGGGGGTTTCTGGAGGACACCTGCCCCGGAATCCAGCTGTGTTCTCTAAGTTCTGGAGACAGACAGGGATGAATTATTTTATTTTTAAAATCACACGCAGCCAGCTGTGCGTTTCTCGTTTCAGAACTGACAACCTGACAGCAGAAACGTTCGCTGTCTCAAGTTTCAGGTATCATTAATCTTTCGTTTTTAGGAGAATATGTCTTCCTACTGAGTAATTATCTTTCTGTTTTAAACGTTTGCAGACATTAATGCCAACATTGTATATTCTGCTCTGTTAAAGCCTGCAGAGAGGTTCGGGTGCCAGGGTTCAGCGATGCTGGCTTAGAGCGAACCAAGTTTGGAGCGAGAGAGTCAGGATCACAGGCGGAATCTCAAATCAGCCACGCACTGCGGCCGCAGGCTGCAGAAAACTCGCGCGGCACACACACATAGCAGGACACGTGCTTCACTGAGATCGTGGCATTTCAGTGACCTCCAGCATTATAAACATGAGGACCTGGTGAGAAGAACCAGAGAAGATCAGTGACAGGCACGACGCTAGGACATCTGGACATATATGTCACCACGGAGGTCAAAACAGTAAATGAAAAATAAGGACATCGTGAAGCATCTACTGGTTCAGCATTTGATGTGCAAACAATAAAAAAACTCTTTCTACTAATTTACGTCACTGGCAGTCAATAAATGAATAAACAAATAAATAAAACTCGATAATATATTTTTTATGGAAATCCGTTACACAGGAAGCAGAGATTACTGAATTGCTTAAAATAAATTTTGAAATTACATTTATGAACCTAAAACATGTTTTACTTGTAAACATTACTGTTTAGAGAAGTTTCCTTTATTCCGTGTAGTTATAGTTTTTTATTTGTTTCAGTCTATTTTAAAGATTTTAAAAATAGATGTTTGAAGACAGCTACCAGCCTATATCCATGTGAACACGTCACGCAATTAGAGTCGTAATTACAGCGCTAACTCACTGCACGCAAAACAGTGACAGGATATATTAACCAGAACCTGGATTCCTTTAAAAACACTTAACTTCAGTCCGATTAAAACCACAACTCCTTAGTTACCTCGTGCATGACGTGTACTGGTAGGAGCCATAAAGTGGAAAGATGCGCTATAAATATAATTTACTCACTTTATTTGAAATTGAAAAACAAAAACACCGTTTTCACGGTTAAAGTATGCTGAGCGCAACAGTACTAAACGAGTTTACTAGCAAAGCAATAATTGATCATTGAGTCACAGGGTAAAAATAAACAAATAAAGTTCAAAGGCATAAATTTAGACTCAAACTAGATACAGACGTTCAGGCGATCCCACTCAAACCACGTGTGCTTTTTATATTGTCAAAACAGTGCAGCAGTGGGAGCAATGCGCATGCGCGCAAGGCACACGCGTGTCTTACGTGATCCCTCTAGTGCAGAATAAGCATCGCACACTCTTCAGTCCGGTTGTACATATGCACGTATGTACATCTACACCAAACAGCCTAGAGAGACCATACATACAGCGTACACCCTGTACTTACATACAAATGTGACCACTTGTGACTTCTTTTTTAAGGTCCTACTCCCCTTGTGTGTTGGGGAGAGGAGAATGAGTAAGACCGCACCAGCGGGGATAACCAAACGAAAATGCGGTTAACCAGGATAAAACGATAAACAGTAGGCGGTCACCCATGATAATCCACTCTGAGTGTCCCATGACGACGCTAAAATTGGAGATAGTCGTGAAAGACCTAAAACTGCAAAGTGTCTTAAACCAGAGAAACGTGGATGCTGTATTTTCAGTAATCGCTGCTGATTCAAACCATTACAGGCACTCCTGAAACAGTATTCATTGCATTACCTATTACATGTCATATATTTTCAGTTTCCATTAAAATAGCATCCCTAAAATATTGTGGGAACTTTGTTCTAAGTAATAACAAAAATTGCTTAATGAACACTAACTTTAATGGGAAGTGTAATTACACTGCACTAGGTGTTCCTTATACTCATTTTTTATAGCTGTGTCTGATCTAATATTTTATGGATAATGAAGGGGTGTCTTAGTTAATTACCCCCTTGTAACAGACGCATAGCATATAAACCCATTAGCCTTTGGGGTTCCTTGCATTTAACTCACAAATAATTTACCTATATATATTTTTACAACCTACATCAGTAGCACAGTAGCCTCTCTGACCTTCAAAATGTAAATGTACAGGGTGTACTGAGAATTCACATACATTCAGTAAAGGTTAAAGTGTGTGTGTTCAGAATTTATGTTTCCTTGAATTAGTCTACTGGCACTAACATTGGGGATGCAGTTTTTACCTGTTGGCAGAAACAAACCTGATTGCATGTCAGACATCTTGCACTCGTCTAAAAACCATGTTTTCTCACTGATACAGATATATTTAGACATATACCTATTTATAGCTCAGCAGAATCAGCCTACTACAAGGGGACAGTAATCCACACAAGATCTACTCATACAGGTTGGTATAACAGATGAGTTTTTAAGAAGGTACAGTATTTCACCTAAAGACACCAAAAAGCCAAGTGTCTTCTTCAGTTGTTGTTTATTGTTAAAATTCTGTCTTCTTCACAGAACTGCTGTCTTACCCAAACACAATGTGATCTGGAACTCAGATCTTAACTGACAGGGGGGTATCTGGCATCGCTCTGGCCAAAACAGCTTTTGGAGGTGATTTGTGGTCTTTCCACTTTGCTGTTCCTCAACATATGCAAAGTAAAGCGTGGTCTGAAACCACATCAGAAGCTTCAGGAGCTTCCAGAGTGACAGCCACATTCTGGCTACGCGGGCTCCCACCCATTTGAGCGAGCAGAGGCAGGCGGACTGTGGTGCGTGTATCTGGACAGAACCAGGGACGTCAAAACACAGACTACCTGGACACTTGACACACCTGGACGCATCTGTTTAACGTTTACAGTAACGAGACTACGGTGTGAAAAGTGCGAAGAAATCACACACACTGATACTGTAGACATGTTTGCTTTATGGTAACTTAATTAACACTTACGTTGTACCTACAGTCATACCAGAGAAAAAATGTCATCCTCTGTCTCAAGTTTACTTTAGATTAACTTATTTGCTGAATTGCTTCTGTTATTCAACAAGTCTTCATAACAAGCTGTACCTGTGCACTTCGTCCAAATTACTGGGCTTTAGTAATGGAGGCCTGAAAGTTACTGTTTAGACCGAGGTAGCGAGTGTTCGCCCTGTCTCACACTGTACAGACACTGGCTGATTAGTCACAGGCTGTCCACCAGAACACACTCCTCCTACACCCCAGGCAATGTGGGCATTTATTTATACAATTTCTGCTCAATCTGCAAATATCTTATGCTGTACATACCTAATGTCATTCACTTTACAGCTTGTGTCTTTTTTATACTGTGCTGTTTACTATTACATCAGTAGCATGGCACCTGTCACGTCCAGACTGCGCTCACTGCCATTTTCGTACCCGTCATGTACAGTGGCATTAATTAGCAAATAGATTCCCATGTATATATTTGGTCGTATTTCCAGTGATGCTGGTGGTAAGATGAATGCCAATCAAAAAGTTGAGCAGAAGTCATTGGTAACTTTGGGGGGAAAAAATAGAAAAACTGGCCGTGGGTCGTTCAGGCGTGCTGTCAGGATTTTAAATATTTGACAGCAGATTGCTAGATAAAACACTAGGTCAATATGTTTACCAGCTGACCCTCTTTTTTCTCATCAGAATCCAGATGAAACCCTGTGCTCAACCCTTTAAAACTTAAAGAAGGTACTTATTCTGTTTCCATGGTGACCAAATGCTCAAATTACCAAAATGCAGCTGGTCTTGAACATCGACGGCTGGAGTTGCATAAAGGGACACCTGTCTAAGATCTGCTAACAGCTTCGTCACATGATGCCTGCGATCACCGTGGAAACGGCACGTGACCACGGGAAGGGCACCACAGTGCAAAACGCATCATGGGCTTAAGATGTGTCCATAAAGCAGAGATCAAAGAGTTAAATGGACATATGGGGAGCCGCTCCCAGTAGCTCAAAGCATTCTTGATGAGGTAGTCAAGTGCTGCAAACATCTGAGCAGAGTTCTGACAGCTGTCGTTCTGCATGTCATGGGCCGTCAACGGCCAGCTGGAGGTTCTAGTTCGAGACACAAGACATGTGTCGGACTCATACGGTGCTGTGTGCTGATGCATTTCAGGAACTACTGTCAGGATGAGTTTTGGTTCTTGGCATAGAGCCCACAGAGTTCCTGCTGCTATGACTGATAAGCGAAGACTGACATTAAACCTAGACCTGTTCTCTCATCACCCCACAAGGAATAACATTACCAAATATTTCGTGTGACAAGCAATCAGTGTGTAGTCACACAGACATCAAACTTGAATGTTTGTGTCACTCCATGTTCTGTATTCTGTATGTTCACAAATGCAGTCGTGTGAGGGACACGTCATAGAGCTGAAATTCCATCCTCTGTGCCTCGACAGTAGGGTGAAGTGTATATGTGCAGACACCCATTTGATGAAACCAACAATCCACTTCACATCCCATAATAACAAGAGCGGTGGGGTTCTTCTGTCTGAGTCCTTTGGCTGGTGAAAGGCGACAGTTGTGGAATATATTGGAGTAAAAATAAAAGAATGAGGAAGGCGAATTCTCTCTGCATAGATCTCCCAGCTGTTCTGTGTCAACATAGACAGGTGCAAGAAATCCATCTCTCCAGCATAAAGCTGAAATTAAATAAAAGGAGCTGAATTTGTAGCTTCTCTGAAAAGTGAAATGTTAGAACAGCTGGTATGGTTGGCATTAATGTTCTCTCACCAGGGCCCTAGCAGTTAGAACACCCTGACAAAAGTGGTGTGATGGACATGGTCTGGCAAAAGTGGACTTATGGACACCTCAGTGCCAGAACAGTGGCCTGGTGAAGTTGAGGTCAAGAATGTTGGCCTAGTAAAGCTGAGGTCAAGGACGTCACATCCGGGAATCCAATCACAGCTCAGATACTTCAGTCATCCCCCTGGTCTGCTGAGAAACTTAAAAAGCAAAAAAACATCACAGGCAAATAAGCAAAAAACCATTTGTCAACAAGCAGTTTCTATGGAATTTCATGCCCCATTATTGTTTGCTGCAGAGGAACAATTTGCTGAACATTTTTTTTACCTTATTTTTTAGAATGTATATACAAAGTGAAATTAAATGCATTCACTCCTCTACGGATTGGACTTGTTTTCCAGACGCTCAATTGAATTGAGATCTGGAGAATTTGGAGACCAATTCAACACCATGAACTTATTGTTGTGTTCCTCAAACCATTCAGGAATTTTGGCAGTGTGGCAGGGAGCATTATCCTGCTGAAAGAGGCCATCAGGGAATACTGTTTCCATGAAGGGGTGTACTTAAGCATACAAGCATAAGATTTGAGCTCAAATCCTCACACTTGCCCATTTTTTCTGCTTCCAACACATCAACTTCAGGGGCAAAATGCTCTCTTCCTGCCTAATATACCCCCCCCCCAGTGGTGCCGCTGTAACGAGATAATTACTGTTATACACTTCACTTGTCAGCAGTCTTGTTATGACATTAAATGATAATAAATGTACAACTCTAAATAGCCAACAATAAATGCCCATTTAAGCCTTAAATATAAATATAATATGCAGAGTCTCTCATTAAAGGTAACAGACAAGTTCCACATTTCAAATATGAAAAGTATTAGCAGCCTTAACAGGAAATATTATAAAAAATATATTTTTTACAATTGAATACCTTTAGATGATTATGGAACATTACGTTTAAACGTTTTCATCTTGTGTAATGAAGACAAACAGCAGTTGGGTTTGATGGCTTAAAAAAGTGCTGATGGGTGTAAAGGTCTAGCGTTTGCCTTTCATGTTTCTCTTCGTTAAAACCAGGACCTTGAATTGAAGGTATTTCCATTTCTTTTTTGGTAAATTAAACACCTGTACCATCCAAGAAACTGCAGAAACTTCTTTAATTGGACTAAATTTTCATAACTATGGCTTTGATTAAGCTTGAAAAAAAAATGTGCTGACACTGGGCTTGAGCAATTACCTTCACAGGACAGAAAATTACTTTTATGCAAATGTGTTCAGTTTTTCTGCAAAATTCTCCAACTTGGAAATAATGATCAGTCTGTGCTGTAAGATACGTAACGGACTGGGAATTGGTGGCGTGGGTCTGACTCACGGACTGCTTATTCTTACTTCGAAGCATGAATCATGCACAAATCCAAATGCAAAAGTGACTTTTGCTTATTTTGTTGCAGGCAGACTGACATGTTTTGCATGTCAATGCAGTAATGGTGAACATGCAAGAACAGGTTTTTGCTGCAAAAAGCTACATAACATGTTAGACGCACTTTCAAATTAAATACACAATTAATGAAACTACCGTCTATGGTATTCTGATACTGTGCACATGATGTCAGTTGTTTTCCAGTCAGAAGTAGGAGTGAGCCAGGAGTGTATACCAGAAAACCCAGGGCATGGACATTAGGTCATCGCAGGATACCAGTACAGGAACTACAGCCAACCAGCCCAATAAATATGTGTGTTTGGACTGTGAAAACAACAGGAGAACCTGGCGGACACCCATGCACACTCACGCACACACACACACACACACACACACACACACACACACACACACGTATGCACATACAGGTATGCACACATGCACACACACACTCACACACTAGGAACAATCTATGCATCCAAACCCACCTGAATTGTATACCTTTAACCAATCTTATCTTTTTTTTCAGCAGAAGCACATGAAATTATACAGTGGACAGAAATTCAGGATGTTGCAGGAAAAGTCAGAAATATGAGGGTTTGTGAAGATAACGCAAGGCTTCGGGACAGCAGAGGTGTCATTCAACAAGTGCTGGAATATGTTAAAGCGTAAAACCATGACAAAGAGAAGTGCATAAGAAAGCGCAGGCTACAGGTGTGCTGAGGTGTGGTGATAACCCCTGCTGCTCTTCCCCTAGGCATACAGGTACATGTGGGCCCAGCTCAGGTGTGCAGACACACCTCCGCACTGACCATGGCAAAGCTTTTTTCTCCAGACTTGTTTACCACACGCTGCCATTCCAGACATGCGTCTGAGTGGCATCTTTGTGAGTGACTCTCAAGTCTGCTGCCACAGCAAAAAAAACGAAAACACAGAGGTAATCTCACAGGTTCAAACCCCTTGAAGTGCCCCCCCACACACACACACAGACCATTAGGTAACCCCTGGGGCGGTCTGACTCACAGCAGGAACAATAACAAGTATGTTACCAACAGCAGTGTCAACTAAGTTCAGAGAGGTCTTGATCATCAGAGCCAGAGTGCTGGTTCTTCTTCTGTGAGCTCCACAAGTAGATCGCAATGTTTTGTCCAACTTCATAAACAAAGCATGGAGGTCACAACAAACCGTCTGTGACACTGAGCCCTGCCCACTGAAGAAGAACTCGTATACCCTCAAAATCCGGCTTGTTCTGTTTAAACTTCTGCAGTTTGTTTTGAGGTATGCTAACAGCACGGACGTACACTTTAAACAGTTACGAAAACAACTTTTTCTTCTATGTTCTTTCCCAAGAATGACTCATGCTTCATGACTCGCCCACGCTTCAGGAGCTCTGCAGCGCTGTGACTGCACACGGTGCAAAGGTTCGCTCCACTGCACACCTGTGCAGGTGGAAAGAGCCACACGAGAAGCAGAGTTTCGAGCACACACACTTTGCCGTGATTTTAGGCCCTAAATGTCAAAGGAATTGGAAAAACTCAAAGAGGCATAAATGACCCATGGATCCAGCAGATGTGTGTGATGTAGTCAGTCACATCCACCCAGGTGTTGTCAGTGCTGTTATGGCCTGAAGAAAGGCCCCCAGCGCAAGACAGGAGACAGAAGACAGGAGACAGCCGCGGGTCCTGCAAAGTCTGAACACTCCGCTAACACAGACGTTAGCCCTGGATACACACCATTTCCCCAGTTCACTTCAGAAATGCAGCCCCCTTAGAGAGTGAAAAGACTGCAAACCAGCTGCCGTACCACCTTTGGCAATAACAGAAGCTCTGATTGGATGGAAGTATCATTCAATTACTTTTTATTCCCTTTTCACCATTTTTGTTCTCTTTGCTTATGTTTTGGAAATTTGAGATCTTTTTTCAATAGAAAAAAATTCATGGCACAGAGTAAAAATCCCATTCTTACACATTCAGTGCTGATGATGGGAAAAAATGGGCGGGATCACTGTGATAAACTGTTTCCCACAGCCTTCACCCTACACTAGTAAAAGGGTGTGGCCATGGTAGTAAAAGGGTGTGGCCATGGTAGTAAAAGGGTGTGGCCATGGTAGTAAAAGGGTGTGGCCATGCTTGTGGTTGCTTGCTGCAACAGGGTGGCAATGAGAGGGCAAACAATACAAGCCTGCAGGTGTAAACGCACTGACGGGAGCCACAGCAAGGTCAGAACTGAAACGCGGTTAAGATGTCATAAACCTCACAATTTACAGTATATGTTTGTGAGTAAATGAATAAAAATAACTTGGCAACGACTGTTTCCTCGTCTACTAAAGACAGACAAGTATGTGAAATCACCGAAGTTCCTTGGCTTGTTACTGTTCTGTAAATCTGGTGCAATCATGGGAAGGTGATCAAATGCTATTAGTGGAAAAGGAAAACGTGTTCTTGTTTTCCAGGGCATAATGGACAGGGAGGGGGGCAGAGGCTGCTAGTTGTCAGGGCATATCATTAACTTGCCATTCCTACATCCACAGTAAGAGACACTGTATGTTATGATTTCCGAACTGTGGTGAAAAATGAACCAGGTTAAATTGCCTACATCATAAAAACAGTGTTGTCGGCAGAGCTCGTGTCAGCTTTGTGAGGGGTCACCACTGCGGCCCTGGACAGGACCATATGGAGGTCCCCTCAGCCTTATTGTGTGGGGGTGTTCAATGTGCAAAGTGAAGCACTGCATTTGGTCTCAGCTTGGACTGCCAGATGGCCACAATCTGATTGGCCACGCTGACCGCCACTCCAAATGTCTACAACATAATTTACTTAAGTATTTCTCCCCTAAAATAGACTTGGCAAACCCATTTTCAAATTTATACAGTCTCCACTGCCAGAAGCACTCAGTGAGAACTTAGGCCACTTTAGATGTTCCAGTTATATCAGTTGAAGCCTCTCCCAAGCCTTGCACAAACAGTGAAACTGTTTAACTGTAACTGCAGGTGCTGGTGCATTTGCAAAGGAAACCCAAATCTCCCCCTGCCATATACCATGTGCGATATTTAGTATTTGTGGTGATAGGGCTACACTTTGAAAGAGCCCAGTTTGTTCCATCTGTAGCAGATATGCCTACATGACACACAAACCTAAAGCGGCTACCTTTTTGTTTTCATGAGCAAATGTTTAAACCTGTAATGTACCGTGAAATGCGTGGACTCAGATAATTCCTGTAATGTTTACAGGACCGCGCTGAGGACAGCAGGGCATGGATTCAAAAGGAACGCACTTCTAAACCTGTCATCACCCTGACAAAAACGCAACTTGTGGAAAGGACCAAAATATGGAGTCAAAGCAGCCGTTGTTGGCCCTCAGCGCTGGACCGCCCAATGAAATGTGTGTTCAATTACCAACATGACGCAGGCGTTTCGGGAAAGAGCGTCCATGTGGAGGGACTATCAGTGGAGATAAATCTGACCGCTGGAACAGCACGGGCAGCTCACGTCAATGCCTGGAGAGGTATGACTGCAGTAAGCTCTTTGAAATGAACTTCCAATTTGCTTCTTGCTAGGAAAGTAGAGTTTTGTCTGCCATTTCAGGAAGCTGGACAGGTATTTTGCTTTGTGCATCTGTTCAGGGGAAGTTTGCCAAATGACCTTTTATTTCTCTGTTTATATAATATAAATGGACCTTATTAAAACCCCAGAAAAAAATTGACAAATTCACCTCAATAAGATAATAATTTTCTAGGGAAAAAAAATCTGTCTTTAGATGACAATGGTTTAGTTTTGCAAGGTCTCGAGTGTTTGATACCTGAGATGGAATTATGAGGTAAATGTGGGTTAGCCGGTGTGCCCCAGGGATCTGTTCACGGCTCTTCATTTTCTTACACCTCTGTCAGTATGGACATTCATCAAGGGATTCTGTCACTTTCCATCTCTTCAGATTAACTGGGCCATGGCTTACCTTCAATGATATATCCTGGACACCACTGTTCCTATTTTTTTACATATCAATGGTATCATATTCTGTCTTAACAAAGACGAAGTATACATCTGAAGGGATTTCCAAGTGCGAAATGTCACACAGGGTTTTCAGGGGGAGAAAAAAAATGGTGTTATGGGGTAACCCATGCACAAGGTCAGGAAGGTCTCCTTGCATAAATCCCTGCACAATGCAGCAAGAGGCACCTGAAATTTGTGGAGCACCACCCACAGTATTACGACAGTGATTTGATGCAGCACGCTCACCACTTTACAGTCATGTAACCGTATACACATAACAGACAAGCACATCGAGTCTGCAGGAAGCCATGCAGGGTGCTGGGGAGGGAACAGATGCCACGAGAATATGATCTGTAAGTGCTCAACATTCAGTGATGCAGCAAAGCCACTTGGGACAGAGAAGTTGCCACGAGCTGCTCCTTTTTGCTCAGCAGCTGAGCGCCTGTGTTCAGACCCCGGTCGCTGTGGCGATGGGCCCTCAAGCTCAGGCACCGGCATGGACCAGCAGTAAATTAACTCACCTCATTGGTGAAGGAGCCCTGCAGGCAGGGGCGAGGGAGGTCGAAGGTGTGGAGTGAACGGCGCTTTAATAAAGCCGAGCACCTCTAAGTTCTTAAATGTCAGGCTGAGGCAGGGCGGGGCGGCACGCTGGAGACAAGCCAACCGCAGCTGAGCAGAGGCTCTGCGATAAAAGCGACCTCTCGACATACAGGTCAAAATAAAACAACAATTTGGGACAGGCTGAAAACTTTTCAAACGAGCCTCAGACCTCAATTTAACAGGCCGACAGCCAAAGCTGGGTTGATGATAAATCGAATTTGCCGAGTTGTGCTGGGACAATGCGCTGGGTGATGGGTGCTGCTCCGGGACGATGAATGAGACGACGTCTGCTATTTGTGATGCGGTGCACAGATCATGGACAAACGTTCAAAGCTGAAGGAACTCAGTGGGACAGAAAGGCCTGGTGGAGGATGGGAAATGCAGCTGCCTTGACGTGAGGGCGCTTCAAAGGGTACGCTGTCTAAAAAACATATCTAAGACATGACCATGTGGTTGATTCCAACTTACTTTTCGACATCCGTTTGATGTGCAGTACATCTATGGGGGCTTGAGGTCACCTTTCATCATGAAGCTGGAAGCGGGCATTAGCTTTAACAGCTCCTCCTTGATGGCACCCTTTTAATGCATGCACATAATGACTCTGACGTTACGTTAATGACACAGTGGGGCCTTTCACATAAAATTGGGTCCTTAAAGAAAATTAAATGTCTGACAGCCAGAATAATACAAGCAGACAACGAGGAAGGTTTTTCAGTTGGGTGATGACATGTTTGCTGCTCGTACACGGTGCTTTTATGGCACCAATTGAGGCTGGATTTTGAAATACTTTTTTTCCATCTTGAGCACAAGTTCAGATGGGTCAGTTTTATAAATTCTCACTAACATTCCAGTGGGGTAAAGGCAAGACACACTGCTGTGCGTAAATTTGACTTTTTGCCTGATGTGTGCAGGGCACCCCTATGTGATGTACCCACCCGTCTCTTCTCTCTGTCCACAACTTCTTGCCAGCTCCTCAGGTTCCCACTCAATGCCCTTGACAAACAAACCCATCTGCACTATGTCCTCTTCAGGTCAACACACTCCTGCAACGAGGTCTTTAATAAGACTCCTTCTCACTCCTTCTCACTTTGTCTGTGGTCTGCTAACAAAGATCGCTTTTCCATACCTCCCCAATGTTTCTAAAAGCATTTGAGATGAAAGGCACTATACATGAGAAGGCCTGTCACGTGCCTAGAAACACTGGTCAATACATCTAAAACATTACAAACTGTACTATCAATTACTATAGTTTAACATTGGTGGTACTATGTTTCCAACGTATAACATGAACTAAATTCAGATTCTCTGTCTATTTAATTTTACAGTGAACATGCACTATTTATCCTTTGGCAGGTACAAATGTACTCACACATTGTAAAATAATTTTGAGTGCCCGTTTCCCTGCTACAGTTTAGCTAACTGCTGAGAAGTCATCTTTGCAAGAAAAAAAAAGGATTTAAGATTAGTCTTGGCTTCCTGTAGAGACAAACATCGTTTTGGAGGGATTTATGCTGCCCTTTCTGACAGTGGGCGGCTAATCCTGTGGAAGGCGCTGACATAAAGGTGCACAGGGCGACGCAACAACTGGATTGTGCGTAAGACGGCTTGTTGCCCTCGGGAAGTAGTCCTAATCCGCACTAAACCTTGACAAGCTCTCCGCCACGTGCAGCATAGCATGACCATGTGCGGTTATGGTCACAGCAGTGACATGTGTGCTTAACAGCCTTATTACACTCAGTATTCATATAATTTTTAATGCTAAATTGCTTTGAAGCAGTGCCGAGAAGTACTGAGGACTTTTAATTTGAAGTTTGTTGCTTTCTGCTTCCTGGAAGGATGCTACTGGGGTGATCAAAGTTATCCGAATCATTCCTCTAAAACGTTCAACTACACTAATAGTTCAACTACACTAATAGGTTCTTTTGCTAAAGTGTTCAGGTACCCAACAAAGATCCTATCCCATTTGTGTCCCACAAACTCCCGTATAAATGACTGGTCGTCCTGTACACTTGTTACGCCTGCAAGACCTTGTCTCGTAAATGCAACTGAGTTTTATGGTTTATGACAGAAAGTGACTTCTGGATCCCCCTGAAAGTAAACAGCGTATTGTCTGCTATGAATTTTCCGAGCAGTGTTTAACCGTAGAGCGTGCGCTTAAATTGATTTATCTTTCTGGCTTCACGCCGGCAGTCAGCATCACTGACATCTAATTTGATTCCCAGATACAGTCCCAAAGAAAAACTTCATCTTCATAATTAGGGTTTCCACCATCTGTGAGCAACCATGTGTTTTACTAAAGCCCGCTCTCAGTGTTTTGTTACATGGCACAGTTAGCATTCACGGTGCGCAGCAAACAAATACTCATTTTCTTGATGGAGAATGCCAGCCCCTTGTACATTTGTATCCAAATATACAAGAGTAGTTTTGCATGTGGCAGCAGAACAATCCCACACAGCTCCTGGCTGTATGCTTTCAGATTCCTGTCTCAACTGTCAGCAGTTTACTTTATAAACCGCTGAAAGATATATACTGTCTGACTTTCAGGGGGTCGTACTGCCCCCCCCCCCTTCAGAAGGCCTGTTCCCTGCCTTGAAGCTATTTCCTCCTGCAGCTTTCAACTGAGGTTTGTGGCCATGGGGTACAGATGGCACAAGGATCCAGGGGTACAAATGGCAGAGGGTACATCTCATATTATCTCTTTTCTAGTTTTGCAATAATCCTCAAGCTCTATGTGCTAAGAGACTGCAGTTCAACATTTCTTTCTGTATATAGTAGGCTTGGGGGGAAGAGCATCACACATAAAGCCCCACCCACAAACTGTGTGAGCAATTCCAAAGTGCCTTATATCAGTAAATAAGACACATGTGGCCACAAAAAAGTATTAACAACATGAAATTAAGTCTGCCACAAATTGCAACAATCCTGCAACAATATGACAAGGGTGGAACAATCCTTGGAAACCCTCCCCCCATTATACAGAAAGAAATTACACATTACATCTGATCCATCCACAAATCCAGCCAAAAATGACAATTTTCTGCTGAGTTCATGGTTGTCATCACAAGACAAACTGTGCAGCACCCCCAAACTGTGCCGTGCCAACTTCATTCAATGCTGCACTGGCCTCCTGCTCTTAACCACTCGCCGTGACTCGATCGATGGCCACCTCGTACCCTGTAGGTCTTGGCTAGCATAGCAGACGTGTGGGCCATTCTGTTAAACTTTACACCTTGTCCAGTCACCTCTCAGGTGAGCAAGCTCCTGATTGGACAGACAGCACTGGTGAACAAAGAGAACATTGTTCTCACACAACATGGGTTTAATAATCACAGCATCCTGGGCACAATAACTACTACACCTCGTAAAATTACTCATCTTACAGTAGTCAGTGCTGTCTGAAGGAAAAGGTTTAAGACTGCAGGCTGAAAGGTCTTAAAAGGAGCAATATCACAAGGGTGGAACCATATTAACAGTTAAATCATCTGAGATTAACATATGGAAGTCATTAACCTGAACACTACTGGGCAGAATGTTGCTTGTTACAAGTCAGTCTTGGTAATCGAAAAATACTCCTGACAGATGTTATAAGCTGTCTTTATGTACTGCCACACTGATGGAGTACCAATTAGATATGAATGTATTGTGTTACCGTCATCAATTACAAAGCTCCACTGATGCTGATCACGCACTGTCCTAACCCAAAACAAACCAGGGATTGCTTTGTGTGGAAATTTACCTACCATAAACAATAGCACTGGTTTTTTCAGAAGCAGTAGTGATTAAAGCATGAATACAAGAAAACTAGTGCCTAATTTATCTGTATTCAAATAAGTACACCGGTCCCCAAGAGACGAACGATGGGATGAAACAATACGCAGTCTTTCACTCTTCCAAAAACCAAAACCATAAACGACAGTACTTTCACATTTAATGAAACTTGTAAACATCTGCATGGATGACTGGGATTCTTGGTCTAAGCACGTGTTTCTTTTAGATAAGGATACACAACTGTGCAACACTTCTCTTACTGAAACGGGGATAAAAAGGCTGAAATTGTCTTTTGTTGGATATACGTGGCTGTACAGAGACACCTACTGGGCATATCTAGGTATTACAATATATTCTGCAATATTTATTCAGCCTTGGCACTTTAAATCGGGATTTTACTTTAAATATGTGAATTTACAGTTTATAATGTGCCTTTAGTGTGGTCAGATACGTTTATTACACACACACAATTTCATAATTTTAGGAGTTACTGATTGAACGCGGTCCCAGATACAAAATAAACAGTGAATACGTTTATATTCAACCTCGCTCCTCAGTGTGTCACCTTTGAGTTGAGTTACGTCTCCGTTTGTCCATGTGGGCTCCCATTGGACAGAAAAAGCATGGAAGTTAAAGCTTCATGAAAGAAACAGCGGACTGCGAGAAACAGAGAGCCTTTGGTTTTGCTGACGAAAAATGGTTGGGGGAAATGAGAGGGACAGTTTTAGCCCTAAGGCATGTTAAACAAATAACGGCGTGCAATAGATCCGCAGTCAGTGTTGCAGCCTGGCCGGACGCGCACCAGTCCCCGCAAAGGGGACTCGCGGGTTTTTCTTTTTTGGCTCTCTTTGCTGTGCATACAATAACGTTTTTGTGATGTGCTTCAAAACCCAGGAACCAGAACAGACATTGTGAGAGCTAATTTTGTCCCGGTCCAAAATCCCGATCAATTAATCTCCTGTCCAGCAGCACGCTGGAAGTCAAAGCAACTTCGCAGTCAGAGACCCATTGCCAGAATATCGACGTGTGCCAAGCTGGGCACGTCGCTAAAACGTATTTCTATTATTTTCGCCTCATAAATCCTCCGGCACACAACGACGTTCATACTTGGAGACGTTTACACACTGATGACTGATGACAGCAGCCAGACGTGTCTGCTGCGCATCCGAGCATCAGCGCCCTTCTCAGACACTTGGGTGACTGACGTGGCTGATCTTTGGGCTTTTATTACTAGGTTTTATTTTACTGTAAATTCACAGGTTCTGCTGGTGTGTAGTTTTTCTTAGGTGCGTGTACTTGTACTGGAACTTACTCAAAAGCAATGGTTTGCACATTTTTATCCTCGTGAGAATATTATGGTAATCCGTTATTTCGGTATCGGCGGCTTCCATTGGTTACATGTTAAATAGAAATATTTAACAATATTAATGGTGATACAGGGAACGCAGTCTGAAAAAGACCGCCCGTGCAGGTCCCGCGTCTAGTTTGTTTTATCCAGACCCGAACGCGATACAATTGCCAAAACCGGGTTTTTAAGCCTAGAAATACAAAATCTAAAACGTTAAACAATAAACACTCATTCAGTGACCGCACCAGTAGGAAACTAATCCATTTGAGTGCAAACATACTGCAATCTGCAACTTTGCTTTCTGGAAAAAAGCAAAGTGCGAAACAAACATGCAAATAAAAGAATCTGGACATACAATAACAACAAGAACAAGGACGACAAAAAATAGTAATAAAGACAAAACCAAGTGATTTTCAAAGCATCCTATGTGCTGAATGCTTTACATAATCAGGTTACACGCACGGCAGGACTCCGACTGAGTAGGTCTGTAATCTTCTTTGATAAAGTCTGGTGTAGGAACATCCGAGGTGTGCGTCTGCCCACCGACAGCACGTGCGCCCTGAACGCGCGTGGAGCGAGCTGGATACCCGAGTTACCTCGGTGCCGCAGTACGGTCGCTATTTCTGTAAGGCGGTCTAAATCCTATTAATGTGAAACGAGGCCAGGATGCGTATAGGTCTCTGACAGTGTATTTTTTAGTAGTTTTTTTTCACTACTAAATTTTTAATGTTTGGTATAATTTTCAGACATTTTAAAATACTGTCCGTAATTTTTTTATTTAATATCTTCCGTTTTTTGCAAGTGGTTGTGTTATTCTATACAATATGCTCGTAAGGTTACATAAATGTTTCTTTACGGACACTAGATGGTAGCATTTAATAAACCGAGACGAGACAACCACTGTTTCGACTGTTGGGTAGTGTCTTCATAATTATTAAAATTGTGTTCCACGATTATTATTATTGAATTTACACTAGTCATCAGTATCCTATTCTATAACAGTTTAGTTATTTGCACAATTCATTTGTTAACTGCAAGAATATGCATATATATTATGTTATTATCCTGAAATATTCAGTCCCATATAGACATAATTCATTGTTATTTCAGTTTGTTTGTTGTAAATGAATGTTTTCAGCAGTTAGTTGCTTACGTTACCGCATTTTAACAGAATAAATTAAGAAATTACCAATAAATAAATAAATTTAGACTTAAGTAATGTTCACAGATAACTGCCGTCAGCACATTATGAAATGCATTCTAATTTTAGCAGCTCACTTTTATTTAGGGACAAAGTAAGCATCTATTTCTGAGTACCTGAAAATAGCGGCCAAGCCGTTAGTAAGGCGACCTGTCCCACCTTTACCTCATGTAACTTGTTTATTAGTTTGACTGACATTCCCCCCAGCAACACTGTACCGGAGTTCATCTTTACACCATAGCCGAGTTACACCGAAGGGGAGGGGCTTTGCGCATGCAGCCAATGGGCTGCGAGCTGGGAGGGAGCCGCACGGACTCCGGCTTTGTTGCAAGTTGCGAAGGAGCAGTCTTAATGAGTGAAGTTTCCTCGCCGTCGTGCAGCTACGGAGACCGCACTGGTGCGCTATTAACGGCGATAACCCGCAAACTCGCATGCATGCGTCAGTTTTGTTTCAGTTTCATAGTTGGATTTTTAAATAAAGTATGAAAAAGTAGTTAATCGTTGGAAATTGGACTATTGTTTTATTTATGTGATCTAAATATATATAATTTTTTTTTGTTTGAGATGGCAGTTCTGTTATAACGAAAAAGCTACAGGCAGGGATGCATCCTGCAACTCTGGAAAAGTTTCGGGACTTACAGTGATAACCCTGGGATGCAACTGCAGCACGAGACAACCGAGGATGCCCGGTATTTAGCATCTGGATTTTTTTAAGTGGAATTACCGTATTTAAAAAGCAAAGCTGAAGGAACAACTAATTTAACTCATAAAGGATTATATCAGCTTCGCCATAAAAAAAGTTATGTCGGATTTCATGCGCACGGCCGTGGGATCATTACTATTGCCCGTGACCGTATGTTAAAGTACTCAAAGTTTTTAATGCATAAGAGCCAAGGACTTTGTCCTGGAAAGGTGGACTGGAGTTTTGACCATGGCTGTTTCGGGTATGGATTTGCATAGGTTTTATTTAATTGTGCTGATGCTGTGGACCTTCTGGCACTATTCGTCGTCCAGCCAAGTTCGCCAGGAGTTCCAGGTACTGGAGGAACAGCCCGTGGACACGTACGTGGGTACAATAGAAACAAAGCCAGGCTTCACTTACCGATTCAGCGAGAACCACAAACTTTTCGCAATTAACGGGACTACTGGCACAATTTATACTACGTCAGTGATTGACAGAGAAATTCTGCAGAGTAATATTATCAACGTTGTAGTGCTGTCCAGCCAGCCGACATACCCCACCGAAGTCAGGATCGTGGTGCTGGATATAAATGACAACTCGCCTGTCTTTCCGGACGCGTCCATTGTGGTGTCCTTTAAAGAGGATGCCAGCAGCGGGAGGCAGGTGATCTTGGACACTGCGACGGATTCCGACATTGGGAGTAACGGAGTGGACCACACCACTTACAGAATAGTGAATGGCAACGAACAGGGGAGGTTTCGCCTGGATATTACAGTCAACCCCAGCGGAGAGGGAGCTTTCCTGCATCTGGTTTCAACGGGAGGCTTGGACAGGGAGCTGACGCCGTTCTACCAGCTCTTGATTGAGGTTGAGGACAAGGGCGACCCCAAAAGGTTTGGATACCTGCAGGTAAATGTCACGATTCAAGATATAAATGACAACCCGCCCGTGTTCAATGAGGACAACTATCGAGCGGCTGTCTTGGAGGATGCGGCAATTGGTTCCAGCGTTTTGCAGGTAACAGCAGCAGATGCGGACGAGGGGACGAATGCAGATATCAGGTACTATTTAGACGAGGGGACCCCTTTCCAAATTGACCCGGAATCGGGCACTATAATTATAAAAGCATACTTAGATTTTGAGAGCAAGCGGGAATATTCATTAACAGTGCACGCTGTAGATAACGGACTTCCGTCGCTCTCCGGGCGCTCTGAAGCCACAATTAAACTTTTGGATGTTAACGACAATGACCCAGTGGTGAAGTTCAGATATTTTCCCACCAGCTCCAAATACGCTTCAGTTGATGAAAACGCTCCGATCGGGACAGTGGTGGCTTTGCTGACGGTGTCAGATTCGGATTCTCCCTCAGCCAATGGAAACATATCCGTGTCAATTTTAGGTGGCAATGAGCAGAGGCATTTTGAAGTGCACGCCTCGCCAGTTCCAAACCTAAGCCTGATAAAAGTAGCGAGCGTTTTAGACAGAGAGCGCATCTCATCTTACAACCTGACTGTTTCTGTGTCTGACAATGGGAAGCCCACGGCCAGGTCTTCCTTTGCCAGTTTAGTTATATTTGTGAATGACATAAATGACCACCCGCCCGTGTTCCAGGAGACCGTGTACAGGGTCAGCGTCAGCGAGGATGTTCCGAAAGGCAGCTACATCAAAGGGGTCTCGGCAACAGATGGCGACTCTGGGCAGAATGCCAACCTACGATACTCGCTGGTGTCTGGAAACAGCCTGGGCTGGTTTGCTGTCAGCGAGAACAGCGGCCTGGTCACTAGCGCCGCCCTGCTGGACAGGGAGGTTGCATCGCAAATCATGCTGAACATCAGCGCTAAAGATAGTGGAGTGCAACCCAGAATATCTTACACTACACTGATAGTGAACATTACAGATGTCAATGACCAGGTGCCCACTTTCACCCAGAGCACCTACCACGCATCCCTGGTCGAGCACTCTATGGCAGGCACAGAACTTGTGGTGCTGTCAGCCACAGATGATGACCTGGGAGCCAATGGGTCAGTGCGCTTCACCTTTGACCCTGAGACCCCTCCCAATATGCAGGCTTTGTTCCGACTCGATGGGGTTTCTGGCAGGCTAAGCACTGCTGCGGAGCTTGACAGAGAAGTTCAGGGCTCCTACATCCTCCACATCCATGCAACTGACTGTGGCACGCCTCCTCTCCACTCCGTCGCCAAGGTGAACATCACTCTCAAAGATATTAATGACAACTGGCCCATTTTCTACCCGCTGCAGTACTTTGCTAATGTCAAAGAAAACGAGCCGCCTGGCTCTTTCGTCACCGCCGTGTCGGCCACGGACCCCGATTTGGGCAGGAACGGGACAGTGAGGTACAGCATCACTGCTGGCGACACATTCAGGTTTCACGTTAGCAGCAGCACAGGAAGAATCACAACCCTGGTTTCACTGGACAGGGAAGAGAAGACATCCTACCAGCTGCAGGTCACCGCCACCGATGGCGGCGGCCTCCGCTCCCACGCCCAAGCCATCGTTACCATAACGGTGATAGACACCCAAGACAACCCGCCCTCCTTCAGCCAGAGCGTGTACAGCTTTGTGACATTTGAAAATGTGGCTCTGAACACCGTGATTGGCGCTGTGTCTGCATCCACAGTGGACCTGAACACAAACATCACGTACTTAATCACATCCGGGGACCAGCGAGGTCTTTTTGCTATCGACAGCATCACGGGTGAGATCATCGCCACCAGCCTGATAGACAGGGAGGAGCAGTCGTTTTACCAGCTCAAAGTTGTAGCCAGAGGTGGAGAGGTGACAGGCCAGGCTCACGTTAACGTAACAGTTAAGGACTTAAACGACAACGCTCCGCATTTTCCTCATGCTGTGGAGCATGTCAGCGCTGTGGAAAACTGGAGCACGGGCCACCACATCTTTCAAGCGACTGCCACAGACCCAGATGAGGGCTCCAATGGCATGGTCCTCTACAGGCTCAGACAGAACCCCAGGGGCCTTTTTCACATACACGAGAAGCGGGGTCTCATCACTCTGACCGGGCCACTGGAAGTGACCTCCAGCTCCTACCAGGTGGAAGTGCTGGCATCTGACATGGGGGTCCCACAGCAGAGCTCCAACCTGATCGTCACAGTCAGCGTGTATGACGTGAATGACAACGCCCCTGTGTTTGATCAGCTCTCCTACGAGGTCACCATTCTGGAGTCAGAGCCTGTCAATAGCAGGTTCTTCAAAGTGCAGGCCACCGACAAGGACTCTGGCCTGAACGGCGAGATTGCATATGATATAATCGGAGGGAATACTGGAGATGTTTTTGGCATTTTTCCAGATGGGCAGCTGTATATTAAAAATGAACTGGACAGAGAGGTTCAGGACAGGTACAGCCTCGTAGTCATGGCCTCAGACAGGGCAGTAGAGCCACTCAGCGCCACGGTGAACGTCACAGTCGCTTTGGACGATGTCAATGACAACCGGCCATTGTTTAACAGCACTAACTACGTGTTCTACTTTCAGGAAGAGCAGAAAAGGGGCTCATTAGTGGGGCGGGTCTATGCAGAGGACAAAGATTATGGGGCAAACAGCGAAGTGAGGTACTCCTTCGACACGCCGCAGCCGAGCTTTGAGCTGAACGCTCTCACCGGAGAGCTGACCAGCACACTTCAGCTGGACAGGGAGATTCTGACGAGACAGAGGGGCGCTGCCGTTTTCAGTTTCTCTGTCATCTCCTCAGACCAGGGACTGCCCAGGGCGCTGAAGGACCAGGCCAAAGTACAGGTGTACGTCGGGGACATCAACGACAACGCGCCCAAGTTCACAAAGGACGTGTACCAAGCCTCCGTGTCCGAGCTGGCTCAGAACATGACTCAGCTGCTGAGAGTCTCTGCTTCGGACGTCGACGAGGATGACAATGGAGCGGTGCGCTACTATATCAGAGAAGGGAATGAGGAGAAACAATTTACCATCGATGGCAGCTTGGGTCAGATCACCCTGGTCGGAAAGCTGGACTACGAAGCAACGTCCTCGTACTCCCTCATAATCGCAGCGGTGGACTCGGGCCTCGTGCCGCTGTCCTCATCGTGCACGTTGAGCATCAGCGTTCTGGACGAGAATGACAATGCGCCCACGTTCCCCAAGCCTGCCCTCAGCGTGGACATTCTGGAGAACCTGAGAGTGGGAGAGCTGGTGGCGTCCGTGACGGCCACGGACGCAGACTCAGGTGACAACGCTGAAGTGACTTACAGCCTCGCCACGCCACACAATCACGGCACATTCAGCATCAGCCCCAACACGGGAAGCATCTTCCTCCTGAAAAAGCTGGACTTCGAGACACAGTCTCTTTACAAACTGAACATAACGGCGAAAGACAACGGGAGGCCGCCGAGGTCGTCATCCATCCCTTTCACCATTCACATCAGGGACTTTAACGATAATCCTCCACGCTTCGCGCCTGGTGACATTTTTAAGTCTATCCCTGAAAACCTTCCCATTACTACCTCGATAATGACCGTAACCGCACACGATACAGACGCAGACATCAATGGACAGCTGGAGTATTCTATAGTTCAGCAGATGCCAAGAGGAAACCACTTCACTATAGATCCAGTCACAGGCGTGATATACACAAACAAGGAAATAGATAGGGAATTTTCCAATCTCTTTGAGCTGACAGTCAAAGCAACAGACCAGGCAGTTCCTGTGGAATTCAGGCGCTTTGCCTTAAAGAACGTCACTATTTGGGTAACTGACCAAAATGACAATGTCCCAGTCTTCGTTTCCCAGAATGCTCTTGTGGCTGAGTCCACAATTGTTATTGGTTCCATCCTCACCACCGTGGTGGCCTTTGACCCAGATGAGGGGGCCAATGGCGAGGTGGAGTATGAGCTGGTGAAGGGGGACTCAGACACCTTCATTATGGACAGATACAGTGGAGACATCCGGGTGGCGTCCCCCCTGGTCCCATCACGGCTCACCTACAGCCTGGTTGTGTCAGCCACGGACCGGGGCACGGACAGGAAGGCCTCCAGGTCTGAGCTGACCATCATCCTACAGGGCGCAGATGGCCCTGTCTTCTCCCAGCCCAAGTACATCACCATGCTGAAGGAAGGCCAGCCTCCTGGCACTAATGTGATCTCCCTGGATGCCTCCAGCCCCAGGGGCTCTGGCACCAAGGTGGAATTTTACATTGTGTCGGTACGCTGTGATGGCAAGTCCGTGGGCCGCCTCTTCACCATCGGCCGCCACACAGGAGTGATCCAGACAGCTGCCGAGCTGGACAGAGAACAGGGCTCGGACCTGTACCTGGTGGACGTGTACGCCATTGAGGCAGACTCAAGCCTGCCCAGGACACAGCAAGCAGAGGTGAGTGCCTGCTTTAGTTTATCATCTCCGGCTGGAAAAGCATTCTTTTCCAGGGGCTTTTTTATGTTCCCATCAGCACTTTCCTTTCTCTAAATGATATTAAATAAAGGCACTGAAAGGCAAACAGGCTTTGCTGATTCCAAGTAAACAGCCTGTTAGGCCCTTCACCCTAAGGAAATGCATCTACATCAGTTAAATTCCTTATGTATTTTTACTGTGCATCACACACGGTGTTTTATTAAATATAAATTGCCTCTTACGTGTGCACAAACGTTTTTGGCAGTGAAACTTACTTTATTGCTGCAGTTCCCAAAAAGAAAAGTGGTAACAGTATTTGAGAGAGCAGTCTGACTTTTTTGGAGAAGGAGGTTCAAGGTTCCCCTGTATGAAGCTTCAGAGTCAGCCCATCCGTCCTCCGTTAAATGTGCATCTCCGTGTGTTTCAAGCAAACGCGCTCCGGGTTTTTGTTTGAGCGAGGCACCGATGCACAGCGTGTCGCAAGAAATAAATGAATAAAGGCACTTTGCATCCCCGCTTCCGCTGGGTATGAGTTTTCTTTGCAAGCAGGAGGGGAATTAAAAAAAAACGGATTACGGTGGATACGATCTCACGGCTGGTGTGTGTCAGGGTGATTGGGAGACGCTCACTCTGTAGGGAATAAGTGACCATAAAATTGCATGACCTCTTAAGACTTAGTGAATGGAATTTCTTTTTTCTTTCTTTTTTTTAACTTGTTGAAACTTAACCCTCCTTTTCGGAGTGTGCGGCGTGACGTGCTCCTTCAGCTGTTCCCTGTGGGACGGGATAAATTCCTGGGAGTCAAACGCTGAAATACTAAACCCAGATTTGGTGGCTAAGCCCTGGACGCTCCCTAAATAAAAAACAAATGTGATTCTATCTAAGTGTTTTGGAAATTTTAACTGGAACCTAACATTTTATGTTATTACAGGCCTGGTGGTATGCATATATAAACTTAAAGATTTTTTTTTTGTTCTTTAGCACAAGTGAAATAATTTTACAACTTTTCTGGGAGAGAACGTAGCTTCACAAATTACTGCTTTAGCTAAGCAGGGAATTTATAAGGTTTCAGAGGTGTGAGCAGAGCCAGGTACTTTTGGAGCTTCTACTAATAAAACACAGCGGGAAGCTCTCTGCCATGTCCAACAGAGTCAATCTCTAGAGCCATCCTACATATACGCTGCATGCTCTATTTCAAAAGGAAATATTAATTTCTTTATCACTTAACAAAAGTGCTGAACTTGTAATACAGACCAGTATCTGACATACTGATTCAGTCTATTGCTGGCTTACAGACACATAATTTAACCTGCAAATTTGTGAGAATTCAATCTTGTGGGAGATGACTTAAACATACCTGTCATCTGCAAAGGATTTTGTTTTTAGCTGTTCAGAGCCAAAACTTGGTTATGATCCTTTCAAGCTTTGAAACTGATATTTCCTTTGCTGGGGGTTCTTGTGACAGGTTAAACTGTAATTATGCAAAGCATAACGGTAAATACAGCACTTCAGTGTAAGTCACAAACCCCAGATGCCCTTTTTGGAAAAGAGAAAGTTGTAGTGGATCCTGTGGAGTCAGGATTTTTTTTTTCTTGCTCTGTGTGTGTGTGTGTGTGTGTGTGTGTGTGTGTGTGTATTGGGGGGGGGGCAGTGCGGTGAAAGGTATAAGTGCTTGTTTAATATCCAGATTTCCATTTCTTTTCCTGCGCCTTAGGGATGAGATTGGTTATGGCCCAGGAAGGAGGAAGCACTGTGCTACATGGAAGTGTGCACTGCTGAACCTGTAATTCGATGCAGTAAAACCTACACCACACACATTATAGTTTAAGCTCATTGGCCAAGTCCTAGACAGACCATGGAAATAAACACAGGCCATCTGCCAGGTTCGGTCCTTTTGTTTAAAAAAACGTGGCTATCATTCAGTTTACCTCTCATCGCTATCTGTTGGTAGCCTTACTTCTTGGCTCTGTCCTCTGATAGCTTTAATGCTTTCCATGGAAACTTGTGTGTAAGAGCGGCCCAGAGATGTTGGGGCAAGGCTGCTTTCATGGGTTTGGACCTCTCCTTCAGCCGGGGGGTGGGGGGGTGTCCACATTCTTGCCAGTGATCGTGGACGTTACGAAATGGAGTGCAGATGGTTGCGGCAGATAGACGCGTCCTGTTATTGTTTGTTTTAGTGAGGGCTGTCTACCTTGCCTGAGCGTACACAGTGTGCAAGAGCTGGCAGAGTTCTCCCGGGAACCCAGCCACGCTAGGTCCGATGTTCAGAGCTCCATAGGTGGAGCCAGTTATTCCTCATCAGCAGGGGTAGCTGAGCTTTGCCAGAAACCCTGTAAGCTAAAAAGACAAAATTGAACAAACGACAGTGATGTTGAGCTCACTCGCAGTGGTTGTGCTAGGGAGGGTTGAAAAAGCCCAGGCTGGCTATTGTGCTTCACAAAATGTGGAACGCCTGTTAGCAAAGGCTTGTTAACCTGAGAAGAAAAAAGAAGGGAGGATAACTTCTCCTGCACACCATGCTTTTGAAATCTTTGATGAACAAGTGTCAAGTGTGCTAGTGACCCCACCCTAAGGCAGCTGCCTGAAGGTAGACGACTGGGCCGTTTTTGTGAGATATAAGGAAAGTCAAGGAGCCCTCAAACAGTGAGGGAAGACTGTATGCTCAAGGAGCCCTCAAACAGTGAGGGGAGACCACATGGTCAAGGAGCCCTGAAACAGTGAGGGGAGACCACATGGTCAAGGAGCCATCAGACAGTGAAGGGAGACCACACGGTCAAGGAGCCATCAGACAGTGAGGGGAGACCACACGGTCAAGGAGCCATCAGACAGTGAGGGAAGACCACATGGTCAAGGAGCCATCAGACAGTGAGGGGGAGACCACATGGTCAAGGAGCCCTCAAACAGTGAGGGGAGACCACACGGTCAAGGAGCCATCAGACAGTGAAGGGAGACCACACGGTCAAGGAGCCCTCAGACAGTGAGGGAAGACCACATGGTCAAGGAGCCCTCAAACAGTGAGGGGAGACCACATGGTCAAGGAGCCCTCAAACAGTGAGGGGAGACCACATGGTCAAGGAGCCATCAGACAGTGAGGGGAGACCACACGGTCAAGGAGCCATCAGACAGTGAGGGGGAGACCACACGGTCAAGGAGTTCTTACATAATAAATTCATACTAAAATGTAGTAAAAGACATTGGCCTTATGTTGGATCACAGAGGGAGGGGGCAGATGTGAGGGGTAACAATACATTTATTTCCAAAGTAGGTGGTCTGCCTCCCCCCCCCAAGGTCAAAGAGTAAGTGGTGCACCGGGTTACACTCAAAACAACCCTGGGGGGCTTCCTTATCTGTCCACTTGTGTGTGTATAACAACAAGGGAAGGGACCTATCAACCCCCACAACAGAAAAATAAAAAACCAGTCCAGGGGCTTTTAAAATACCTAATGTCCTCACACAGCAGAGCCCCCTGCAGAAGGAGCAGACGAGCAGACGTGGCGAGTGTTGCTAGGTTTTTTTTTCCCCAGCTCTGTTTATGACCTCCGGCTGGTGTCTCCCATGCTGCCGCGGGGCTCGAGAGGCCCAAATGAGGACCCCTGAAGCCCCGCTCCGCTCTGCGCACGTTATTCGTCAGTGCTGTTTGGCAGCCAAACCTGGCGCCGCCGCGGCTGCCTGAAGGTCGCGTTCACGTTTCCTCCTCTGGGGGAATGTGTGTGTGTGTGTGTGTGTGTGTGTGTGTGTGTGTGTGTGTGTGGGTGTGTGTGTGTGTGTGTGTGGGGGGGGGGGTGAGCGACA
>JABJVR010000013.1:2607793-2646227 GCA_025773905.1 Chitala chitala
GTGTGTGTGTGTGTGTGTGTGTGTGTGTGTGTGTGTGTGTGTGTGTGTGTGTGTGTGTGTGTGTGTGAGTGTGTGTGGGGGGTTTTGTGGAAAGAAAGTAGAAAAGTATCCCTAAAAAGCATCTTCTGAAAAAAGCCTTTTTCTGAAAATTTGACGTAATTTTTTCAAGCGTGCCATAATTTTTAGTTTGTTGTTTAGCTCTCTCCGTGTGGGGTTAGGGGTCATCGATTGCGTTACGGGGGGGATCCCCTGCAAAGATAGGAACACAAACGCACGTGTCTGTGTGTGTGTGTGTGTGTGTGTGTGTGTGTGTGTGTGTGTGTGTGGGGTGCTGGGTGCAGAGAGCCGTTAGCGAAAGCGGGACGGTTCTGAGCAAGCGTGTTGGCCCACACGCTCAAAACGTTTGCCGAGGTGCCCCAGGCGGGAGCTGCAGATGGTCCATTTACTGAGCCTCTACAAGATGAGGATCTGCCCTGGGATGCCACTGGTTTGCACACACACACACTCACAGTATTACACAACCCAGCGCAGTCCCCAGCTCCAGATGTGTGTGCTGTAGCAGGCTGTCGTCATCCCTGAGGAATTCCGAATGAAGCCGCATGCTGTGCTGTGATAGGGTGGGGGTTTGGAGCCCTGAAATGTCACCACAGACCACGGGGGGCAGTCAGATGCACTGCCCTCTCTTTCCCAGTCGTTCTCCAGAGTCCTGTGGCTCCTGGGTAATGGAGGTGGAGCCACGGAAGAAAGACACTTTCTGGAAAAGGTACGATCATCACGGCTAAGGAAACCTCTGAGAAAGCCAAGTTGTCTGAGCTGCAGTATAGCTGCTCTAACCTCTGCCCTCCATCTTTCCATTGGAAGGTGGAGTGGTGTGTTCTATATCCCTGTCCAAATTATATACAGACGACTAGTATGCAATACTGTCAAGTGACCACATCAAAGCAGGTTCAGGATTGTGCTTTGGGAGAGAGAGACAGAGCTCCCTCAGACTGTAGTCAGATTACCTAAGGTTGTGTAACAGGTAGACAGCGAGGTGGGCAGGAAGGGTGGGGGTCACCTGAGGTGACAGGTGTTGTTTTTCATTGGTCTGGGCCGGCATGGTGTGGTCGTCTCCTGTTCCGTGCTGGTAAGCATGCTGTGACGTCACACCCCTGTGTGAGGTGAGGGATCTGGACTGGAGCCGAGACTCTCTAGGCAATTTGCTGCTTTAAATTGGGGAGAGTCATTTGAAAATGACCAAGGGGCAAAGGAAATGTTGGAAAACAAGATTAGGTGTGATTACAGCTAAACGAGAGGGCAAAGAAGTTGTTTTATAAAGGGTTGTCAGCTGCTAATGTTGTGACATGTACACCTGGCAGGGGGAGGGGAGGTTAAGCACTTAAACCTAAGAGGGTTATTACACCTGCCACTGTTCAGCTGTATTACTGGAACCCTGAAATGATGACATAGGCTGAAGAGCTTGAGGGGGGGGACCAGAGTGATGACGTGGACACAGTTGCTATGGCACTATTCTTATTTAACCAGTGCATCCGCTGCCTGAGCCAAAGCATAGCAGGTGTGTTTTACAGTTACCCATAATCCTCTGGGTGTCACTACCTAAACACATAAAGCCACAAGCTAGTGTCAGTAATTCCAGAACATGCGATTCACGCTGACAGGTGGTTATTATTAGGGATTTTGGTACAGCAGAATCTGCCACCATAACACTACGTCTGAACACTAACCTTGCCTATGTTGCTTTTCAGCAAGGCCCTGCTTATATCATACACCACTGAGCTTAAGATGGTAAAGTTTAGTGTGACTCATCAGGAGAAAACTCTGAGGACAGCTTTTTTTTTTTACTGGTATTTTTGGACATTGCTGGGATCCTTTTTATTTTATTTCTGTTTGTGTGTTTGAATGTTTATGTTGTGCTGTGCAGGAATGCACACTGAAAGATTTGTTTATGTGCTCCGAGAGAACTGCATTAACCGTACATGTTTTTGACCCAGGACTGGATGTATGTACAGATGCAATAAAGCAAAGTCCTGTTCTGTGCTCGTCGCTTTCCAGCGTAACTGCCGCTGTTGAGGCCTGAACATTACTGGCTTCTTGTTTGACTCTGAGTTCTGCCTCTTTTGCTGAATCACACCGCTTACAGAGAGGCTCACAGAAGCCTGTCGGCTACACAGAGGGTGACCCCCTTCGTTAGCCATTACGGCCTTCTAACAAACACACACAAAACAGTAAGATACTGGAAAGCACATTATAGTAATTATTTCATATTTTAATAAGGCCAGGCTTGAATTAAAGGACATGTCTGTAGCTGTGACTTTTTTCATATTTTCCATATGAATTATGAAAGATCAGAGTTTAAGAAGAATTAAGCAAAATTCTTTTCCAGCTTTTTATTGATATTCTGTTCTTGCGTTATGTCAGCTTTCCGCTATTCGAGAGTTTAAGCATCTGACTTTGTCTGCATCTGAAGAAGTGCAAAGTGCAGATGAATTTTAATTGTGCTCTAAAGCACACAGAATAAGCAGAACGGAGCAGATGTTAGAATTTTTAGGTATTATGCTAAACTATTATTTCTCATCTGCTCTCGATTTAAAAACAGCCCCACTGAGTGTGATGGTTTTCTCCTTTTGCTTCTCACACCCGCTGGAAAAGCGGTCTGATTTTTGCTCAGAATAGCTTTGCTCGCTGAACCTCCAGAGTTTAACTTCTGTGGTACTGTTGTCTTTCACTGAATTACTCCAGGCACTGTGGTTGTACAGTGTTTGAGACACCTTTTAAACCAAAATTTTTTTTTCATTAAATAGTTTTAAATCACAGAAGACAATATTACAGTTTGAAGAATAACTGGGTTACTAGATCATCGGGTTTGGATACGCTAACGCATTATACTTTTTCATAATTTTACCTTAGCATGTTACCTGATTGATCCGCCCACCCCCTCGTACTGACAGGATCTCCTCCCCTGAGTGGCATTGGCACCGTTCTTATCCGCGTGGACGATGTCAATGACAACACCCCACGGTTTGCCGCGACCTCCTTCCACACCACGATACCCGAAGACGCACCAACGGGCACGGACGTCCTGCTGGTCAACAGCTCCGATGCCGATGCGGGCCCTAACAGCGTGATCAGGTACCGCTTGCGGGTCCTGTGAGATGGGCCCCTCCCTCTTCATGGCCTGGTTACCCCCTGGGGCCCGAGTACGGAGCTGGAGCACAAAGGCCCCCAGCATGGAGGCTATAGTAATGAGGATATTAATTGGTGATGACAGAACTAGAGAAACCCATCAGGAGTTGACTAGTCCTTGATGGAATGCAGACTCAATTAGTTATTAGTTCCCATCATCACAGACTGTTTAAGAAGTTGTTCGATGGCTTTCTGAATAAGCTGGTCCTAAATTTTGCAACAAATGGCTGTAGGTTGCTTCATGGTGGTTCATGAAGGTCTTGTTCTTGTTGCATCTACATTGATGATCACAGTTGTTGCCCCTGTTTTGCATATAAACTATGCGTGTAAACTCAGGTATCTGTGTGAATGGGTTTTCTGGTAGGTTATGTTAGAAAGTGCAGAAAAATAGCATGAATCTGACACTCCTTTGTAACCCAAAAGTATGGCTTTATGGTTGTAAGGAATTCTGGGATATGTCCAGCACTTAACTACAGCAGAGAACAGTTTGAATTTTAAAATCTATGCATGCTGGAAAAAAAAACCAGACACAAAAACTAAGGAAAGTACTAAAATAAACTTTAAATATGGCTTTTTATGGATCTCTTAAAAATGGTAAATCTGTGATTTATTTTAACCACGGAAAGACACATTAAGCCTCTGGTATCATTTGTTGTTCAGCAAATAAACCTCCAACAGTGCCCTCCACAGGATCATAGGGGCATTACCAGACAACCCAAAGCTTAAATATATTTTGATTATGAATTTTAAGACATTAAAAGAGAAATGTATGTAATTATGTGATATTTTTAAGTGGTAGCAAATTATGGCGTGCTCATTCATTGCCCACGTATGCAGTGTTATTAATTTCTCTGTTGTGTTTGCCTTAGTTACAGTCTGTCAGGGGGCAATGGGCAGTTTTCCATCAACCCTGCCACAGGGCAGATTATCACCACATCCCCTTTGGACCGGGAAGCCAAGGGCAGCTACGAACTACTGGTGGTGGCTTGTGACGGTGGGCAGCCACAGGGCCTTTCCAGCTCCGCCACGGTCTCTGTGCTGGTGTCTGACGTCAACGACAACCCACCACGCTTCCATCACCACCCCTATGTCACCCACGTGCCAGCGTCTACTTCAGTCGGTGGGTGTCCACCTCCAAGTTCCAGTCCCTCACTTTTCAGCAGGCCAGGATGTCCTTCACAGACTTGGCTCGTCACTTGGCCGGCACTGATGTGCTCATGACTGCCTTAATTTGGTATCTTATGAGAAACAGGGCTGGAGCAAAATTTTCTTAAATCAGGTTTTATGTAGAAATAATAGGTTATATTTTAAAGTTTACATTCTTCTTAAATGCTCTATATTTCATTGAATATGATTTAAAATAGTGTACAAACTTGGTTGATGCATAAAAAAATATAGTCAATTGTGCATCATTCTTTCATTAATTTTTCAACCGCCTGTTATGTTCAAGAAAACCAGGGGCTCAGAGCCCATCCCAGACAACACAATGTACAGCGCAGTCTTGATGGGATGTCACTGCTATAAGAAGTGTTTGAGAAAAAACCACTGATGGTCTGTGTTTTTCCCCTCTGCAGGTTCTCTGGTTTTTGCAGTGACGGTGACTGATGACGATGCAGGTCACAACGCCCAGCTTCACTACTCCTTAATGGGCAGAAACTCTGAGAAGTTCAATATTGACCCTGTGAGGGGGGCCATCACAGCTGGTGAGAAGCTGAAAGGGACCTCGGAGGTGACCCTTGCCGTGCGGGTGAAGGACGGCGGGGCACCCCCCAAGACTGACACCACAACAGTGACCGTGAGATTTGTGACTGGGGCAGAGTTCCCCGTCATCAAGATCGAACAGACGAGTTTCACCTTCGCTGAGAATCAAGCCATCAACACGCTTGTGACCAAAGTAACTGGCTCTTCTTCCAGGGGGGGGGTGTTGTCATACTATATTGCCAGTGGAAATCTTGATGGTGCATTTCAGGTGGAGCAGCAGACCGGAGAGCTTTACATCAGGAAAGGTCTTGACTTTGAAAACATACAGAAGTATGTGCTTTGGATTGAAGCCAGGGACCAAGGCTTTCCTCCCTATTCGTCCTATGAAAAAGTGGAAATAACTGTGCTGGATGTCAATGACAATCATCCCGTTTTTGAGCGAGACCCTTTCCGGGCTGAGATTTTAGAAAACCTCTCGCCACAGAAGGTGCTTTTGGTGTCAGCTGTTGATCAAGACAGTGGGCCCAATGGGCAGCTGGAATACGCGATTGTTGATGGAAATAAAGAAAACAGTTTCAGCATCAACAGGGCAATTGGCGAGATGCGAACCACCAGGCCTCTCGACAGAGAGAAGGCTGCACACTACGAGCTGACGGTCAAAGCAACTGACCGAGGGGTTCCGCCAAAAAGCACCTTCATTAAAGTTCTAATCAGTGTCTTGGATGTGAATGACAACGGCCCGAGGTTCTCCCAGATCTTCAGTGCCACAGTGCCTGAAAATGCCCCAATAGGGTACATTGTAACACGGGTCACAACCTCAGATGAGGATTCTGGTGCCAATGCTGTAAGTCGCTACTCTGTTGCTGACACAAGCCTTCCCTTTACAATTCATCCTGACAGTGGTGATATAACCATCAGCAGACCCCTCAACAGAGAAGATACCGATCGTTACATAGTTAAAGTCTCCGCCCATGATTCAGGCTGGACCGTCAGCACTGACGTGACAATATTTGTGATGGACGTAAATGATAATGCTCCTCGCTTCAGCCGGCCGTCCTACTACCTTGATTACCCAGAGCTTGCTGAAGTCGGCTCTGTTGTCACCCATGTCTTGGCAACAGACCCAGATGAGGGTTCCAATGGCCAGATATTCTACTTCCTTCGGTCACAGTCCGAGTTTTTCAGGATCAATTCTACCTCAGGAGAAGTCTTTGTCAAGCAGCAGCTTAGGTATCAAAATTCCAGCGGACACAGTAATGTTAACATCAACCGTCACAGTTTCATAGTGACCGCATCAGACAGAGGGGCTAAACCTCTCATGAGCGAGACTACTGTCATTGTAAATGTGGTGGACAGTAATGATAATCCACCACAATTTGAATCCACTAGCTACTTCACTCCAGTAACAAAGAGTGTCAAAGTGGGCACTAAGCTTCTTAAAGTGGTGGCTGTTGACAGGAAGGATTTTGGCCTAAACTCTGAAGTAGAATACTTAATATCTGGTGGAAACAGTTCTGGAAAGTTCCGTTTAGACAAACAAAATGGGTGGCTGACTGTGGCCTCTGCTCTGAACCTGGACACAAATAAAGTATTCCTCATTGGCATCATAGCTAAAGACAAAGGGAATCCCCCACTTTCATCCCAAACGACGGTGCATGTTGCAGTGACGGAGGAGAACCATCACACACCAGAGTTTTCCCAAAACCACATCACAGCCACAGTACCAGAGAGCCTAACTGTGGGTACAACTATTAGGACTCTTTCAGCTAGGGATAAGGACAGGGAAATGAACGGACTCATTACATACAATATCACCTCAGGCAATGAGGCAGGCCTCTTTGCTCTCAATAGCAGGACTGGTTCTTTGACTCTGGTCCAGCCTTTGGACTATGAAGAAAAGAGAACACTTGAACTCAGAGTAACAGCCACAGATGGAGGCTGGATTGCAAAGACCGGCTATGTCACCATCACAATACATGTGGTTGATGAGAATGATAATCCACCTGTGTTCAACACAGATCAGTACTTTCCCACCGTGCAGGAAAACGTGCCCAGTGGCACCGTTGTGGTCCAAATGAATGCGACCGACCGAGACTCGGGTCTGAATGCTGTAATAGCGTACGTGATCCAGTCCTCTGACAGCGATTTGTTTGTTATTGACCCTAACACAGGCATCATCACAACACAGGGCTTCCTGGATTATGAGGCGAAACAGGCTTACCACCTGACAGTTAAGGCCTTCAATGTCCCCGATGAGGACCGTTTCAGCTTTGCGAATGTCAACATCCAGCTGCAGGGAGCAAACGAGTATGTGCCACGCTTCGTCTCCAAGCAGTACTATTTTGAGGTCTCTGAGGCAGCCCCCAGAGGCACTGTAGTAGGGGAAGTGTTTGCTAGTGATCGTGACCTTGGGTTGGATGGGGAGGTCCACTATCTGATTTTTGGGAGGAGCAGATTTAAGGGCTTCAGTATTAATAAACTCAGTGGCCAGGTATATGTCACAGGGCCTCTGGACCGCGAAAAAGAAGAGAAGGTTACTCTGAGGGTGCTTGCAAAGAATTCTGGGAGTATTAGGGGGGCAGATGTCGATGAGGTGTTTGTGAACATCACCATTCTGGATGCTAACGACCCTCCAGTTTTTTCATTAGAGTTGTATGATGTGCAGATCAGCGAGGGCCTTTCCCCTGGTAGTCTGGTTACATTTGTCAGCGCTCAAGACTCAGACTCTGTCCCCAGCTGGAGCAGGTTCTCCTATTCTATAGCCTCTGATAATGAGAAAAATGCGTTCACAATGAATCCTCAAACGGGTCAGGTTTCGGTAGCTGCTGAGCTAGACAGGGAGTCCACACCTGTTTACAATCTGACCCTGCTGGCGGTTGATGCTGGATCGCCTCCTGCCACAGGGAGTGCAGTGCTGATCGTGTCATTAGAGGACATTAATGACAATGGTCCCACCCTGGTGACAACACGAGGCCAGGTCATGGAAAACCATAGAGCGGGGACGCCTGTCATGACCTTGAGTTCCACCGACCCTGATCTACCCCCCAACCAAGGCCCCTTTACATACAGCCTCCTTAGTGGAAGCTCTGCAAGTAGCTACTTCAGCCTCAGTCCCTCAGGAGTGCTCACGACCAGCAGGGAGATTGACAGGGAGCAGACAAGCCAATTTTACCTCAGCGTGTTAATTCAGGACTCAGGAGTTCCACAGATGTCCTCCACCGGGACAGTCCACGTTCAGATCAATGACCAAAACGACAATCCTTCAGAGCCGAGAACAGTGGAGATATTTGTCCACTACTTTGGTAACATGTTCCCTGGTGGTTCTCTGGGCAGCGTGAGACCCCAGGATCCCGACGTTCAGGACACGTTCCGTTGTTCACTGACCTCGTCTGTGCCAAGCCTCTTCAGCATCACACCGGGCACGTGTGACCTCAGCTCTCACGCTCGATCCACAGACGGCACGTTTGACTTCACAGTCCGCAGCAGCGACGGGGTGCATAGCGCAGTCGACAGCAACGTTCGAGTTTTCTTCTCAGGCTTTACCAACGCCACCGTGGACAATAGCATCCTGATCCGCCTCCAGGTCCAAAGCGTGAGGGACTTCCTTACGAACCATTACCTAAGCTTCCTGAGAATCGCAAACTCGCAGCTGGCTGGCCTTGGTACCGGTGTGCAGCTGTACGGCGCCTTCGAGTCAAGCAACCAGACATTCCTATTGGCTGCTGTGAGGCGGGGCCATGGCCAGTACGTCAACCCCAGTGGGGTGGTCACCTTCTTTGAGAGCATCAAGGAAACGCTCCACCGCCAGAGCGGAGCTCGGATTGACGCAGTGGACCATGACCCTTGCACCCAGAACCCCTGCCAGAACAGGGGCAGCTGCAGGAGACGCCTTGGCGTGAGCTCTGATGTGAGAACGGCGGAGAGCATGCCTGTCATTCTCGTGTCCAACCAGCCTCTACAGCCTTACGCCTGCAGCTGCCCGTTAGGCTACACGGGCGCACTATGCGAGTCCGACGTCAATGAGTGCCTGCCCTCTCCCTGCCACAACGGTGGAACCTGCCACAACCTGGTGGGCACCTTCTCCTGCACCTGTGCCGAGGGCTTCACCGGCACGGCATGTGAGCGCGACGTCAACGAGTGCTTGTCCAGCCCCTGTAAGAATGGCGCTCTCTGCCAGAACTTCCCAGGGGGCTTCAGCTGTCTCTGCAAATCTGGATTCACAGGTAAGCTTTGCCGCCATCGAACAAAAGTGAGGCTTGTGATCCACACAAATGGAGGCGTCAGGGGAGAAGTTCAGTCTTTGCCCGCAACTCCAGCGTTACTCCAACAAAAATATTTGCTTCCAGATGATTACACAAGTGTGCTAACCTCGGTGTGCTGCTTAGAATGCTAAAGAGAGTGTGTTTTCAGGATTACAAGCTGGGGGTCTGAGCTGTTGTGCATATCAGTCTCTTCTGTTTTCTTTAATACAAGAGATGATGCAAAAATGGCCACAATAAGGCCTTACTTGAGACTCCTAAATCTTCACCGGTCTCATATTTCACTACGTAGCTCTAGTCCTGTGCATGTTAAGAATGCGCTTTCAAGGCTGTTTGTAGTAAATCAGAAATGACCACGACCCCATGACCAAACCTGCCGATTCCTTTATACAGTATTCACATAGTCTATTAAGCTGACATCGCTGTCAGACATTAACCATTCCTAGTTCATAAAAAAATTACAGCTTTGAACTCTGTGAGCTTTGAGCTGAAGCATTGTATGTTCAGCTTCAGTAATTCTGATGTTTTTTTATACGGAGGCAGTGAAGATGGATTTGAAACAGAACCTTAATCAGAATATGTGAGTAGTTTGTTTGGTCAGCTGGAGGCAGTTTTTTTTTTGAGGACATATTTAAGTTGATCCACACAAACCATACCGCCTCAGCAAGGATTTATTGGGTTTTTACCATCCTTTGTCATCCTCACCGTTACAGATGGGTGTGAAGCCAGCAGCTCTCATAATGAAAAACACCTTTTCACATACAGTAGTTTGTGCCCTTAGAGCGCATTCCTCATTTCCTGTTTTGACTCGGTTGTGACAGAGGAATGCACCTTCACTTTGGTAATTGCTTTATTCTGTCGAACCGTGTAAACAAAGCTGTACGAAAACAAGCCAAAGGCCCGATCTCATGACGCCGTGTGCTTGCGGATCATCTTTTCGTAATTGGTCGAAGTGAACTGTCAGTTATTTTTTTTGCACACTTGTTATGTTGTCATCATGCATGTGTTTCAGAGACAATGTAAAAAAAAAATGTCTTTATTTGATTGGTCGTCTTATTTTTACAGAAATAGGTTTATGTTGTGTTTTCCCAGTGCATTTGTTTCATATCACAAGGTGAAAGATTAACTTTTTTTGTTACGACTTGAAGTGCTGAGTAACTTACTAGCGGCCGCAGGCCCTTTATCAAGCTATCTATGAGGCCTTTATGGTCACCAATCCATCCGCCTCGCTCAATGTTCCTCATCCATTCTCACCCATCTTGTCTTGTGAAACCAGGAAAAACGTGTGAATCTACCATCAATTACTGTGAGTGTAATCCTTGTTTTAATGGCGGGTCCTGTCAGAATGGCCTGGATGGATATTATTGTCATTGCCCATTTGGTAAGTGAACATTGCCCTTTTCTGCTGTGCTCTGCTGTGTTCAAACACTCTTTGAATCTTATTAATGTCAACAGCGATCGCACTGATGTCACAACATCACATGACTCCTTTTTTACCATCTGATTGTCAATACAGCATCTGGCTGTATTGGTTTCCTCAACATTTCTTGTATGTTAATATCACATTTAGTTACTCCCAATCTGTAATGAGGTCACTGAATGTGCAACTATGCACATTTGAAATCACCATGTAGTTCTTGAAGTCAACAGATGTGTTTTCGAATGTGTACAACGGGTAAGCGAGCGAGTCTTCAAAAGTCTAATCTTGAAGTGTGATACAAGAGGTCTGTAATGTGCCTAATGGATGTCTGTTGATTTTTGTCTGTTTTATTGCTTAGTAACGTACATATTTTTCTCTAGGTGTCTTTGGGAAACACTGTGAGCTAAACAGCTATGGCTTTGAAGAGCTCTCGTACATGGAATTTCCCAGCCTGGATCCCAACAACAATTACATTTACATCAAGTTTGCCACCATCAAGGGCGACGCTCTGCTGATGTACAACCACGACAACCAGACAGGAGAAAAAGCGGAGTTTCTTGCCCTGGAGATCGTCGAAGGACAGATGCAGTTCTCGTTTAACTTGGGAGGAGGGACCTATAAACTAATGACCACAAAAAAGGTCTCAGACGGACAGTTCCATACGGTCATCGCAAGACGTGCTGGAACGGTGAGCCTCCCGTTCTCCCTTTTATCTCTAACATGTAGGACCACATCCTTACTGAGCTCTGGACCTCATTAACGACTAGGCCTGAAACATCTGTCCTACGTCTCCATAGACATTCAGAAACAATAATGCAGTTTTATAGCCATCATACGGCATGTGTGCAGAAAGACTGCCTTTTCAGTTTTCTGACATGGCTCTGATTTTTACCGTAGTCGCATTTATGGCTGCGTTTAAAAAGAGTTCTAAACCCTACACTTATAATTAAACTCCCCCACAGTGGTAGTTTTGCTAGCGGCTCATGTAGGTTATAATTACGTTTGAAAACTTGGGCTGTTTTGATATCTGCCAGGGGCCTGAAAAGCTTATAGTCATTTTCCGGACCGGACTCCTTGCTTTTCACTCAGAATTTGCTCTTCTCTCTGCCACGTTTCCAAGTGAACCGGGAGAAAAAAAATCACCAGCTTGTCAAAAGTTTTATAACCCAAGCCCCCCCGCAGGACTCAAAACTGTCATTCTGCACAGCGCGGCGGGATTTCAAAGGAAGCTGGTAAAATCGTTATATTGTCATTTCTGAGATAGTGCAGCGACGGGATGGAGAGGCACACAAACTGAGACAGAGGCCAAGGGTCCACCTCGTCACAGCACAAGCGTTACACACGGACCACAAAACTGCCACGCTGAAGCAGGAGGTACACAAAAGGAATGCCAGCCTACGGAGTGCGCCGATGTGTCTAATCTCGCCGGCCGTGTAAGACAAGCCCAGTGACCTTGTTTGGCTAAGGTGCTCTGGGTCATTAATTAGCCCTGTGAAGGTCATTTCTGTTCCTCTACCTGGGCTTTTCAGCAGATGTTAAATCCATGCAACGGCCCTCACCGCCCTCCCTGAGGACGGATGAAATTACTTAACAAACACGAACAACCACGCTTGCAGGAAGTGCGGTTAGGTGAAATTTTAAAAAAGGAACGCAACAGAAAATGACCCAAAACAACTGAAATTTGTTTTGCCTTTTTGTATCTGTGCGCTGCCCTTTCTAGGTTTATATGACAAAGAATGGAGCGCACGGAAGAAAAGCTTTACAATGAAACGAAGAGACGTTTAACCCGAGTGCAACGACTTCCCGAAGATCACGGCTGTTACGACTGTTATCTAACATGTTCCATCCAAAACAATTTCTTTGTTTACTGTTTCATTCTGTTTTCATTAGGCCAAACATAAAAACAATGTTAGCCACAGGAAGGTTTGTTTGTAGAAGTGTCCCTGACTGTAGGGGGTTTCGATCAGCTCTGGGTTCCCCTGATTTTCCACATGGGCTGCTGGCATTGCTTTCATTCTGGAACATTCCTGGGTCCCCGAGCATTTTTTCTGAAAGTCTCCACAGTGTGCTGAAGCAGACATTTTATTGCAAAAAAAAAAAAAACCTGTGCTGATAGGAACATTACCATAAGTGTTTACATGACTTCTTGACTAACTGGAGTTCATTCCCCGTTTTGTGTGGGTAGACAGGCCATTCCACAGCAGCTCAGGAACAATTCCAAGCATCTTTTATATCGCCTGTGTTGATGAGTGAAATCCAAGGTCCCCTCTTCAGTTCGCCTGGTAATTGCCACGTTACCAGTTCGTGTTTATGCGAAGCTTGACGTTAACGAGTGTCTTCACGTTATGTGTCAGAGCTCCTCAGCACTGGATGCTGAGAAACTGCAGGACTGTTGGGTGTGCAAGGGTTGGGAGTGGCAGGGGTAGGAGGTTCTGAAGAAGCTAAGATGGGAATGAATCTCCAATGTTTCCAACAGTGTCGTCTTCATCTAAAATAGTTTAGCTGCATCTCCTTTATCTGCTGCCTGTGAGAATAATATCGCAAATCGGCCACTGAATCTAACAGACAAAAAAACGTTACTACTGATATAGTGCATTATTACATCACTATATCATTTTATCTTCTGACAGCCGTTACATAACGATCTGATTTGAGCTTTATTGAAGTCATGTATTCAGGTCTGATCCTCTCTCTACTAGAATAGCTATCGATTCACTTTTTATTAATATTATAAACATATATGGCCATTACATTATGTGCAGTTACGAAGTTCTTTGAAATGATTCATGATGTGTCAGGAAAAACAGAACGACTTCCTCTTTGCAAGTCTTTAACAAAACAGCTTGACTTTACATCTGAAATGTGGTAACTGAGCAGGTGAAAGCTTGCAAAGGCGTCATTTTTGGAACCAATGTGTGTGTAAGGTTATATGCTGTTTTCTATCTGGAGGCTAACTTCTGCTGTGTGACCTTACAGCTGTCGTCTGAAACGTTAAGACTTTGACCTCAAACTCACCCAAGCTCTCGGTGCTAAGCACTCATATCATCAGCTGCTTCTCCCAATATTTGACATTAATTATGTAACAGAAGAACGGATTTTTACATGGTTTACTTTCTGGACATAAATCAGATGTGGTCCATTAGACGTGCTTTTAGGTAGTTTCTCATTAATTGTTGTTTCCCATGTGTGCGTGGTTTGACTCTGCTCCTCTGTTTGACACAGGCAGCGTCTCTCACTGTCGACCTGTGTGGAGAGGACCAGGAGCCAGGATACTGCACTGCCAGCAACGTCGCTGTCCATGCTGACTGGTGAGAAGCTGTCTCGACTACCTTTAAATCCCCTTCATCACTCACATTTAAAAAATGTTTGCACTCCATTCTACATCTGTGTGGTTCACAAGGGAAGTGGGTGTTCAGAAGGTACACCTGCAGACCTGTAGAGTAGTGCTTGAGGTACTTTTTATTTAGGATTAGGTGCCAGTCAGTCAGTCAGTCAGTCAGTCAGTCAGTAAAGTGCATTGTTGTGAAGGGGTGGTTGGTCAAGTGTACAGTACTGAAGGCAGTGATTGGTCAGGTGTATTGTTGAAAAGGCAGTGGTTGGTCAGGTGTACAATACTGAAGTGAGTGATTGGTCAGGTGTACTGTTGTATTTAGTGGTGACCCCTGGTCATGGGTGCCTCTACAGGATCCTGGACGTTCAACCAAACCGACTCTCAGTGGGCGGAGTCAGGACCATCGAGCCGCTCCTTCAGCGCCGAGGACAGGTGTCCTCTCATGATTTTGTGGGCTGCGTCATGGAGTTTGCAGTGAATGGACGTCCATTGGAGCCCAGTCAGGCCCTGGCATCCCATGGGATCTTGGATAGGTCTGTCTATGTCTCAACGGCCTCTCTGTTTCATTGTTTAAAATACTACTTAATAAACATCAGTATGCTAACCTTTATCAAGCTGTTGCTGGTAATATGCTAACCTTTTCTTTGCTACCTGTTAAAATAATTCTAGCAGTCAATATGCTAGCACAGCTAATATGGTAACAATGAACTGCAAGGGAAAGGTTTCGGTTCATGTCTGTCCTGCAGTACTCTGACCTGTCTCTTTATGCTGTAGGTGTCCCAGGCTGGAGGGAGCTTGTACTGCCAACCAATGTCGTCACGGTGGCACCTGTGTGGACCACTGGTCCAGACAGCAGTGCCACTGTGTGGACGGATTCACGGGAAAGTACTGTGAGAAATGTAAGCTTGCTGTCTAATGCTAAGCTAATCAGTGCCATACACAATGAAAAGACCATGCCTTGTCTGAGTTCTGCATTCCCTACAAGCAGACATGAATGTGGACACGGCCCTGTCCCTGGATGGGAGCGGTCGGCTGGACTACACCTTGAGCCAGAGTAGGAGGCGCGACTTCCTTCTGGAACGCAGCCGGCGGGAACCAGGGCATGAGCCCCTGGGCCGGGCCAGCCTGGAGGTCCGCTTCCGTACGCGTAGCATGAGCGGCGTCCTGCTGCACGTGCAGGAAAGCAGCAACTACACCACGGTGAAGGTGAGGCCCGGCCCGGCCCAGCCCAGGTCCTGAGACCGGGCACTCTACTCCTCCTCTGTCAGCTGGACTGGGCTGTCTGGTTTCACAGTGCTCAGTCCTTGATGGTTACCGGGCTGGGCTCCAAGGCTTGAGAACTCATTCATCTCCTTAACGGTTCCCCCGGTCACCTTCCCTGGGAGCACAAAGGACCTGCTCCACTAAGTTTTCCGGAATTGACCTGCCTCCAGAAACACCACTACTGTTAGGACGTGAGGAGTAATATCCGATGTCTTAGTTAATAAACATCACAACAAGAGGCAAAATGAAATTTGTTTTCCAGATTTCTTTCCAAACTTTTGGTCAGGGATTTTCCATTGCCAGTTTCTTTGGAATTGTTATAATAGTTGCTCCCTCAGACTTTTGCAATCATTTCTGATGTGCTGTAGTCCCATTATTATGGTCTTTTTCAATCAAGAATGGGATTTCAAGCACATGTTATAATAATGTAAAATATTGTAATATAATGAAAAATCTTATCACTTAAAAATAATTTGTCAAGCTACAATTTGATTACCAAGTTTGAGTTTATTTTTAAACAGTGGTTTGGAATAAAAAATGTTAATCTTTTCCACCATTCTAGAAAGAGTCATAGAGTTGTGGAGTGGTCACCGGAGCCGAAGGTCGTCCCGGTAACTGAGCTCCCCGGTAACCTCTCTGTCTCTTGTTCCAGCTGAAGAATGGCAATCTGCACTACATCTCAGATGCCGGTGTGGGGGGAAAGGTGGAGCGCACCCTGGGTGAACTCTCGTTCTCCGACGGCCAGTGGCACACGCTCCTAATCCAGAAGAACACGACGGGCACTTCCCTCCATGCCGACGGCTCACACCTGAAGGAGATCCTTCGCCACACCCAGGACTTTGGTGGGATCGACGTCGTGACCCTCTCGCTTGGGGGAATCCCGTCTGGGCCCGCCCAACAAAAATCCGCTTCAGGTAATGCCACCTGTACAAGTTTGCCAACATCTGCCCTTCATCCATTAAGAAATTTATCAAGATAGGACAACTAACGTGAAATCTCTTGGGACACTGTTATGATGTATTCTTGTGATTTTACAATGATCATTTCCCCAGATGAGTTTCTTGTTTTTTTTAGCAAATTTCTGGACACCAGTACTAACAATGTGTAATTTATAGGTTTGTGTTATAATAATACATCACGTAGGGAAGCTACATCCAAGTTTCCTCAATGGCATGAACATCCCTTTCTATCTCCTTTATATTTTTCTTAGGTTTTGATGGCTGCTTTGCTTATGTGAAGTACAATGGGGAGTACCTGCCCTTCACTGGGGAGCACAGTGTGGTTACCATCTCCAAAACCCACCCATCTGTCAAAGTTGGCTGCAGGGGACCCAACGTGTGTGCCAGCAGCCCCTGCTGGGATGGGCTGCTCTGTGTCAACCAGTGGTATGACTACCAGTGTGTTCCGCCAGGCGACTGCTCATCAAACCCCTGCCAGAACGGTGGTAGCTGTGAGCCCGGGTCGCGGTCCGGATTCACCTGTACCTGCACAGAGGCCTACACTGGGAACACTTGCGAAACCCTGGTGGCCTGCTTAGGGGTTCGCTGCCCTCAGGGGACCTTCTGCAAGATGGCTGGCAACGGTGGCTCGGTCTGCAGTCCCATGCCACCGGAGGGGCTGAACCTGCCCATTTGGGCCGTGCCAGCCATCGTGGGCAGTTGTGCCACAGCGCTGGCCTTGGTTGTACTCGGACTCATCCTGTGCAATCACTGCAAGGGCCGCAACACCAAAGTGCCAAAGGAGGAGAAAAAGCCGAAGGAGAAGAAGAAGAAGAAAAAGAAGAAGAAGGGCAGCGAGAACGTGGCGTTTGATGACCCGGACAATATTCCGCCGTATGGGGATGACATGGCTGTGAGGAAGCAGCCAGAGGGAAATCCCAAGCCTGACATCATCGAAAGGGAGAACCCCTACCTGATCTACGATGAGACGGACCTGCCACATAACAACGAGACGGTGCCCAGTGCCCCCTGTGCTCCTTGCACCGGCCCTGAAGCCGATATTGAGCACTACGACATTGACAACGCCAGCAGCATCGCACCCTCTGACGCCGACATCATCCAGCACTATAAGCAGTTCCGTAGCCACACGCCCAAGTTCTCCATCCAGAGGCACAGTCCTCTGGGCTTTGCCAGGCAGTCTCCACTGCCCCTGGGGGCTAGCAGCTATACATACCAGTCCACCTATACCCAAGGGCTACGCTCCACCCCTCTGAGCCACTCCACTTGTCCCACACCTAACCCCCTCTCCCGGCACAGCCCGGCCCCCTTCACAAAGCCGTCTTCATTCTACCGGAGCAGCCCTGCGAGGGACCTGAGCCTTAGCAGGAGGGAAGGTAGCCCATTGGACCTGCATTCAGAGGCGTGCCCCCCTCCTGCTGTGTTCAGCTATGCCACTCGCCTGGGTCGAAGAAGCAAGAGCCCCCAGACAATGGCTGGCCACAGTTCAAGGCCGGCGAGCCGCCTCAAGCAACCCATCGAGCAGATCCCACTGGAGACGGGCCCTCCGGTTGGGCTCTCCATTGAGGAGGTGGAGCGGCTCAACACACCCCGGCCCCGCAACCCCAGCATCTGCAGCGCTGACCACGGCCGCTCCTCATCTGAGGAGGACTGTCGGAGGCCACTCTCGAGAGTGCGGAACCCAGCCGACGGCATCCCTGCCCCGGAGTCATCCTCTGAGAGCGACTCGCACGACTCCTTCACCTGCTCCGAGATGGAGTATGACCGGGAGAAGCCGCCAACATACGGCTCCCGCGTGCCCAAGCTGTCGCAGGTCAATGAGTCGGATGCAGACGACGAGGAGTACGGCGGCCGGCTCAAGCAGCGGCGGTATTCCAGTCGGCGTGCTGAGGGGGGGCCAGGCAGTCCCCAGGGTCCCTTCACTGATCACTACACCCTACCCCATAAACTCGGTCAGCCAACTGGGGGCTTCAACTGGGACAATTTATTGAACTGGGGCCCTGGCTTCAGCCATTATGTAGATGTCTTCAAGGACCTGGCTTTGCTTCCAGAAACTGCAGCTGCGAGAGACATTGAAATGAACAGCGGGGACGGCTCTGTGACAATTCTGAACGAAGGCGAGGCAGAGCAGTATGTGTGAGGCACAGTTTACTCCACACACACTTCGTACTGGCTGAGTAAATAATGAGCAAAGAACATGGGAGAGAGCAGTAAACATTTTCTTTCGGATTTGACGATCTTAAATGCGTTAAGGCAGAAGTGAAATCTGAATATTTTAATCGTCTTTTAAGCCATCGCTCTGTTCCACTCGTTCCCAGTAATCTGTTTCAACAATAATCTCGTTATTGTCTGAACAATCTTAACACGCTCTGTCCACAGGTACAAAGATATTAGCGTAAAAGTAAAAACAACAAATTACTGTTTTGAAACTTGCTCAATATGAAGTCTGTCTGGAGCTGATTTGAAGAAATGAAATTCAGCCTCGTTAATAGCAACAATCCCCAGTATGGAATTTTGACCATTAAAAAAAAAATCTACCAACTTTATACACGGAGTTTTCACCAGCCTTTGCTAAAGGTATGTGTTGATATCCAGAGTACCCATTTCTTTTGCTGTATTTTCAACAGTAGTGCGTAGGTTCGATTGCCCGTACCTGAAACACTGGTTCCAGTTCAAACAGGGCAAATGAATTTGCGAGTCTGGCCACACTTTATACCTGCCCTTCCTCTGGTACACGGCACCCATTTCGTCTGTTTCCACTTAGAGGCTTGGCCGACAACTCACATTAATGAGTGAACGCCTTACAAACATTCGATTGAAAAGGAGAAACACCCGGCTCAGCGATTCTCCCCTCTTTGTTATTTCCTAGCAGTACAGTATTTGGTTTTTCACTTGGCTGGCATTTCTCACTGACCGGCTTAAAGGGATGGCCAGGTTTACAACACAAAGACTATGAAGTCATGTACAGTTTTACTTAAACTAAAGTCTCGAAGGAACTTGTCTTCAGTTGTTTTTGGTTTTCAAAATGTGTATGGTTTATACATTTGTACTGTTTAGTAACTTAAATGACTTAAGCTGTGTTTTTATGGTTATTTTCATACGCTGAAAATAATGTTCTTACTTTCAGGGAAAGTAAGATGAATTACTTATTTTTTACATTTGTTACTTATGTAACGCCAGTATTTTCCACTTTTGATAAAACTGTAACATACTGTATGCTTTATACATGTAAAAGCCAATAACAGAATAAAAATATTTATTTAAAACCTGTATTTTTCCATGCATAAATGGTGAAGTTTAGGTTTGACACTTAACTATGTTGTTTTTTTTCCTTTGTGAAAACTAAAATTGTTTGTGACTTTCTTTATTTAGCCGAGCTGTTTTTGGATAGTGTGGATGGTAAGGCATTTTGTACCCCAAGGATTCTGACCCTTTCTGATTGGAAATTAAATAGAGTGCATGCTGAGGTGGGGGGAAAGGTTTTAAACCCTAAGTGAAACTGAGCTGTGGTCACTCTGGCCAAGTACAACAAGGACGAGGACAGGACCTCTGTCACTTTCTGCAGTTGTTTACATGTGGGACAATAAAGCAGAACTCCCCTCGGTGCGCTGGGAACACCAGGGCAGCATGCCTATCTCCTCCCTGATCTAGAGCCTGGTGTCTCGGGGAGGGGGTTGCTTTAGCTGGCGCAGAAAGATGACCAATCTGGGGGCTGAGATTCACAGAGGAACGTTACCATGGCCAGGACTACATTCTGACACTCTGAGGTTAAAATAGTAACAACAGAAGGGGCAAAATATGACTGAATGTGAAAACATGAAAAAGAAAGTTTATAAACACCGTACCAGTCAGAATGACAGTGTGGGACTGTAGGAAGCAAACAAACTCATCAACATTAAAGTAAAACCAGTAGTCTAAAGAAATATACTGTTTACTATATATTAAAATTTTTTTTACACAAATTATTTAGTGGTGTATTATGTTAAAGTAGCCAGAGCACACACAAGCACATGCGCAAGCACAAACGCACACACACACACACACACACACACACACACACAAACACACACAGAGTGGTGGGTGTGTTCTTAAAGCCAGCAGTGAGAGGAATGTGGAGAAGACCCATGTAATCATCTCCATCTATCCTTTTATTTCTGTTTTGTCAATGTGAAACTGATCTTAAGTAAATTTCCCACACCTCTTAGCACTTAGCGTGAACTGCTGACCTTACAAATTACAGGGAAGGCATGTATGGTGTCTTCCCTTAATGCTGATATATGCTTATTCTGGGATGTACACGGGATTCAATACTGCTGACTTTCTCAGCTTCGAGACAATCCCTGTTACAGCTGAACATATATAGAGAGAGGAAAATTTTTAATGACATAAACAAAATAGTGTGATGCACAATGGTCTGTTTCACAAACTTCCCCAGGTTACTTGTGCTAATATACTGGGCTGTGATTTCTTTCATGATATTTCATATAGCATTTTTTTAAGTGATGCATGCATGTCATTTGATGAACTCTGGGGATGGTACATCTCTTTAGTCATCTTGTCTTAATATGAAATTACCCACAATTCAGCCAATTCACTGCTACTGGCACAACAAGAGGACATGCATGTGATGCAGAAGTACTGGAAGTGGGACTGTACGTTGTCTTATGCTTCAACCCATGTTAAGCCGAGTTTCCCTTCTGTCCATGTGATCCGCCTGACTTTCATGAGTGATTGCACACGACTACTACAAGGTCAACGGAAAAGCTTAATGCTCTATATTTCAAAGATAGTTACTACCGGGAAACACACAGAACACCAAGTTGTTTTAATACGACACAAATGTCCGAGAGGACACCACTCGTCTGTTAAGTACTCACATGTGAAACAACAGCGGATCTGCAAATTATCACCCGATCTTAAAGGGTGCTTAAACTCACATCTGCGAGAAAGCTGTCGGCGTTGGTTTAGATACTGTTCCTTAATATTGACTGTACTCGGCCAAGTGATGCCTTTCAACAGACATGAAAGCGTCAGGAGAATTAAACTGTGGGAAATTAAAAACAAACAGTCATGCTTGTGTACTACTGCCAGTTGTTTGAATTGTTTTCTTTCCAAACATCTTTGTGGCTTTGCCTGCACGTGTAGCGATGCTGCGTTTCCTCTCTGCCAGGCCGCTCCACTAGTTTTTGCAGGACTCAGAATCCTTGGCTTGAAAACGCCGGTGTGTCTACAGATCCTCCACATACACCTTTACTGTCCTGCCGTATTGCAGGGTTCTGTCAGGCGGCTTTGCCATCCTCCCACAGAAGACCATTTTAGCACACCATCGGAGGACCATTTCAGCACGTCTGCTTGTAATTCCCATGTGCAGTACTGTTGGTTGCGCATTATTTTTAATTCAGAGGAATGCAGACTTAAGATCTGTGCACGTCTTTGGTTTGTTAATACGCAATACTGTGTTGGTTTAGTTGGTGTTGTAACCATGGCACCTTTTGTATTCATGAAAAAGAAGAAAAAAACTAGATTCACTTCATGCTTGTCTGATCACTCACAGAACAGAGTCTTAATCTTACAAGTACATTTCTGTTTTATACAAATACTCTGATTTAATGGGCCGAGTCATTGCTAGATGAGTAAAGATGAAAATATTGTACTGATCGTAGACATATGGAACATTTTTTCAATTAAATTTAGTCAGTACAAAAAATCACTTGTATCTCTTTTTTACATTTTACAGTTATTTGATTACCTAATCTCGATAACATTAATAACGTTAGAATTATTCTATTAACCAATTACATCTTTTTCGTTTTGATTTTAAATCAACCTTTAACCCTCTCTGTCCTGCTTTACAATTTTGTTAATTTCTCCCAAGAATCTTGGAAAGCCTGTTATGTGATACATCACTAAAGGGTGAAAATTAGCGGTGTAAAATCCATAACATTTTTTTTAACAGTAATGGTTTTTTTGTAAGTGGTTGAAGGCAGATGATGGCACCCCTGCGGCCGCGTGCTCGCGACGTTTCTGCGCGTGACAAAACCCGAGGACGGACTGTGTGTCCCCCGCCGGGGTTCTCACACAGCGGGACACGCCCACGGCCACACCGGATCCGCAAGGCTACTCTCTCTCTCACACACTCACTCACACACACACGCACACACACACACACAGATCCCCGCAGCTGTCCACACCCTGGCCACATTGCATTGCTCAACGCGAAGCCCCAAACGTTAGTTAACGGATCACAATGAGCACCACGCGTGCACATAAAACTGAATTTAAAGGAACCTCCTGCTTTTAGCTCGTCACCTGCCAAACTTACGCACATCACCTCTTTTTTTCCCACCAAAATAAGTGACATGAGAAGAGGAAGTGTGGCATGTTCCCAGCTGTGCCCCCCTCCTCCAATCTATAATGAGTCCTTTGCATTTTGTAAAGAAGATGAGAATCCCGTTAACACACACACACACATTCCACTTTTTTCCATATTATTTTATTTCTAAAAAGACTAGCATATGACGGGCTTTCCCTGTAGATAACTGGCTGCCATATGCTCAGTATGCTCCACTTCGGTCCACGCGCATGATTTGCTTAATCGTTAAAGTACATAATCAATATAAAACATCGGCAAAAACGCACATAAAAGTGCGATGCTTCACGGAAGGTGTATCTGTAACACCTTCTTATGCGCTTTGCATGTTCTTGTACGTTTTTCACTGCAGTTGCGAAGTGTCAGTGCAAATTACTCGCCTCCCCTATGTTCATGTATATACAGGAGTCTCCCAGAACTCAGCCGTCTTAACTAGTCTAATTAGAAGCCTTGCGAATAGCCACAATAGTTAATTCCTGTTAATTTATGCGCGACGCCCATCATATGTGTATATGCAGCATAGCTAAAGAAATGCGTCTTATACTAAGTAGTGATTGTTACTAACATGGGCTGCAAAATAAAGCCACAAAACACACGGAAAGTAAGTTTCTGTAAAACGTAAAAAGCACACGCCTAGTGAGGAGGCACGTTCTTCGGTTAACGTGTAAGAAATTACACGGTTTATATGGATCCACGTATTTCATGGATATTGTAAAAAAAAAAAAAAAAAAAAAATCTTAAAATTTTAAACAAACAAACATTCCTCAAATGTTTAATAAATTCATTACTGAAATGCCTATGTGCTGTATTTATTTATTTTCATTTATTTATTGACTAAAGTACTTTTTGTAAGTGAATAAACTTGTCCCATTCTAAGAGGTGCTTCCCGGCTGTTTTAATTGGCATACATGCATGCCCATTTAGGAGCGGGTAAAACGCACACAAATAAATGCCTTTTCGTTCCGATGGAGGAATTCGCAGCAGTTTGGCAGCTGTTTAAAGCAAATTAATTTCACAATAACGTTCATTGACTAATCGTCCTCCTGCTCACTGCCCGCTTCAGTCGGTTGTATAATTCTCCCCCCCCCCCCGTTCAGTTTTCCCATGCCCCCGCTATCTTTTCTGCAGCCGCGGCCTTTTCATTCGCTCAGACTGCCTCTCTTGCGGCCTCAATGCAATTTCCAAGGTCTGGACTTCATGCTAATTGTTTCTCAATGCTGCAGTTTCCTCCCACCTACACAATGCACCTTGTTTCTTCAGCTCAATCACGGCCCGGCCATTCAAGTCCATTAAAGTACAGAGAGGAAAAAAAAAAGGTCCCTCGGACTGTGCACAGGGTGGCTCTGGCTTGTAAAGTAAAGGAACTGCGATGATTGCTTTTCAGAATGTCCTGGTTTTCTGGGAAACAAGCGTTGAATTTAATGTTCCAGCACGTTGTATTCAATGTGGTCAGTTTTAAAGTTTTACTTAACATTTATTTCTTGCGCATGAGACAACTGTCCAGTGAGACTAGTGATCGAAACAAAATTAGAACAAAGAATCAAGGAAAACGAGAGTGTGCCGTACGTCGATATTTTTTCAAGCTGTTTGTGTGTATGTGTGTGTGCCCACGCACACGTGTGTGTATACAGAGGTGCTGTATAGGCGTTAGGGTTATGGAAACCTAGGACAATTCCAAGGGCAAATGACTGACAGGGGCCCTAAAAATTATAACACAGCATAACATCTTAACATAATACGCAACATAATATTATTTTATGGGGCACAAAATTTCTACTGGCAGCCCTGTGTGTGTGTGTGTGTGTGTGTGTGTGTGTGTGCGTGTGCATACTGTGTAAAAGGAATAAGCATTTGCTTGCTCCAACATAAGGCCTACTGAGCACCTGCAGTACTACACACACATCTCACGTATTTTGGGTTATTCTGAGTAACGCCAGGTTACCTAACGCCAGGTTACCTACCAGTCACAAGGAAGGAGTGGCACCAAAAAACCTAAATTGTACAAATTTCACTTTGAATTAAAGCAAATTTTTCTTAATTAAAGTGCAAAAATCTGTATTTGCATGTTTGTTTTCAATATTTCATGTTCTCCGTGCACATGTCAATGAATAGGTTTATGGGCAGCATGTTCTGGTCACAGACACAACATTATTCACCAGTGCGCTTCTATACGGGCTTCAGTTCCTTAAATTTCATAAAGGTAGATAATTGCGTTTAGTTTGATGTCCATGTCGTTATAGAACCATTTAAATGCATCTTTTTTGCATTAAATATGTAACAGTGTCCGTAGCACTGATTGGCTGGCTGTGCCCTGGTCCTGGGACGGTTTGGTCTCACAAAGCCTGAACACATGCTCCATTAACATCTCTTTAGCTGCACATTCTTTGATCTCTTCAGAAAGTGGAGCAATCCATACAGAAAAAAAAATCTGAAAAACATCATCAACAATTCAAATGCCGCCAATTATTAGTCCATAAATAAAAGTCTAATTAACACAAATTGCTTCCATATAGTCACTGTTTTCATGCTTCATTATTTTAATACGCACACTTTAAGGAATTCAGTCTTAATTTTAGGTTTACTTGAGATATGATGTAAATGCCTAATTTCAGAGTTGAATTTGGCAATAATTACGTTTATAGGTAAATATTTAATTTTTGGTGAAAAAGTAACATCTGTTTTTGTTTATGTGGGACGCACTGTACATAACTGTCTTAATTATGCAGGCCATGTGAATTTCCAGAGTCTAATTAATCACAAGTCCACTATTTTAAATAAAGTTCACATTTTCAAAATTTTAATATTCATCAGGCAGTGTCCCATTAGTTGTTTGTTGTGTGCACAATTTCTCTAATTACAGTGTGCCTTGAAAGCTTGTTTACAGACTAAAAAATGCCCTTGTTAAAGTTGTATTTGTATATCTTGACTGAGGAATTAAACATCTTACTGCATAATAAGCACTTCAGGAAGTTAAAGGCGCAAATGTGTAATTTTAGAGTGAAAATTAACATAAGCAAAAAAAAAAAAAAAAACGTATATTTGAAGTCACAGAGTTGTTTCACATTCTGACAAACTTCCAATAAGTTCCTTTACATTTTATTTTAAAATAAACCAGTGCAGCAACATGCAAAACATATTCACACATTTATTGCTATTAAAGGGTTTTTAACAGGTGCATGTGGGACAGACATTAAATTAGGGGTGGCGTTTAAGATGTCAGGGGCATATTATATCACTGGCATATTCAGTCTGTGTGTGTGTGCGTGTGTGCGTGCGTGTGCGCGTGTGTGTGTGTGTGTGCGTGTGTGTGTGTGCGTGCGTGCGTGCGTGTGCGCGTGTGTGTGTGTGTGTACGTGTGTGTGTGCACGCGCGTGTGTGTGTGTGTGCGTGTGTGTGTGTGCGCGTGTGTGTGTGTGCGTGTGTGCGTGCGTGTGCGCGTGTGTGTGTGTATTGCTCGTGTCTGAACTTATATGGTGTCCCAGAGTACACTCAGCATGAGGTTCCTCCAATGTGATGATTTTTTTTTTTTTTTTTTTGCCAGATGCGTGCTGCTTTGACACACCAGCATACTAGACGGGGTTTACAGGCTGGGTGGAGTATACTACACCTTCCAGACTACTCTTCTAAGGTGGAAATAAGGAGAGGGGATGGACATTTATAACCATAGCCTCAATGGCATTTTCCGTGTCACCTTGGGACAGCAAATATAAAAGCCAAGAGTCATGGACAAGAGTCCTCTGTAGATCATCCAGTTGAAGACCTTCTCTGCCATTGGTAACATGGCTTTAAAGAAGCTCACCTAGACTTGCTTTAAAAATCAGCCATGACATTCTCCTCCTTACAGAATTTGGCTCTTACTCACCACATTACTATTTTCTTGAAAAATAATAACAGAATGTACAATCGCACTGGGAACAAATGTGTAAGATTTGAATTCGCGCACCCTTGAGCATTAAAGCCGCAGTTGTAGGAGGTCATGTGACACGGTTCGGTAGAGCGCAGCAATGGCGGTCGCTTGCAGCCGTGCTCAGACTGGCCACGTTTATCTGCCGTTGCTGGCGTGGCTCACGGAGAACCCGTACGTTCCGGTCCCCTGCCCCTTTCATGTGGGCCTTGGTGGAACGCAGATGACTAAGACCCCCACCACCAACACCACCACAGTCGAGCAGCTGTTCATCCGCAGCTCCGGAAAAAAGCCCTCCGTCTCGGGCTCCTGTTACACACGAAAAGGGTCTCTTTTAACATCTTTTAGAAGAGCGTCTTTGAACTTCATTACAATTTTCTCCTTAGTTGTTGCTCATGGATTTTATTATCTACAGCTGCAATTCATGCTATTTCGACTCTTTTCTCACAAAAAAAAAATAGTGCTGACAAACTTTCCCCAGCTAATGCAGACTGGGGAAATATAAAGACTGAAGTACAGATTGTGGTATTCTCTGTATGTTTCAACACGTCCTTTTATTTTTTTTCTTAATGACGTGTGTGAAGCAGTTGTGTTGCTGCTAACACGAGGGTATGAAAAGTAGGTACGTTTAGCTTTCAAACATTTTAAAGAAATAGAAAATAAATCTGAATCTCTTATGTCCCGCACCTGAAACCCTGGGTGAAAACATCCTCAGATCTCTTCAAAGTGTCAGAAACATGAACAGTCGTCTCATTGCATCTCAGGGAAGTTTGAAAAGACTGACGTGGGCAACCAAACGGAGAACATCTGATCCTCCACAGCACCGTCGCTGGGCCGGAGATGCCGATGACAGCCGTGGCTTGCTGTGTTTGGTAGGAGACCAGCGGAGATGTTTTTAATATCATTACAGAACAATCATCCAGGAAGTTCATGCGCATTCACAGTCTTTCACAGCTGCGGTCGAAGACCAGACTGGCCTTCTGAGCACAAGGCAAACTTCATACTTTCGTTGGCTTCATGTTGTTTATGAATGTACAAATTCTTGCATCAGTTACTAATGGGAAAGGTAAACCAGCTAATTAATAATTTGGAAATAAACATCTCCAATGCTGATCTTGAGAGCATTAGCACAGTTGCCAGAAAAAACATAGTAAGCACTGCCTGTTTTCGTTTCATCAGATCCCTCATTTAATAGAAGAGAGTTTATTTCTAAAAGCCAAACTAGTAATTTAAGTGAAGACGGCTGGTAGACAGTGCATGAACTGTGATAGTATCTACACAGATGATACCATGAAGTATTTTACATTCAAAATTTTACACATTTTACATCTCAACTGGTACCTTTCACGTATCTATTTAAATACTTTTTTGCCCCCAGAGCATTACCAGTAAATTGGTCAGACAGCTGCCAACTGATATAACAGAATAATTAATAGCATGTGGTGTGTTTTGGAAATGTTTACTCTGAAATACAAAGGCCTGCACGTTAATTTATAAATATTATAATTTCCATTTTTGAAGTTCCTTTTATACAATTCACATTACTAACAAAAGAAATGACAGTTACGCAAAGAAAGTTAAATCATTCTACTGAAGGATTTTATAGGCATTTTTAAATGTACTCAAATTCACAACAAGGTTCTGAATTGGTACCATATTCCTAAAAATGGTAGAATAAATCTGTGAAGAATTCATAATAAATCCTGCAACTTTACATTTGAAAAAGTTTCATAGTAGAAGTACCCTATGCTGTGTTGTGGGTTTGGTTTTGCTTGTAGAACAAATCTTAATGCACACAACTCCAAAACATAATGATCCATTTTAGCATTAAGGTTACAATAATAAAGTTTTGATTTATTTTCAAGTTGTAATATTTTCCTTGGCCACCGTTGATGTCATTATTCCACTGGGATGCCAAAAACGACTCCATTGTAATTTCCATCCTTTTTGAAGGGAAAACTTTATTGGTTGTGCCAAGAGCGAGCGTCTTCTCGGCTGATATTTCAGGTGGTTTGTGTGGTGCACCTCCTTTGTGGTTCACGTTCCAGGATTCATAGCCACAAGCTCCAAGCGGTGTTACGTCTTCTCTGAAGTGTGGCTAAAGCAAAGAAAATTAAGAATGCACAACCTATGAAAACAACCCATCCACATAAAATTGCCCACGTAAAAACCCGAAGACGGAGTTCGACCGTAATTGCTCTCTTCTCTTTAGAGCCCAAAGCTTGACAAGATGCAGAGAAGTATTAGCTTTTGGTCATACATGACCCCTCACGTCGACTGTGAATCAGCACAAAGTAAACATTACCCTACTTTTCCATCCCTGATTACATGAGTTCATAGTTCCAGAAGCAATCTTCACTTACAAGCATGAAGCACAGCTGAAGAATAACGCTCACTGCAAGGTCCAGCTAAGGCTGAACTGCAGCTGAACTTCCAGTTCCAAACCTGCTGGAACACTGCACGCAGCTCAGAAGGATTCGGAACAGGCCTTTAACCATGCACTATAATCTCGCTGGTTTTCATAATTTGTGAGGAAGAGTCTAGGATCTTATGGACATGACAAAACTATGCATGGATCCCTCAAGAGCATGCCAACCAGATTCAGTCCTCAATGTCTGCCATCAGCTTGGCCATTGTGGACCCTGAAGGGCGTAAAATGGATGCACAGAGGATTTCGTCTTTTCAGTTTTAACACCAAAAAATAATATCAGAGTAGCAAATACGGTGGGATTAAAAATTGTTAGGCATGTTGAGGCATTTCTATGACTTCAGGCCAAACAGACAGGTTACTGGGAGTTCAGGACTTCATGAACTCTGATAGAAAGCTGGAACATCATCAGAGTGGTGCTGTTGTCATGTCAGACATGAAACGAGGGGCAGGTTGGGGTTGGAATGGTCCCACAACTCAAAGCAGAAAAGCCTTTGTTCCTTTGTTCCATCACTACTAAGCAATGTAAAATAGAGAACTTTAGTTTTCTTTGGAAAATAAAATCCTAGACACGTCTAGATCTAAAATAACAGTTGGAGTGATGAATTGACTGTCCACACCTTTTCTTGGTGGGAACATCTGAAATCCTCCTCAATGGGAAACGCATCAGTAGTGGAGATCAGATTCCAGGATTGTGATTGGAGCTAAACCTCTGAGTGAGGTGGACCTGATAGTGTTGGTCAGGTCCCTGGAGCTGCAGAACCAAAGGGTTTATCTGTCATTTTGTTTCTCCAACTGCTGATGGCAGTTCACCTGCCACCAGAGGAGATATCAGCATCTGTGTGTTAGTATGTGGGAACAACTGTAGTTGCCAAACTCCTGAACAGGCATCAGACTGTGTGGTTTAACTCCCTGCAGTTACTGAGGCCACCGTGGCAGGAAATACCAACACACAGTTACTAACAAACTGTCTGTCCTGATGGTTCTGAAGAGTCAACAACTGTCCGCGATGCCGCTGAACAATCCTACATAGTACATGTCTGCTACTAGAACCACCTCTCCAGTCCAGAGTTATGGGGAATATGCAGTTTTTCATAAGATGCTTAGTGACAGGCATGGTCACACCTCTGTCTCTCACACACACACACGCGCACACACACACACACACACACACACACACACACACACACACACACAAGGGGCTATTTTAGTGCCCCTTAAAAAGCATGTGTTTGGATTGTGTGAGGAATCTCTACAAGCACCAAGAGCATATAAACAACTTACTCAGAGTTCATGTTTCACACAGTAAACCAGACAAACACTAAAACAAATTTTAAGAGCAAACAGAGAACAGTGTATTGAACTAGAATTTGTTCAATTAATTAAAGTCTTGCTCAGTAGCCTTTTAAAAAGCAGAAACACTGTCAGTCAGGACACGTTCCTCGTGAACAAACACAGAAGGGCACGGTGCCTTTACAAAGCCTGCACTTGTTTAATCACATTTGTGCTCAGACCGACTGGAACTTCACTTCCATCTTGCCCAGCTCTGAGGTCACGGCTGAGGTTGCCAATGGCGACTGCACACGAGCCTCTGCACTCTGAACACTTGCCACACCAACTTCGTGCGTCTCCAGTTTCCCTGAAGCTGCTTGGATGACGTTTAAGAGGCTGAAGATGATAAGAAAACGCTTGTATTATAAATGAAAATAAAAACCAAGACATTTGATAATCCCTTACAGAGAGTGCCAGTTAAACTTGTACTGACTTTCTGAGCCAGTTGTCAGATGTGGGACTTACTTTATGGTCTCCACAGTAGCTTTTCCTTCACCCTGTTCACTCTGGAGTCCACTGTGTCAGCCTTGCTGAAAGGTTAGCCCAAACTTACAGTCTCCTGCCACATGACCCTAGTAACACATGACTGGCCCTATGGAAATGCATCCTCTATACAGAGAAGAGGATATATAGAGGATCCGTGATGGAATTCCAAAAAGTTATATGGACATACCTTTGTGTAGTGTAAATTATGAATTAAATTGATTGAGTAAAATGGTTTTGTATATTTAATTTACAAAGTTATTGCTGACTTGAGAAGGACCTGACATAAGGAGAAACAGATGTGCCAAAGCACTGACTTACAGGTGTCTAATTTACCTGGCAGCTACAACTTCTGTAAGCTCAGAAAGCACTAGCAGAGTGCAGCCTGGAGGTGTGTGGGGGTGACCCGTCCCCTACACCTGCTAGCTGTGTGTTCTGGGCAGCGTCGGACTGAGGGATGCACATCTCCACACACCCCACAGTGCTTTGGGCTGATGCACCTTAACCATCAACTGTTCACATCCCAGTCCCACACACACACACACACACACACACACGTAACAGCAATAGAACCCCAGTGCAAAGTGTCCTATAAACAGGAGGGGAAACGTTTTCACACGTACTGTAAGGAAAGCTGGGATACACGTTGAGTCTGAGGCCTGTCATGTAGACAAGTGCATCCTTGCATTCTGCAACTAGAACTGCGATTCCCATTACCAGAAGTCATAACTACGGAGACATATTTTATTGCAATTTACAAGGAAAATATCAGCATGTGTTTGACAGTTATATGAGGACAGTAGGCAGAAGGGAATACACTACAGCACACGGAGGATAGCCGAGCCATCTTCTCGAGCTGCACCTGCCTGTGGGCGGAGATTGGCGTTTTGCTCAATTCCCAAAACGAGGCCAGCAGCAGCTAATTTAATGGCAGGAAGGGCAACTGGTTTGTTCATTTCAACTCGTGCGTTACAACTTTCACTGTGAAGCGCAGGTGCACGTTACTCAGCTGGGCTCCCTGGGTACGAGTGATATTTGGCAAGAAGAACACTATCCCTCCAGCATATACGTTGTACATTACAGTTATAACATATTTCTGTACGACAGCATAAAGCAGTCATTTGCTTTCATCACCTTCTGACAGGCCTTTATCCTCACCTATCCAGAGGACCGGAGGTTCTGTTTGGGTCTGAGTTTACAGAGCCACTGGCCAGCACCTCCCCAGGCAGTCTAGGCTTGGTGCTGCGGCATGTGAAGTCTCACCAAATCCAGTACCTGATTGGCTGCAGCATATGAGGTCCACCAAAAGCCAAGAGCTGATTGGCTGCAGTGTGTGAAGTCCAGCCAAATGCTAGTACTTGATTGGCTGCAGCATGTGAGGTCCACCCAAAGCCAACAGCTGATTGGCTGTAGCATATGAAGTCTACCTAAAGCCAGCAGCTGATTGGCTGCAGCGTGTGAAGTCCACCCAAAGCCAATACCTGGTTTGTATTTGACAACTGCTCACTTCTGTCTACCCTTTCCCACATTTGACCCTTCCACTCCAAGAAGCAGTGCATAAGCCCACTAATAAATTTCTGAGTGGGGCGTTTCATAATACAAAGAGCTGTTTATCGACCCAGAAGAAGTCTCTTATTTATGGGCCTCTGTGGGTTTGTGATGCATCAGCCAGGGTTATGACTGTTTAAAATGAGACATCCTGGCTTAGTCCTTCATCCTTAACAGAAGCATCTGGAAATCTTGGGCTTAGTTTAAACGGATAAAAAATTAGCTGAAGCATCTTTGTCACCTGCTCTGAGCCCCTCAGCAAATAAGCCACATGCACTTTCATTTCTCTCTCTCTCCAGTTTTCTGCCTATCCTTTGTGCTATTAGACATACTTTAACTTAAAAACAGTCTGTGATGACTGAAATGCTACATGGGACATAGAAGCACAGTGCAGAACAGCTGAAGTGCAGGAGCACAGAAAGCAGAACTCACGCTGCGCTCGTGTGTAAACAACAGTGAAAGTGAGAATATTTGAAACACATTTTAGAAGGTTCTAAACCACTAAGTGAGAAACCTGTGCAGTATATTTGAAGCTGTGATACACTTTTAAAGCCCGGTCTTTCGTTCCTTACTCTTGTAGTGGTCTGGACTGGAAGGAGGTCTGAACCAGGGGAGATCTGGGGTAATCTGTTCTGATAATACAGAGAATCCACAGACAGCCGAGAGGAAACGCACATACTCAGCTCATCCTGTCATTACGGGCGTACACTGTAGCCATGCAAAATGAACAAGGTCTTCGCCCAAGGAAACGGGAAATGAATACACGATTTTAAGAAGAGGGCTAAGGATATGCAGAGTGTGTGTGTCAAGCCTGAGGGTTTTGTGCTTGTATTTGTTAGGAAATAGGTGTGTCTGTGAGAGAAAGGTTATCAAACATCCGACTGGCCTTTCCCACACTATTGTTTTGCATGTACAGTTAGGTCCAGAAGTATTTGGACAATGACAGAGTTTTTACGATTTTGCCTTTATACACCACCACAATGGATTTGAAATAAAACAGTCAAGATGTGATCGATGTTTAGACTTTCAGCTGTATTTCAAAACGTTCCACAAAAATATGGCCTTTACCACTTAGGAATTACAGCCAATTTAGCAGAGCAAGAATTCCCCACCTGTAGAATATGTTCAGTTCCCCACATAACACAGACTGAATCTCGTAAAGCAAAGTGAAGTCCATGAGCATCCCGGCTGGTGGAGTCGCCCGAGCCCGGCCACTGGGCGGGGGCACGAGAAGGCCCTCTGAGTGCGCCGTAGTTGCAGCCAGTTGTGCAGCAGAACAGAAGGTTCGGTATTCATTTCAGCACATCTGGACTGCAGTCTGACATCTCACCTTGAGCCATCAGGAGGACATCCTCTTACTGGCAAACCAGTTCTTCCCCTGTTTTTCCAGTCATATGAATCACAGAAACTGATCCATTTATGCGCAAATTAAACTGTCACTGTAAATCAAGGGAACATTTTCAAGCATACGCTTTCTGTGCCAGTACACATGATTTAATGTTGTTCCTCAATAAGTATGTTTGCAATTGATCTGGTATCTTGTTTGGATTACATGGATTCTAACAGACTGATTTCAGCAGGCCGAGATCAGCAGCATTTCCCCAAAAGACATAAAATGTAAGGCTTGGTTTTTAAATTTTGCTGTTGGGGTGTAAATTACTAAAGTTAATATTTAAAGCTGTTGTTCTATACAAAAGTAAAATATGTCTGTGGTCTAAAGTCATTGTACATTACATAACCAGCAGGATGTGTGAAATCTATCACTGGGCAAATATACAAAGATACACCCTTTGTTTAAAAAAGCCAAGCTTCATACACATTCAGCTGAAGATCCAATTAGAACAAGGCATTCCCCAATTTGCAGGCTGTCCAGTGCTAGGAAACTGAAGACTGATAGACAGTGAAACGCAGATAAGTGTGTTTATTTTGTCCGCCCTGAGGGACCAGGAGACAGTCCCAATGGTTCATTAGTAACTGAGCTCCTAATTTAACACGATAACAGCACGGGGCTTTTACCAACAACGTGTTCATACGTGTAGAAGGAATTTAACTCCCTTCTCTGTCACCCAGTAGGATTCTTTTTACGAAATAAACAAAAAATTACGTGTTGGCAAACTGTGCATGTTCGTGATTTGCACTTAATTTTAACAACTGGAGGTCACATTCAACTGAAGAGGAGGAAATTGACATATTATCAGAAATCTTTAAGGGTTTTCCTGGCATAAAATTACAGGAAATTGTTCCTTCACTCTAAAGTAAATTTGTTAAAACTCAGAACAACAGCTTATTAGGTGCTGTAGATTTATTAAAAAAAATTTGTAACTGTCTCTAACTATGAAGAAACATCGGTACACAGTTTTGCTATCCTTCATATTGAGCTATTGAGAGGTAATAAAGTGAGTTTGAGAATCATGATGTTTCTGTATCTCTGTACAGACTGTCAGCGTGCTGCAGATCGTCAGCATCCTGACACATAGGTACTGCCTCTTCAACATAACACTGTCATGTGTTTAGTACCAAACAGGATCTTATAGTATGCCGAGTGACAACCAGCAGGCTGCATCTCACGGCGCACAGTAACCTGTTACCATCAGAGGTTTTCAGCATTCTGGCACAGCTGGAGGTTGAATGTGCTTTAACGGTCACGGTTTTACACGTCAGGAGAACGCATCACGCAAAAAGCGTGGGAGGACCACAACACAGTGCTTAGCTGCTTCACTCCAGGGGAGCATGTTGAAATCACGTTAGCACGACAGGTTTTAAGGATTAACCAACAACACAGAACCTATCTGGCAGGCCGAATGTTTCTGACAGACTTCCCTTACAGTAGAAATATGATATTATCCATTATATCTTTGCATATTGATGGGAAATAACATTTAATTAGGTAGACATATTTATAGCACAAAAGGATTCAAAGTGATTGATTATTGTTGAAAGGCTTTAACATTGAAGTAGATGTTATGTGTGTGCACATCTGAGCGTTAATTTGCTCAGACAGGACATGATTAAAATTTGTTATTGACCCTTTTGAATAAGTGTGAAACCCAAAAATGACTCATATTGAATCTCGTAGCGAGATTTAATAAACATTTTCAACATGAATGTAAATTTAAAAGTTCAAGTAAATTCAAGTTAACTAAATGTTGAGAGGCATAGATCATGGCTTAAATTCTTTTTGAATTAAACATTCAAACACTGCAGTGTGTTTACATAAAAATATTTGAAGTTTCTGACACAAGTTTGTGAGGGATGTTTTGAGACTGTCCCTAACCTGCCCTATCGAGGTAATTCTGAAGGAACAACACGATCCCTTACATCAGCTCTAAAGGAATGTCCGTGCTGAGCACCGTTCCCCAGCCCGTGATGTCCAGGGGAAGGGCAACCTCACCCCTGGCTGCAGCCTCCAAGTCAAACAGCAGCCACGCCGAGGGCCCTACATGAATTTCCACCTGCAGTGACAATCTGACCCTTCTGTCCGCTGAACTGCGAAACGGCAGACCCTGAGGAGCTTGCGGCTGTTCACACTAAGGTGTGCCGCAGCGTTTGAGCACTGTGTTTTGTGCAGCCCTGCTCTGCTGGGTGTTTGTTCTCTGATCTGTAAAAGCAGGAACCTTTCCACAGAGCGAGGGCGGAGAGATAACGGTGTGCCGCGTAACCTCAACTTCCCTCTCCGCCCAGCAACACCGAGCACGCGGCGAGATACGCATTCCTTCAGGCTAGCTAATCACATGACCATTACACAGTCCTGCCTGAGGATAACACTGGTTGTTTATCAGTCTTAGGCAGCCAGCAAAATTGTACGTGCTTAATTCTGCTGATCCCAGGTCAGTGTAAAGGCACATTCTGGATGTTCTCCTCCTTATGGAAGACTTTCTCTAGCTGTGTAATTAATGCTTCCCTTTAATTCACATAATTTACGAGTGCAGTGGGCCCCAGGGCAGGCTATTGGGAATAATTGCACTGCACCCTTCCTGGCCCCCCAGGGCAGGAGCTGGCGCCCCTGTACATTTTGTACTCCCGCGAGGCCCAGGATGTGCCTAGCTCTGAGAAACTCCACCACTGGAACTCCTTCACTTGAAAGACGTGTGATGATGTATGACATCACTGAGCTCCAGGAGGTATCTGGTGCCATGCCGTCCTCAGTATTATAGGAAGGATAAAGCAAACGGCATCTTTCAACTGAGCTTACCGATGTAAAAGCTAAACAGGAAATACAGGTCCTGAAAATATATGCCTGCACTCACCCTGCAGTCCCCCGCTGCTGTTTGGCGTAATTTGGTAAATGCTTCAGCTGCATCTGGAGTTAACTGTCAGGGGGACAGATAACGTGAGAAGCTGCACAAAGGCTAATGTGGCATCTGTGTGTTTTCTGTGACCCTCCAAGAGCCAAGGACACTGTTTGTCAAGGCCTCCGACTGGGAGGCTCACTTAGCCGACACGTTTGATAACAGCCCAATTCTGTTCCTTTGAAGCACGTGAGGGTTGACCACATAACGGTAGATCAGCGTCCTGTGCAGTGATAGTGGGCTGGGGGGTGTGTGTGTGTGCTTTGCTTTGGTCAGTTGGTCATGTTTCCACGAAGCCTGTTTGCTTTGTTTTGAGCAGGCTGTGTCCAAGGATACAGAAGAAAACCTGACAGCTCAAAACCTCACTATCATTCCTAAGTACCTTTACAAAAAGATAAGAAGGCACTTTTGGTTGTATTTACCTACACTCCACACCACCCCCCAAAGGTCGTCGTAAATTAAAGAAAATACAAAGAAGAGCAGATAGCAGCTACACACCCCTGAATGGGACCATACGCCTTTTAAACATTAGCCACATAATTGAAGTGAGCTCATTTAAAAGTTATCAGTTTTCAGATATGCCAAAATAAGTATCCATTCTGAACAGCACCTCAATTTATACCGGTAAGCCTTGATGTACATCTCACTGTCTTCACAGGAACTGTGGCTGTAGCGTTGAAGCGTATTGCAGTGCACGGTGAAAATATGCGATCGTGAGCGATGCAGAAACTGGGAAGTCAGTCCCAGTTCACAACAGTAGTTTGCTGAGTTCACTGATATGTAAGCTACGATATATAATTTGAATATGTTGTACTGAACAAGGACTGCAGCGAGGGTTTGTGGAACATTTCCATGGCATGTAAACACTGCACAATATGCATTTCATCCCCCAACATAAACATGGAATTTAACTTATGTAAATACTGTGATTTAAAAAAGATGTTTTTCTGTTTATCACATTCTTTGTTTTCAATTTGGACATCAGCAGGGGAAGTGGTGGAAAACATCTTAAAACTTAATTAATTGTTTTGACTTTTTCCCGCTAATATACTGCTCATGACGAACACTTCCCCTTTCCCTGAGATGGCCCATACCATTAGTGGTGTCATCACAACCACACGGTTTAAAGTACATGGTCAAGTGTCCACTGAGAACAAGCAGAAGATGGCGTTAGTTCAGCCAGAAGCGTGACTCAGTGCCAGATGCGCTGACCTCAACATTTAGTAAAGCATGCCCCTTGCTGAGATTTTCATGGCAATGTGATGCTTCTGTCAAAAATGGCTTCCCACTGCAAAGGAAATTCTGCCAACAGCAGAAAGGACTGACGGGTCTTTTGCTGAGTAACAGATGAGCAACAGCCAATCCACTAATGGCAGCAAAGACTGATGGGTCTTTTGCTGAGTAACAGATGAGCAACAGCCAATCCACTAACGGCAGCAAAGACTGACGGGTCTTTTGCTGAGTAACAGATGAGCAACAGCCAATCCACTAACGGCAGCAAAGACTGATGGGTCTTTTGCTGAGTAACAGATGAGCAGCAGCCATTCTTCTAACAGGCAGTCAACTAACAAGCCCCAGAGTACTGGAAAAATAGGTAGTTGTTAAAGAACTCATATTCTTGTAGTTTTACTCTAAGGGCTGATCCAGAACATGGTAAAGATTGAGTAGGAGGTGATTAATTCACTGTGAGGAGTGTCCACACAGCAAGTGGAATTGGAGGATCCTGGGCTGGAACTCACAACCTCACAGTCTGCACGTGTTAGCAGACAAGAGGATTCGAACACTGAGCCAAAGACCCGAGTGTCTCAGTTGGGGGGACTAAACAGACTCTTGTCCTGACTACCGGGGTATTGTCACCATAGTGCTTCACACTCTGTTACACAGGTCAGAGAGAGGTGTGATCTAGAAGCCTTTGAATGTGTGAAACATCTCAAATTTATAGGATACTGCTTTAATATACATACAGT
>JABJVR010000013.1:2646327-2692735 GCA_025773905.1 Chitala chitala
CCCCCCCCCCCCCCCCCCCCCCCCCCCCCCCCCCCCCCCCCCCCCCCCCCCCCCCCCGCCCCCCCCCCCCCCCCCCGTGGGGATTCTGCTGATTCTTTGGACATCCAGAAACCCCCCCCCCCATAAAAATGAAGCACAGACAGAGGCACAAGGAGCTTAGAGTGTGCGCCCTGTGTGTGACCCCCTCCTTCAATGGGTGCCGTGACTCACTGCTCCCCCCGCTGCTGCCTCCTCAGTGAATCCCCTGTAGCTTGGCCACTGGGAGCCTTTGTTGGGGGGGGGGGAGTTTTTTGGCAGCAACTGTGCAAGCAGGGGGGCTCCAACCATACAAGCCGGCTGTCAGGCCATCAGTTACCTCAAGCTGGCCCTCCGTCTGATGACCCCACCACCATGGCTGCTATTGACTACAGGTCTGTGTCTGCCACTCTGTCATGAAGAAGCTGCAGGTACAGACTGCAAGCAGGAGCCTTAGCTGATCTCAGTACAGCTGTTACCTTCATGTTCCTGTACATAAACTACCTGTCTGCTACCCTGTCATAAAACATAATCCAAGGATGAACAGTAAAAAGGGATTTTAGAAATCAAAGTTTTGGAATGAGTAACGGTCTCTCCACACTTGTGATGTCCTCTGACACCACCACAAAGACAAGCGTGAGGGAAAGGCATGACCATAAATGGGTCAGGTTTAATTTCCTGTCGAATATCTCGACTTCCGTCTACGTTAACGTCCTTATGGGCTCTTTACTAGCTCTTCTGTGCGTTTCATTGAGCAAACTGAGATTTTTTTTCTGGCATTTCAATGGAAAGTCATGTTCTCCAGCAACAGAGCTGGATGCAATTTACCCTATACCCTCAGTTACCCCCTCACAATCCCATCTTGTCCCTTCTGCACCCCCCCAAACCCTTGTACCCCCCCCTCCAGGGCTGTGCTTACTGGCCATGTGGGAACAATTGGGAAACCACAGGCCAGCCCTGGTTCTGGGCACCAGGAGAAATGAATCACTTTGAGCCACACCACAGGCTGACCCGACATGGGAGACACATCACTGGGCCCCAGAGTGAGACCATTGGGGTGGGGTGTTTCCTCTGGAGGCCTGGGAAACATCTCAGACCCCAGCACGTGGCACTGGGGCACTCACTCCTGACTTCTGTCTGAACAGAGGAGTACCACGGAGGTTAAGGTTCTCACTGCCTGTTTCGAAAATCTCACCTAAGTAGTGCTTGAAAGACAGGCATGAAAGTTCTTGAGGGACTGTCCAGAGCCTGAGGAAAACCCATCATTGGCACAAACGTTGAGTACTGAATCCATTGTTATCCCCCATTCAACACCTGTCCCAGTGTCCTCAACCTGACCTACCTGCTCTGTGCAGACCATTTCTGAATGCAGACATTTCAAACAAAGACATCCTCCACAAACCAGGAAGCCTTTCTCTCTTCATTCCTCTGTGTCACCAAAATCCGAAGACCAGCACCTAAGCTTGACGTCATCTGACAAACAGCGAGCTACTGTCGTTTTGTTGGCCGGAGGGCTTGACTGATGTTACATTGTTTCCAGCTGTGATTCTGTCCAAACACTAACACAGTGTACATCTGAGATATTACATCACATGACACGTTCAGGTCCACCTCATGTGTTCTCTTCTGAACATGGAAAAACACACAGAGCACAAAAGTCCTACACTTAATCACCCCAGCACCCCATAATGCCATCTTTCATTTGGATATTAAGAGCTCAGATCTTCATCTTACACACCCACGCACAAATACACTCACAGACACACTTACGTAAACACACTGTTAGTTTAAAATGTAGACACAGGGCACACACCAGTACACAAAAAGTTCAGAAGTTAAATCTCAGTTTAACATTTACAACAAGGACGCTTGTATTTTGTCAGTTTGTCAATGGGTTCTGTCTTGTATGAGTAATTAATCATTATGAAAAAAGAAAAAGAAAAATTCTGTACTTCTTTTGTTTTGGATGAAAACAGGTCACTGTGCTGTGCGATCCAAACAAAACCATGGTTTACAGTTTCACTCCAACCAAACTGGAGACCCTGGTACTCCAAACGTGAGAATTCAGACCACGCGGAAATGCAGAGGAGCATCTTCCAACACCAAACACTCAGACATAGATCCAGCTGTCAAAAGTATGTGATCAAACGTGTATTAATAGGGTCTTCCAAAACCCCTGAATCAGCTGACATTAAATGGATAAAAACAAACCATAAAAACCACCTCTTTGTCATTGTCAGTTTCAGTTGAAGAACCTGGGATAACTTGCCCTTCTTAAAACTAATCCAGAAGAAAGAAGTCTTGCATTACCTTTCACTGTCTCATTAACCAAGTCCTCCTGAGGGCAGGAAGACTGCGGGTTTTCCTAATGCTATACTTATCTTCTCACTGCACCCACAATGATGAGCTTCTTGCAGTGGAAAAAAAAATGCATGTGTTATTAAAATTTTACAAATGAGCCACTACTGTAAACCTAAATGGGCCGTAATTAGGATCAGGGCCATACATTGTTATACATTACGGTATTTATCTTTCAGTTTCATGTAGCCTTCCATCACGACCCCCTGTGAACTCAGAGTTACAGCAGCACTGAAAACAGCAAACATGAAAGCATATATTAAACAAAAAAGCAAATGGAACATGAGCCTCTGTGGACTGGGCCAAGTGATCTCAAAGAACATCACCTTTACTGTTTGGGGGAGTGAACAGGGTGAAGAGGATCCACCAAGGTTAAGGCCTGGTTCATTTCTCAGCTGTTCCCTTCAAAGGTCAAAGGTGCAAACAATTGTCAAAAAAACAACAGCAATTCCCAAGGAGGTTTGAAGATACGACCAAAAAAACAGGAGGTGCCCGTCCAGTCAAACAAGCAGTTAAATTCAAAGCAGTGATGAATGTTTGGAAGTTTAACTTCAACCAGAACATCGACCATTCCCGTCTCAGTGTCTTCAAACACTATCTAATTAAGCAATTCACATCAATTCACAATGATTAAGGTATCAGGTGACTCCTGAAGAACTAAATCCTATAGACATTTACAATATTATGGACAAACAATACAGCCCTGCCCCCCCAGCCTCAGAATGTCACTGTTCTACTTAATACGATCATAAGTCATTAAGATCAGGTGTCCCTCTGAAGAGGATTTCCTTGCCGTTTGGGAAACTTTATGGAAAGAACTATGCAAATCCTTGCAGACAAGAGCTTTCTGATGGCAGTGTTTACCTTCCAAAGTGCAGTTAAGAGCCACTTCATTACATTTCACTGAAGCCCTTAAATCTAGGATGGGGCTGACTTGTAACAGAGACACTGTTTATAAAAGGAATGAGACAGACACTGATGTCACCCGGCTCTAGGCGAAGACCATAACATAAGGTGTACATTACACTGCGATTCCTTCACACACACACTGACTCCATTATCAGTGTTTTGGGATGTCAGGCTATTTGCGCAAGTTTACCTCATCGCCAGCAAGCATCTTGAGCGCTGCTTGGCCGCTGTGAAAAATGCCCAAATTTCAGATATTTGTTTTAGCCAAATCAATTTCCCGACCGACTCCGCGGGATTAACCGCAGAGCCATACCGGTCCCAGGTCGGAGATGGTGCTGTCTGCCATGACCTGGTCTTGTTTTGTCTTGCCACGCATAATTTTCACCCTCTTTCTTTTTTGGGGGATTTGCGATTTAAAGGTTAATTCATTCTGTCAGCTCTATTTCATGCTCCTCAATTTTAACAGGCGTGTGGGGGTCCATGAAGACATGGGACACACAAGTGCACCATGGGTAATAAAAAAGGCAGCCTGGAGTTTTGGGGACCACACAGACCTTTGTGTTCCATGTTGGCAATCTGAGAATTTCCTGGTTATGAAATTTAGTCATGGTCTCCGTTTCATTTGCCCTGTCCCTGTCTACAACACACACGGGAAGAAGAATTTTCACTGCGTATTTGCTCAAGGAAGTTCTCTTACAAATGTAAGGATTACAAAACCTTGGTTTGTGACCACAAAGTCCAGTTAAGCAAAATAAATGCCTGAGAGTAGCCCTAAAAAATGGTGCACTGCTCATTTCCTCCACAGAAAAATAACATGAGTATTTTAGCCGGAGGTCCGTATTCCCAACAGCTGGTTATAAATAGCCCAGTTGATTTAGTTTGGATGTGGAAAAATGACAATGACAGTACCTAGTTTTACTTCTGCATGAACCTCAGCCTTTCCAATAGGAAGCAAAGAATTTCTGCTAATCATGCAGTAGAGAATATTATTGTTTTTACAGCATGATCTGCTTCATTTGTTAGGGGTTCCTCACAGGTTGATTGGATTTGGATCCAAATAAATTCACCTATAATGAAACCATGTGTGTGACGTGCCAACACTGCCAGAGTGCGGAATTAAACCACCGGGCAGATAAAGCTATACCCTACTTGAGCTGACAGAGGATCGTACTACTCCCTGGACGTTTAAGTCCCAAGGATTTGGGGAGTGAGGAGGTCTTCAGTGAGAGGAGAACTTTGTTGAGGACATCAGTGTAGCTCTGAGCAGTCCAAGCAGGTCCACTGCATCATGGTGACATCACTCCAATTAGCCAACATGAACTGAAAGCACCCGAGGTTAATTCTTGCAGCACGGCAATTAATTTGGAGATGATCTGAAGCTTCAGTTTGCCAGAGGGTGGAGCGGGGACTGATAAACTTTCCAATTTCTGAAAATGACTTGTTTGTGGTCTCCACCCTTTGGACGGCACCTCACGGGGCAATTGAGGGAAGAAGAGGCCCAGCACGAGAGCGACAGGGGCCGGAATGGCTCGCCAGGTTACATCGATCAGAGGGGTTCCCATCCCAGGCTCATCCCAAGGATCCTGCAGGAAACATTCCTTCGCTTATACTACCAGCCCCAAATGGATCATCTGCTCAACGCAGCCCATGCTGAGTGATACATGAGTTATACAGTATACGTGTTCTATATTGTTCCAGAGACAAACCACCCTAAAGCCCAGCACAGCAAAGGCACAAACCCACGTATTCAGTTCCCTCTTCTTTAATAAGTACTTCCATGCTGCCGCCTGCTCTGGTTAGCACTCAGCTGTATTGTTTATTGCTTTGGAAAGGAGAAAAAATGTTTTCCTGGTATAAAAACAGCAGCTGTTAGTTCTAATTCAGATTCCTTTACCATAAGAGGTTTAGGAACATTAGGCTCGGCTTGCTCTTCTCGGGCCGTGATGGAGATGTGTTCTCGTTATTTTGTCGTTTCCCCCTACTTACTTCTCCTCTAACCGTCATGGTCTCCACATCAGGGTGTTCCTGTGAACTCTGTGGCCATATTCTCGACACCAGCGATACATCCCTCTTCACACTCTCAGCCATGTTCTCCATGTCAAATGAGTGCTCCTGTTCAGCCACAGTGGTGTTCTCTACACCACTGGTGTGTTCCTCTTCGTTCCACAGCCGTGTTCTTTACCCCAGCTGTGCGTTCCTCTTCAAACCGTCAACCACATTCTCTAGCCCATTAGCGTGTTCCTGTTTGCTCCCTGGCTGTTGCTGACCCAGCGGTGTGCTCCTGTTTACCCTGGCTGAGGAGACGCCAGTCGCCTACAGAGCAGCATTTCTGCATGCAAGAATCCGCCTGACCAAGCATAATTGTGAAATCTTGATCTTCTCAAATTAACTAATTCAGGCATTTGTGTGCAACGAGAGTAGAGAAGCTCATTTTCTGCTAGCTGGGGCAAAATTCCAGCACACAAGGAAGATTCATATACAGTGCTCATGCATCCAACACCCCCTCTCCCCACAATATAGGTAGGTGTGCAAGAGCCAAATCCCACCAAGTGATATATTTGAAAAGCCAAAGTCAATCCTATCTCAGCGTCTCGGTCAGCCCTCTGTGAGTGAAATACGTCCCCTATCCAAACTACCAGGCATTACTTCCATTGTCTGACTGGAAATAGCATCCTGCAGTGCAATTTGTTCCTTGGTACCTAAGCAGTGGTTTAAATGTAGAACATGAACAGTAACGTAGTCATGTTCACGGCCTGAGTGTGTCCGTCAGGACAAAGTTTAACGATAAGAGGTTGTACCCCAAATTACAAGGTCATTTTTGTTATATGGAATATAGTTAGCAAACATCTGTTCAAAGTGAATAATTTCCTCAGTAAGAGTGATTTCAGCCAGCAGAACCTGAAAACTAATGCAGTCATGCCCTCTTTTGAGATATTTAATTTTAAAATACTGTTTCACATGATGCCAACCATTGACACACAAAATATAATTTTTGTTTTCGAACGGGTCTTTTTTAAGAATGCATTCAGGTTTTTATGGTTCTGCTGCATTTTTCATAGGCTGTTTCTGCACGCGGATCATGGGGGGGGGGGTATGTCTTGGCTCATACAAACTAAGTCCTTTGTTACACAGCATGAAGTAATTTGCCTCGAATGCGGCCTTTCTGTGATAACTTGGTTTGCGTTTCAGAGCTCACTGCTGGCCCGTGACTTGTTTACTGGGCCTTCAGTCCACTTGGCCGTGTCCGCTCGCTGGAATGTGTGCGGGGACATGAGCTCGGGGGGCCCCGTCACGGCGCTCACCGTTTATTTCCTCAGACTTCGAAGTCGTCCATCAGAACCCCGGGCCGGTTTTTCGCGGGCCCTGCTGTGTCTTGTCTTCCTGGGGCTCTGCTACATGCAGCCACCAAAACGTCTTGTCGAGAGGAGGGGGGGGAAAAATCACTGCCACAAGGCTCCTTAAACTGCAGAAGATCATCTTTGAGGGATATCGCGGGAAAAAGCAGAGATGCCCATGCAACATCTGTGACGGTTAGTTTTTTCCTTCTTTTTTTAAATTTTTTTAAAGCGTCCCATTTCATCTACGCACCTTTTCCATTCCAAACAGCTGCTCCAACTTACAGCTTTGCTGGGTCTGTTCAGACGACAGCAGCAACCCAGATGGTTCAGTCCTGTGTCACCGTCTGCCTGGCGAGGATTAACGGACCAACAAGAGACTCCAGCACCCTCCACCACCACCACCACCCTAATTACATGCACGTTTTTCATGCTGCGGTTGCAGTTGACTATTCCACGTACTCCGCTCTGCCCCTAATTGTTTCATGCAAAACACGTTTCCTTGCCGGTGGATGGTGTGGAGCAGAAGGCCTCAAAAAGCTTTGTTTCCATGACGAGGACCATTTCTCGATTTGATAAGTTTGCGCTCATAAAAGCCCCAAGATTCACGTCATTTTTTATGTGGGTCGTTACTGAGTGAGCAGAACATGGGCTCTCATTTTAGGGGTAAGAATAACAGCCTATTTTCTGGGGGGGTTGAGAGGGTTAGGCCAGCTGGGGGAAAAGACTACTGAACGTGGGTGATGTGGTTAAATAAAATAGCTGAAACATTACAGCAACATGTACGGCCACATGAAAAGAATGCAGAGGGATCGCTATTTACATCCCGATCTTTATGCTTTGTCATTTGAGGCTATCAAACCTATCAAACCAAAAAGCACAACGGCTGACGGTGTGAGCGGCAAATCTGCTCGACCACACGAACCCATAAAAGTAACACAGTTTCATCAGCATCAGATGTTATGCTGCACCATGTCGATATGGAAAACACCAGAGTAAATCCAGCTGATCCGAAAGTAACACTCCATGTGGAACAGACCACAACATGAAACACAGGACCACAACAAACGCTCTTGTGTTAAACAAGACAAGTGTTCTCTGTGCCTACTTATCTGTAATATCTGCTACCAAAAAGACGGACAAGAAACATTACTGACTGCGCACAATGAAGGACGTACGGGAGAAGAGGAAACCCCAGAGCGAGCGCTCAATCGGGTCTTCAAATCCTGGTATAACCGTGACATCTAGTGGTCAATAAAGTAACAATTTTACTTCAATGGTTTCTCCAGCGCGGTTGCAAAAGTGCGTCCCCCTCGTTTCTATATAAAAGACACACAGATGCGTTTCTTAACAGTTCGAATTGGTTCTTTAACCGCATAAAAGAAGATGCATGTCACAAATTCTATTTCTATTTTATTAAGATACGGTAATTCGCTTGTTTGATGCTTTTGAACTGTGATGCTGGAGAAGACTCTTAGGATTGCCTTGGACTGCAAGGAGGTCAAACCAGTCAGTCTTGAAGGAAATCAACCCTGAATGCTCATTGGAAGGACAGATACTGAAGCTGAAATACTTTGGCCACCTAATGCGAAGAGAGGACTCACTGGAAAAGACCCTGATGCTGGGAAAGACTGAAGGCAAAAGGAGGAGGGGACCGCACTTGGAGAAGCCACCAATGTCATGCGGACGGTACAAACTGTGTGTTGCATGTATACGGTAAAGGTTACGACAGTCTCTTGCAAACCCATTCGTGCTCCCAGTGTCCTCACAGTGAACCAGAAAAGAAGGACACAAATAACTCTTTTTTTCCATAACACCGAGAGGTAGTGCACAAGATGCGGACATGTGCGTGGGAGCGTGGATCAAGCTTAGCTGACAGCCAGATGTGATCATTGCGCATTGACACCTCGTCCTCCTACGTGTTTACTCGCTGTTCAGGTAAACATTTACAAGCAGCTGTAAGCACGCGCTCACGTGGAGTCACAATTAAATCTCTCACGTGGGCGCCCGTGGCACGCGCTCTCAGCCAAAGACTGGGGGGCTAAACGACGGCAAATGGCTTATAACGTAGGAACGGTATCATCGGGGCTATTCGCCAGTCATTCCTCCGACCGGAGAGAAACTGTTGCATTGCCATTTTGCACGCTTGCAGCAACAGATACCTTGAAACGGTCTGAAGATTAAAAGAACACCCGCTGGAATTACTTTTCAGCGTTTGGCATTTCCCTTCAGTAAGCTCATTGTACAATCACTGCACTTTTTTTCATAAACTCTGGAACCGCAGGATCCAGTTTTGGCCCGCAGGTGATTCAGCAGACGGGATGCGGCACCGATCACCAAGGCACAGTGCGCGCGCTCCACTAAAATAAATATCTCGTGCTCTTCTTGTCCATTAAGGTTAAACGAACAGGGTTTATAAAGTGTGTATGTGGTGTCACCTGCTGAGCAGCAGATGCCTAATGGTGTGTACTGTCTGTCCTGTCTGCATCACCCGCCGGAAGGAAACCATGGTGCATCACAAATTATGGACCGCTGTTCTAGTTTAGTCAGCTGCTTTTTATCGCTTCGAAAAGTTTAAATGCGTCAACAGTCAACGGCTGATTTAATGTGATTGGAAGCGATTAGATAATAGGTTAATTAGGTGTAACAAATTTTGTGTTAAAAATACATATATTCATCAAAATGGTTTTCATCAAAAGCACATTTGCCAGTGATATATTCTTGTCCCAGTCATGACGGTTTTTTTTTTTTTGCTTCACTCAACCCTTTGAGCTGTTTTTATGCTTTCCATCAAGAAAATGAGAAGAGAAATCTTTAACAGTTTTTTTCCCCCCAAAGGCGGCAGTCGCAAACACACACAAGCCTACAAACATGAGAACGTCTTCGAGTGCAGGAGAGAAGCGAGGGCCGAGATTCCAGGCTTGGGGTTTTCAGGGAGGTTTTTGGGGTCCGTCGACCACACGCCTCCAGAGAACCTAACACGAGCAACGGGTTCGAGCCACGGCCACCTTGGTTCACTCACAATTTTTTTTTTTTTTTGGGGTCCAAAATATGGAGGTAAAGTCACATTTTTATGCATCATGTGATTTAACAAGGGCACAGTTAAACTCCACCTTGTTGTCCTGCTTTGTCCAACAGCTCAAATGAAGCTTTGCGGATTGTGGAGCTCTATCCCACTTACAGTCTTTTGCCAAAGCTAAGTTTAAGTAATCAGGGATTTGTTTCACTGTGGTAAGTCAGGGGCCTCCATGCTGGCATGCTGTTGGATTTTGTCTGCTGGCCTTGTTTCTCCCTGGCTCTTGCAGAGCACACTCACTTTGAAATGCAGTCAGATGTGTGATTTAAGCCTTTGTGCTACACAGCCAGCCGTGAGGAACAATACAGCTCATATCTGTTGTTGTTGTTGTTGTATTTTGTTTTCATTTACAGCAGTGGGGACGCAGTATCTCCTCCTGTAGCTGTTGGACTCTAAAACAGAGTGGCTTGGCTGTGGAAAATTGTGAACCCCAAACCCCTCGAGCCCCTATAATCCAGAGCGTTCTGAATAATGCCTGTCTGTTTTCCGTAATGCAGATGGCAGAGGTTACCTGGTGAGGGGACAGTTTACCGCAGAGGTCCGTATACAGATGTCTCCACTTGTCTACTTCAGCCTGTAGGTCGGCCATCAGATCGACATCCCAGTCTTGAGGTCTGCGGCATGGAACAGACGGGTCACCATGTGTCTGTCTGTACTTGTGTGTGTGTGTGTGTGTGTGCGTGTGTGTGTGTGTGTGTGTGTGTGTGTGTGTGTGTGCGTGTTAGTGCAGGACCAGCACGTGATCGTGGGCTGGCGATAGCATATGCGTTGAGGTGGAGGGGAGCGGTTAGCAGTTGGCGTGCATCGGAACCTCCTGTAGGCAACGTGGGGGTGGGTGTGGCTCTCCAGTGAAGCTCCGCCCACACAGCCCCTTCTCAGCTCTGTCAGCTCCGCCTCCATCTCGCCCAGCTGCTGTAGCAGGGCCTCCTTCTCCTCTGACATGCAGTCTTTAAACCTTCAAAATGCAGATGGTAAAACGTTTCCAGGCATTTCTCTGGGCACCGAAGACACTGCAGTGACATTAATCTGCTGTCGGCCTGCTGCACTGCAAAGCACTTCTGCAGCAAACAGCCGAGCATTTCCAGTAAGGGCAAACATAACTGGCTCTTCTAATGAAAGTAGGAGGGAAAGTTTTTTGCTAAAAATCATCTTCCCTTTTTGCTCCTTTTACACAGAGTTGCACGCTGGCAGAGTGAGCACATGCTCAGCAGAGAATGGGTCTGTTAATGTGTCTAAGCACAGGATGTTGATATCACCGCTAAGCCACAAACATACATACTAAAGCTGTATTGTGGCATGTGGAGGGGCAAACCTCTTCACACAACACATCCAGTTGCGTTGCTGCTCACACAGCCATTCAAACTGCTCAGCTGTCTCCTGCAACTTGCGGAGGCTGATCTCATTCTCCGCGCGTAGCTCCTCTACCACCCCCTGGTGGTAGCACTCCATCTCTTCCAGCTCCCAAGTCCTGCTGCAAATCAGTAACAGGCAGCTCTCCATCAGCCTTAAAAACCGAAGCTAACAGCTTTAGGGCAGTTATCATCTAACGCTGAAAAGCACGAGTTCAGTTGTGTCCAAAAAGAGGAACACAGTAGAGTGTGGTGTCACATAGATATTGATGGTTGACAGAAAACGTTTTGTTTTCATCACTCAAAGACTACACTTTCAAAGCTTTCTGTAACTCAGTTTTACACAGTATTATAAAAGTGTTCATTTCATTTCAGGCCTGTAAGTACCAGAATATACACAAGTGAGTTGTTAAATTGCTAAACTGCAGTGAAGCATTTCTCTGACAACTACCCGCCTGGCTCTGTTGACAGGCATCTGGGCAGGAATTTGTCTGCAGGGCTTGAGCTGATTTCTTCTCCAGCCCCTCTTCTGTTTTACCTATTACATTAGTTCCTGTCTCGTGCTGCAGTTTCCCAGTACGAGTGCGACCGCGTTAAATTTGCTAAATAATTTGGAACAAAGTCTCCGTGATCATGTCATACACACTGTACGCGCCGCATATGCTGACAGCCAACAGTATGTTGGAGAAGGACGTTTAAACTGAAGTCTAACCCCAGAGGGGGTTCAGATATGGTACCTGTGAACAGGTGTTTATCCTGAATCCACAAAAAACACTAAGCCACACAAACAACTGAACAGTACAGGTCACTTTGGATAAAATGCCCCGGCTGCATGTTTATCATGCATCACTGCCCGCCTCCTGCATCCCCTGGAACACAGGTGAGTACCTGTCCAGCTGCGTCTGCAGCTCCTGCACCTGCGCAGCTGTCTGCAGGCTCTCCTTCTGCAGCTGCTCTACCAGCTGCGCAGTCCTGTGCAGGCTCTCCGCCTCCATCTCATCCACCAGGCTCTCCAGCCGGGCCTCGGACTCCTGCAGCCGCTCCAGTTCTGTGCACACCTGCTCCAACTGCAGGGAGAGCAGCCCCGTGTCGCCGAAGCCCATCTCTGTCACTCCACTCTGCCGCTGCTGTTCCTGTGAGCATGCCGCCACCGCAAAGGGCCAAAGAGTGAAAAGAGAACAAAAATAAATAAAAGAAGTTCAAGTGAGAGCTGGACTCAAAGGCAGCTGTCTACTGAGGAGCTAAAAAAAAAAACAACCAAAAAAACAATCTGCACATCATGCCTTATGATTCAGTGACACTATGAATATTGAGTTATATTTATAACCTTTCATTTTTAAAGGTTATGCACAAATTGCTGTGTATGTTTTGTTGTAAGTTTCATAATCTAATAGAAATAATTAGGAAAAATGCTGCATGTTATTTTGAATGGAATTGTGTTGTGAAATTTGTTGGTTAAAAATTAATTAATTACATGCAGTATTTTCACAGAAAAAGCACATGTTCACAACATGTACTTTTGGGAGCTTTTGGTAACATTTTACTTTTTTATGCACTTCTGTACCTTAACATGTGTTTAAGCACAGCTGGTTTTAAGTGGGCAGCCTGTTTAAACTTGCTATGGACGTTTAGAAGAGTGTGTGATGATTTTAACAAAGACACACGCACAGATGGTTCCCACAACTTAATCCCAGACTGCAGAAAGTCATAGCACAGGCGTACCTGAAGAGGATTTGGCTATAAGCTAAGCAAAACTACTAGGAAGCCCGAAGCTTACCTAGTTTAGGCAACTACATTTTATCCCACATTTCACCCATTTTCAAAAAATGTCAACTTCTAAGAATTAAAAAATTTTTTGCAAGATGACTTGAAGATGTTCTGTCTGAAAAGCAGCCTAGGCATCTATAATGTTCCTCTTGTGAAGAAGGGGGCAGGCACTGTACCCACCTGGGGCGATAACGGTGTCGTACCTGTAAAGAAGGGGGCACGCACTGTACCCACATGGGGGGATACCGGTGTCGTACCTGTAAAGAAGGGGGCACGCACTGTACCCACATGGAGGGGGTACCGATGTCGTACCTGCTGTCGGCGAACCTGCTCCAGAACCTGCTCGTGTTTGAGGCTCAGCTGCTGGTTGGTCTGTTCCTGCTGGCGCATGCGCACGGACAGGGCCTGCACCTCCTTCACCAGGGCCCGCTCCCTCTCTCCCACCAGCAGGAGCTCCCGCTCCAGGAGTGCTGCAGGGAGGCACGTAACGGTTAAGGATCTCCCACGATGCGGTCCTTATCGAGTCACTGAACATCAGTCACGACTGCCTGCTGCTTGTTTTCCTGTGGCGCCATTTCCCTGGCACTGTTACAGTAAACTCCCCTTCCCTCGCTTTCACTACGGTAAGCATTCACGTAGCCAAGGGCGACGGTGGTCAAGCATCCCTGTCTTAGTAGTGTGCGGCGCTATGCCCCGGAGTGAACACCACACCACTCCATAGGAGGAATTTACACCTCCTAGCTTGACAGAGGGAGGAAAGGAACGTTTCCAAAGAGTGTCCAGGCTGAGCTTAGATCAAACCTACAACTGCGACGACAGCTTAATCACTGAGCCAGCACAATGGATATTTACAAGCTAGCATAAAATACTGTAATAAATGTTACATAAAACAAATTCATTACTTTGACCTGAAATTTAATTGTAAATTCCTCTTTTTTCCCCATTTTCGGTAAAAGGAGCAGAAAGAAACCGAAGAGCATGCAGAACGGGTGGTAATGGGTGAGACCAGCATGAGGTGAAGTTGGGATTTATTTACACATGAATGTGTGCAGTTTAAAAGGTTACCAGAACTGGATGGAATCAAGAATTTCTGTAAGTTGAGAAATCTTAATCCTTTTACTGAAGAAAATCACACATTTTCACAGAGAATGTAATGCAATGAGAGATTGTTTCCTTCATGTTGTCTTCTAACTGAGTCAACAAAGAATTTTTTTCTTAAAGCAAAAATGTTTCACGCTCATGTATCTTGCAGGAACATTAAAAAAATTTGAAAGCAAAATGCATAAATTGTTTGAATTTCACAAACAATGCAAGATGAATTCCACTGTGACATTTAAATACCATCTTGAGGTTTCAGAAGACCCTTGTCAATATCTTGAAGAGTTTTATGTTGTCCAATCTTTATTAGCTCCTACTGGAGAAACACACTGACACGCATCAGCCCTGTCTTCAAACCACAGGTTCCTTGCTGGCTTTTGAGTGCTTCTCAGGCTGGACCAGTGGAGGGACAGCTACTCACCTTTCTCTTGCATGAGCTGGCTACACTTTGCTGTCAGAAACTGCACCTGGTCGTACTCCTTGTCCCTTGCTCTCCTCAGGAACCTGCTCATCTCCTCCATACCATCTCAGGCTGCTTCTGGATGTGCTGACTCCAGTACGGTTTAGAACAGCCAGAAGGAACATTAGAGTTTTTCATCCTGCTTCCAGTAAGTAGGTAACACCCACCAAACAGGAAACCCGAGGCTATGGTGAAGCTGAACATTCCCCATATAAACACACACGCATGTGCGCACACACACACGTACACGTTTATCTCGAACGGGGTTACAGGATAGCCTGGAGCCTATCTCAGGCAGCTTTTGGCACAAGACATGATACACCCTGGACAGTTGGTAAGCATGCACACGCACAAATCTCGTTATCACTGCTGAATAGGATTCCCACTGGTATAAAGTCTTACCAAAGTCTGAACAGCAAGCGTGCTGTATGTCTCGGCACAGACAACAACAAGGAACTTGCATGGCAGTTACAGGGCATACAACGCAAGATCCAGTGTTTCTGTCACTTTTGGAAACTCTAAATATCTCTAGCTAATACTTACACACAACGAAGAACACTAGTTCCACTTTTTGATCACCCAGCTATTGAAGTCCATCAAGAAAACAGTGAGAGGTATGATGCGGCGGCCAGTGGAACAGGCAGCTTACCTGACATCTGGGCTACAGCTCGCTGCTGACTGTAAATCACACCTGGGCAACTTGTGGGCTTACCTGTCCCTGCTGGCATTCCTACAGTTCGAAACTTGTACACATAGTCGAACTTCATTGCTGGGGGGGGGTGGCTACAGAAAAAAATCCCTTCCATAGATATATAAATTATGACTGCAGAAATACACCGTATATTGTATATATTAAAACTTAGATTTATGAGAACTCAGTAACAATATTACAAGTTCACCCTCAGCATCTAATCAACATCATTCAGTCATCCATTACCAGAGTTAACCATTTCTTCGATGATCACAGGGCAGAAATAGTTCTGTTAGAAAAGGTTCAGTTTTGTGAAATGCATGAACTGATTGACAAGAGAATGAAAACCTATTTGTGGCAGCCTTCTCATTTATTCCACTTCATAATACATTTCAATACCCCCCAGCTCTATAACATTGTTTGCCCCCATTTTGTTTTTTTCAGCTCTCCACAGTGGCACAGAAAGAACACCCCTTCCCCAATTTAAATTATTTTTTTTCCACCTGACAGGCAGCTCTTACCATCCTGGAAAAGTGGCACTGACCCCAGGAACAGAGGTACACTTCTCTGCCCTGGTATAGAATAGCTGACAGTCTGCTTCCAGATGTGTATAAAAAAGCAGGTTAAGAATGCGTATGCCAGAACAACTGAGTCCAAAGCTCCCTTCATGTGCTTTACGTCCACTACAGTGCACTTTGCGAAGTACACACTTTGCTTCCACCCTAGTAGTATGCATCTTTCATCTAGGAAGTTTGCACACACTGCTACAATAAAAACATTCAGCTGTATAAATATGACAAACATTTGCACTAACAGCATACCAGCAGAGTGGATGCCAGTTTACCAGAGGGCATGCACAATTACACTGGCACATTAAGGTAGATTAGGAGAGGAGCTCTGCCAGGAGTGTGTCTGATTACAGGCATATGTCTGAACAAAAGGAGACACTGAAAAACAGGGCACTGACTGCACACACAACAGGCAATTTGGACACGCCAATCAACCTGACCTGCACATCTTTGGACTGTGGGAGGAATCCAGAGAACCCAGAGAAAACCCACCAAGCAGAACGAGAACATGCAAACTCCACACACACACAGACCCAAGGCGGTAATCAAACCCCAGGCCTGGAGGTACAAGGCAACAGTGTTAACCACCACGCCGCCTAACAAGGAATGTATTGCTGTTTTTTTCTATGTTTTGTAAAACTTGTAAACCAAATGCTGTGTCTTACTTTAGCCTTTTGTTGACTTCTGATTTCCTGTTATGTCAACCTTGATAAAAAACACATTTTCCTTCTACAAATTATGTTGTCAAGCTCTCAGAGAGAAAAGATTGTGATCAATTTCACTATGAGACTCTTATTTAGTATAGTCTTATTTTAAACACATACATTGTGTTTCACCAACATACTCAGTCTCAAGCCTGCAACAATATACTCGCACACCCTATTTAGATGAAGTTGAATATTCAACAATTACGCCTTTGGTACCACCTACAGGACGACATCGATTATTGCAACTGAAACATCTGGAAAAAAACGGAAACAATTTGAGAAAACTGCAGCGTCTCAATTCAAGCATGACCAAGTCTCGCGGACACTAAATTGGAGTTAATGACACACAGGATAACTGCATGCAGAGAGGGGCCACCATCTGTAGAGTGAGGTTGTGTAAAACAGGTATGGTATGTGGTCTGCATGATTTACCCATGAATAATCCATAAATTAAATATATTCAGAGTAACGTTTCATCGCCATCTATGTTCAAATTTGTATGACAGCCTGTGCAATAGTTGCAAAAAATGCAGGCTGAATTATCTCACACAAGTACAGAAGAGACAGTACAACTGCTAAATGTATTTATACATACACACTTTAATGACAGTGCAACCTGAAACAATTAAAAAAATTAATGTGCATGACCTTTCCCCAGATATTCACCTAACAGTATTCAGTAACTTATGGTGAGGAAAAAGTCCTCGAGTTAGAAAAATATATACTTTAAAAGATTTGAAAAATCATTCACATTGAACAGTGAATTCTGAATCAGAGCCCTACTAAATATTTAGCACTACTTAAATACTAAAAAAGGCCTGTGTGATATAGTTTGCTCACTCCATTTAAAGACTAAAAGCTAGTTAAAGCAACTGAACAGCATCACCCCATCAGTCCAACACACCACAACATTACAAAATGTTTCACTTCAGGCTACAAAATGCTTTAGTAACGCACACTAGACACAGTCAAAGCAACGACACGCTTCTAAACATCACGCAGCACAAAGAGTCCGTTCGTTAGTTCAGCCGATTGAAGACGCGGGTCTGCTTCACGGTGACGCTCCTGCTGAAGAGACACAGATCACCAGTCCTTTACACCCGGGCACCAGCCCACAAAGGTTAGCGATCCGAGCTTTTTTAATAGACGAGTCCTTCTGTGCAGCCATCACGTCATCATCATCTTCATAGTGGTTTTATCTTCTTTTAGTCCCTCCAAAACCTAAGGTAGAAAGAGCGAAAGGGACAAGGGACTTGTTGACCTTTTTCAGTAAGTGGCTCTAACCTCACATCCACTCGATTGACTCCTTCCCGCCTCAGTCCACAGCTGCTACCCCTACCAGTACGGTTACCTGACGCTGTGCGTGTTCCGCTGCAGCCCGTCTTCGGTTTGGGAGGGGTGTTCCACGAGTTCCAAGTGGATGCGCTTGGCTGGCGTCTGCAACAGGGGAATGAAAATAAAGTCCTGTTATATCTCGTATCCTGCAATATAGCGGAATAACAGTCCATAAAAAGATTCCAATATTTCTCGCTGCTCAAAATGGAATGTCCACTTTTCATATCAGCTTTACAAAGCCTCTGTTCTCAAGACTACAGAATGGCTGTGAAAAGCTGAGGACAAAGCAGTCTAATTTCAGTTTAATCCATCTCTACATTGGCATAGCCATAAAGAGTGCTGCATAACCTCACACTTCACATAGCAATGAAAAACCTGCTGAAAGGCATTAATGTAATGTTTACCTGGAATTCCCAAACAGGTATCCCAGGATTCCTCCTGTTCCCATTCCAGACCAAAATCCATGTCCAGTATTAGAGTTGGAATATCTTGTGTGTTCTGGTCCTGTAAACTCTCTCCTAAAACCATAGGGAGTTTCTGATCCTGGATAGCCAGAGTGACTCCCATAACCCGAAGATGTCTCTGTAACGGGAGGCAATAGGGTTTATAAAAATCTATCCACAAAATTTCCATTGCTGTACGTAAGCAAAATGCATAAAGACAGTTAGCAGTGAGATTCATTATCTTACCTGTCCTCTATGCTCAGAAATTGTCATTTAAACGTCACTGACTCTGAGCATCATCTACCGTGAACAATGTGACACTTAAAATACCAAAATCAGATGTATCATATTAATAGGCTATGTGTGAGTAATTAAACATCAAGCAAAAACACCCATATAGTACAACTCCAACTTCAAATGATTCAACCAGCTGTAACCAAATGTTACAGCCTCTTCAAGTTTTTTTTCCCCGCTTAGTGTATAATGGATTATCCTTTGTTACCACACATTCTAACTTTTTAAACCCTGTTGGAATGAGTTCTTTGGCAAACTTGATGTGAACACTTTAGGTTGCAAATATACCTGTTTTCTTTCTCATTACACTTGCAGTACATGCATTTTGTTGGCTGCCTTTGCAGTTTCTCAAGTAGAGCGCCACCTGCTGACTGCATGCTCCAATGAAACTTTGTGTGAGCAGCTGTAGCAGTACTCACATACCTGTGTAGTCTGGTTTGAACCCCGGAGGAGCAGGTCCTGCGTTGTAGGCCCCTCCCGGGTATCCTGAATCATCTGGAAAGCGGTCCCGGCCATGCGTGGGGCTGCAAAGGAACATCTTGTACACGCCGTATGCCAGGAGAAGTAGGAAACCAATTACAATCAGGCCACTTGTGTCTCCGGACGAGCTGGGCTGGGAACTTCCGGCAGCCTGGTGGTGTATGCCTCCTCCACCCCGGAAAAAGCTGGAGGCAAAGCTGCCAAAGCCGTCAAAGGCCCGGGAGCCATGGCCCCTATGCCTGCCTTCCTCCGTCATCTCGAGGGTGTACTCCAACCCACAAGAACCCTTCAGAATATACGGATCGTCCGGGTGACTGAACCCCTCGCAGCTCACCTCAATCCGACCAAAGCGATAGGCGTTGTCCATGTCGGTCTTACACTCCCACTGGAAGGTAACAGGGATGAAACCTGGTCACGTAGGCATCTCCTCCAACAGGTGTGGCTTGGAGTATATTGAACGATTTACACAGTGAAGCGTAACCACAAACAAGGACCATCACTGCACTGCACTACGAGAGGCGTTTTCGAAAGGGTCATACGCACCTGAACATCCACGCCATCCCAGCCTTTGTTCTGGCACTGAACAACTTCAGGGGCGAAGGCGCTACACCCAGCTGAGCCGCCCACACACTGTAGCTGGAGAACCGGACTGGAGCGCCGGGCGTTGGTGTAGCGCCCTCTGTAGAGAGTCAGGGCCTGTACGTCTCGCAGCAAAACGGCCCCTGACGTAATCAGGAAGTAAAATACAGGTACGGCTGTACTGTTAACATGGCATACAGTGGGCCGATACAATGTATTATTACATGAACCGATTCTAGATTGTAGTGGTTTGCCGTGTGGACTAAAAATGACAGGGCTGATTTTTTTTTTTTGTCCCGGTCCAGCCCTTAACACAGGTGTTAAGGCAGGGTGACTATGCAACTATATCCGACATTACTATCCTGGCTGAATCGCTTATATACACACTGATTAATCACCATTATCACGAATCGACATCTGCACACTTACAACTAGCTGCAATCTCACGACTCCTTATTATAAACACACGTGGAAGGTAAATAACTTAAAAGAGGCAGCACGAGCGCGCGTACTCGTCACGTTTCTGCGCGGACCCGCGGCTCGCAGATAAGATGCGCGCATCACCCACCTCCGTCGTTCCAGCTTTCGGTTTGCTGCACAACAAGAAACAGCAGCAAACCCGCAAATGCCGGAATCATCGCAGCAAGACAGCCGAGTGCCCTTCCTTGAATCGGGTTTCAGCGTAAAGCCAACAAGACGTTGGCACACCCAGTAGCGTGTGTGGGACTCCTCACTTCGCTGTTAGGCTTACGTGTGTTTACGCTTCACAGCACACCAGAGTCACACTCGCTTCCGTCACACAGCTGCGGTGTTCCTGTTGCAACCCTGTGTCACTTCCTTTTAAACAAGCCATTTCCGTGTTTGCACCCTTCTGAAGAGCACCGATTTTAAGATGAGTTTTGTTTCCCAACACTCACATACCCTGTTTGGATGTAAAGTAAGTCGACTGAAAAGCAAATGCGAATGACACTATATGCGCTATGAATAAGTGAGCGGCTTAGTGTTTGCGCATGCGCGCTGGGCGGATGCTGGACGCCGCCGTGCAGGGTACCACTCGTGCTTTTATGAAGTGCATTGAGAGACGTGTGGGGAGAGCGTGGCTGATGCTGTCCAGAAATGGCTGGGATAAAAGGTGAGAATTAATGCGCCTGCATGCTGTGATGCTGCTAATCCCGGTAAGCGTGTTTAAAACGGAACATGGATATGTGCATGAGCTGTCGTTTTGTTTCTTTATCATCTCTGTATCTCCTCCAGCCTGTTTAATTAAAGCACATCGGGTGAGTTATTTGTGTGTTTTCTGTTATACATACGCTGTAGGCTGGTAGAAATAGTTGAAAAGACTTGCTTGGTACTCAGAAGGCTGTTGGTAGGCACTCTAATGACTTTAATGAAAGGTATACATTATAACTACACTCAATAACCGCAGTGGCGATTTTAGGGGCATTGAAAACTCTGAAATGTTTATTGAAGTAATTACTATATATAGGATTTACAATTGGTTTTTTTTTTTTTTTTTTACTTTTTCAGTATTCTAAGTCACACACACACACACGTGTCCAATCACAAGGCTGTAGTTCAAAGGGGGGGGCTCTGTTCTCCAGTCTTTGTGTCCCGTCCACGCTCCCAGTCATACACGGTGAGTCAAATGATTTGTCACATGTGGCAGCCCCTTCAGCGTTACCTCCAGCCGTTTGCAGCCTGACTTTCAACATTACCGCGCGGGCAGCTCACAAACGCGAGCAGTGTGATTACCCATTTACCCATTTTAGTAAAGTCTGTGCACGTTAATACGTTCCTACGCGTTAAGTAAATATTAAAAATAAATGATGTATTAAGAGTCTGGTATTGCATTGCCAGCGTTCCGTTGTGTTTTTTTTATAGCTGAAAAAAGAGAAGACGGGGAAAACTCACCCAATTTGAGCTGCTAAAATTCATACTAATTGGTAATGGGGTGCGATAGGTTTAACCGCCATAAAATACCCAGGATAACTGAATGTTTAGCTTTTCAAACCATTGGCTGGTTGGAACCTAGGAGGATGAAAGGGATATCCCCCTCACAATATTTAAGGTTTTTATATATACGATGTCTTTATCACAGCATATTATAGAGCCCTTTATCAAAAACGGTCCCTTACTAATCATAACACAAACGGATGAGGTCTGCATATTAAATATTGTGAATGTGGCATGTTTTGTGCAGCTCTGATCAGCCTGTCCTTTGGAGGAGCAGTCGGGCTCCTTTTTCTCATGCTCAGCTGTGCTCTTCCTGTCTATAGGTAAGTGTTAAACCTTTTAACCTTGTATCCCATGAGCCCCAGAGAGACCATGGTGCTCACTGTAAAACCAGGTCCACTTATTGTGCCTTTCACTACCCCTGATCTGTGGTGGTTACAGCAAAGACGTTAGCTTCCTGTTTCTAACATGAGTGGTCATCTTCTCCTCCCTCCTGCAGTAAGTACTGGCCCTTGTTTGTTCTCTTCTTCTACATCCTGTGTCCCGTACCATGTTGCATCGCTCGGCGGGTGGCAGACGACACAGACGGCGCAAGCAACGCCTGCAAGGAGCTCGCCGTGTTTCTCACCACCGGGATTGTGGTCTCCGCCTTTGGACTTCCCGTTGTTTTTGCAAGAGCTGCTGTGGTAAAAAAGCATTCTTTCATAAATGCATCTATGCATGAGTGTATGTACACATGCAGGCACATTATGTAGATATGCAGGCAGAATTGTTGTAGAACCTGCTTATGGGCTGTTAGGAGTATTTACTTATAGGTTTGCTAGGCAACTCTCAACTCTATTTATACAAGTATATATGAGATTTAACTGTCATAGTGTAGACACTTATATTTAATGGTTGAACCAGTGATTTTAAGAGCAATGACGTCCACGTTGTGACTGGAGTTGCTAAAATTTCCCGTTTCAGATCGAGTGGGGGGCATGTGCGCTTGTGCTGACGGGAAACGCCATCGTCTTTTCAACAATTCTGGGATTCTTCATTGTCTTTGGATCCAGCGACGATTTCGGCTGGCAGCAGTGGTGATGGCGGCTTTGGAGGACCGTCTCCACAGCGCTGTGAACTTTTTTACACGGGCACCACCATCATGTCTTGTTAATTACTTGCAGTACATTTAAGCTGACAAAAAGACAAACCTCACTGAAATGTCTCCAGGCCCATCTGGACACCCGTAGCCCTGGAACCTGCTTTCACAGGGACATTTAAGCTTTTAATGCATAAACTTGGAGTGAATGTCAATGAACCAATGACTCAGGGTCTGAAATTGTGACTGCTGATCTGTCTTATACCTCAAAGTAACTGATGCGTATCTAACTGGTTTCAAAGTAATTGAGGATGAACCGTCATAGTCATTAAAGCTGAAGCTCAAAGAAGGACATGGGCAAAAGGAGCAGCTAAGAAACCAGTATATGATTTTCTCCTATTTTTGCAAAGTAATCGGAGTTAATTACACCCAAGTGTGGAAGGTACCAGTTACATTTTTTTAGCTAAACATGATGGTAATATAAACAGGAGACTGATAATAGCAAGATAATACTGTACTTTTTAATTATTATGATGTACAGTGGCTTTGTAGAACATGTACTGGTCATTTGTGCCAACTGCATTAACACAATGGATTTTACAAGGACAACTTTGTTTGGACATTTAACTGTATTATGTTCTGTGGTTTGTTGTTTGATTTTATAGTTGAAACCTGAAACGCACACTCACTAAGAAAAATGTGTAATGTATACCAAAAATTACATTACATTTGAGTTGTCTTGTGCGCTGCATAATTGTGTTGTGTTGAATAAGTGAAGGTATCCTGTTGACCCACATCAAGTGTGCCTATGTCTCTTGCAGTGATCAAATTTAATTTGATCATGTTTTTGTTTTCAAACACCGCTTTATGTGAACTCTGTGTAAACGATGATTTTTACTTTGTGTTAGAAGTAAATGTTTCTAATGCTTGTCATTTGGAAAAAAAAAACAAATGGGACTTTAAATATGAAACTCAAGTCACATTCAAACAAAAGGTTTTTAAAAAGAATTTCTTGAACAAAGCAGCAAATTTCTTTAAACACTGTATGACTAATGAACACTTGGAACTTCCCGGCTTCCTTTGTGTTCCTTGATGTATGATTTTCTTTCTTTTCAAAATTTTTTTCTAATTTTTGTACAGTACAGTTCTCCTTTGATATTTAGCTTTTAGTTTACTACTGGAAATTGCGGTTAGCAATTTCATTGGTACAACTACGAACAGTGTATTTGGTCTGATTTTTCAAAATGTGTGTACAGTCACCAGTTCACATGTTACTGCATCATAACTGGTGACCCTGGAATTATTTTGGGGAGGGGGGTAGTAAATGTAATTTTTGAAAAATTTGAAGTCTGATGACTGCTAAAATTACAGCACACAGCAGGCCAAAGTCCACGTATACACAGTTTTACATTACATCTGCCTTTTGAGTTTTAATCTTAATCTCAAGTCATATCTCCATTCTCCAGTACAATAAACCAGTCACGCTTTAACTACCTGACGACGACGAGATAAATTTAACGAACCGTGCGGAACCTAGTTCACTTATTAATTAGTCGTCCGCTTTTCCCTATTGTTTTATTAACAACCACCTGGCTCGTTGCCGCACCTCCGTTACAATGTATCGCGGGCCAGGGCGCGCGCGCTATGGAACGCACGGCGAACGCCTGTGGACTACGTCATATCCCACAATCCCCATGCTTACCCCGGAAATAATGAGCCGTTTTCCGTAAGCGCATGTGTAGGAGAAGATGGCGAGCGGTGGAGTGTCAGTAGCAACGCTATGGACCGAAGTGAACCGTTTCGGCCAGAATGGAGATTACACTCGAGCGCTCAAATCTGTCAATAAAAGTAATCGCCGGTTTACTGTGATCTTATTGATACTGACTGCGCTGTGTGTGTTTCGCGGACAGTGCGATGGGTTGCGTGTATGATTTCTTAGGCTAAGACAGATAGCTGGACTGCTATGTTCTTTAGGATGGTGGAGTTAAGATGTTAATTAGGAACTGCGTGCGTTTACATTTTTCTGCATCGTAACTAAATGTGGTAACAACAGCGTTAGATCAAATATTGTTCATTTAATTTGTGCGTTTAAGTTTGGTGCTAGTTGACGTTTCAAGAGTAGGCTCTACTACTGGTGAATGCTTACGTGTCCTAATGTATTGTCGTCCGTACACCTTATTTTCTAGTGTCTCTTCACTAAAACGTTAGTATACTGTCAATTTAGATTGACGTTTGCATGCCCTGGTTGCATTTAGCACAAGTAAAATTATTTTTCTGTCAAGGCATGTACGTAATTGATCTGTCAGTGAAAACTCAGTAGTTACATTTACGATATTTTTCCTAAAGTTCTTCAGGAATGCAAAGACGACGTAACTGCTCTCCATTGCAAAGTAGTGTGCCTTATCGAGAACGGCTGCTTCAAAGAGGCGCTGAATGTTATTAACTCTCACTCAAAGCTGCTTAACAGGCAAGTCGAAACGTTTCTTTACTTAGAAACCCCCCACCCGGTCCCTAAACCTTTCAGTCAGGTTGATAAATGATGTCAAATGCAGCCGAGCTTAAAGTGTCTTTTTTATGTTCCACAGTTAAAATGGTAATTGCTTTAATGTAAGATTTGACCACACTGTGTGTCTTGTATCTGAAGACTATACGTCTTACCGATGTCGTCGTGCGCTGTGCACGCGCTGTCTCCTCAGTGACGTCATTGCGTTTGAAAAGGCGTACTGCGAGTACCGCTTGAACCGTGTTGAAAATGCCCTGAAGACAATCGAGAGCGCTACAGAACAGACCAACAAGCTGAAGGAGCTGTACGGCCAAGTGGTAAGCCTCACACATGCACGAGCACCTGGCACACCCGGCTGTGCTGGTGTGTCAGGGTGATCACGTGACGCAGGTGCGCCGAGGAGGGCGGGGCAGACGTTTGTATGAGCAAGAGCTCAGGTACCCCCTCTGTCACGACTGTTTTTATATTATTATTTTTTATTTATTATTTTCAAGCAGCTGAATAATGCATGATAGGTTGGGTTATGATTTTTGTTACAGTTACTGACATGAGGCTGGTGTTTATAAATTAGCATGGCGGCTCTGTTTAGCTGTACAGGTTGGAACGCTACAGTGAATGCCAAGCAGTGTACAGAGACCTGATCAGGAACTCGCAGGATGAGTACGAGGAAGAGCGGAAGACCAACCTTTCCGCTGTAAAGGCGGCGCTCAGCACCTGGGAGAAAGGTGACGCGGTGGGTATACGGCGCACGCCGGTCTGACTGGTGACACGAATCACCTGCTGTCTTTCCACGCGACACCTTGCCTGTCACTGAGAGCTGCAGCCCTTTTCTAGATACACGCTGCATAATTGTGTAGAACGATGGAGAAAGTATTAGTGTTTGATGTTGTCCCTACTAATTATGAAATGGGAAAAGGAGTTCGTAACGTCCCAGGCTGCGGTTGATTAAACCTCCTCGTTAGTGAATGTTAAATGATGGACCCATGCTGCATTGACCCAAACCTGCCCCTCCGTCTTCAGGAGGACCTCGGGTTGACCGAAACCACGTACGAGTTGTGCTACAACTCAGCCTGCACTCTAATTGGTCAAGGCCAGTTGCAGGAGGCCATGAAGAAGCTAAGAAAAGCAGAGGGTACGACAATGCTGTGCCCCCACCACACACACACACACGTCATCCACAGCATGTGTCTGACTCTCAGGCATGTCTGAATGTGATTGTTTCATTTCTGTTGCTTGTTTCAGAGCTCTGCCGGAGGTCTTTGTCAGAGGATTCTGTAAGTTCTGCAGATTTGATTGCATTTAACTTTTACACACAGCTGTTTTAAAATGTTTTCATATGAATATAAAGCCAGTATGTTGATGCTGACAGTTCCAGCGTTCTCTAGCAAAGTCGGTGACTGGAAGCATTAGTTTTGCTTACCCATTAACCCCTTTCTAAATGTTATTGTCAGTGTCTGGGTGCGGTGTAGCCATACGTCCCTGTAGCTTTTCCCCGGAATGTTCATGCTTGACCTTGGCAGGACGTGACGGAGGAGGACATTGACCTGGAGCTCGCCGTCATCCACTCGCAGATGGCCTTCATCATGCAGCTGGAGGGTCGGACTGAAGAGGCCCTGCAGCTCTACAACCAAGTGATCAAGCTCAAGTGAGTGACGCCTCGCACGGAGTGAGTGGCTGTGACGCCTCGCACGGAGTGAGTGGCTGTGACGCCTCGCACGGAGGCTTGTAGCTCGGTTTGGATGTGGTGCAGCTTTGCGTTAACACTAGGCCTCCCCTGTGACTTGTGTCTCTGCTCACAGGCCTTCTGATGTGGGATTACTGGCGGTTACCGCTAACAACATCATCACCATCAACAAGGTAAGCCGGGTGGCAGTGCCGGGGTCGTGTTCTCGCATCGGGCCCATCGAGCAAGTCCTCACTGGCTTTTGTGGCAGGACCAAAACGTGTTTGACTCCAAGAAGAAGGTGAAGCTGACGAACGCCGAAGGCGTGGAGCACAAACTGACAAAAGCACAGCTGCAGGCCATTGAATTCAACAAGGCGCTGCTGGCCATGTTCACCAATCAGGTGAGGATGCGCCCATAACTGTGTTCTGGGAAAAACGGCTGCTTCCATCGCACATGAAGGCATTTGCCTACTACTATGAGGGTTAGAAAAGAAACATTGCGTGCTTAATTTTTTTTTTATGACTGTTGGGTAAATCCTGCCCTTCTCCCCCACCTTGGTGACGGTCCCTCTCCTGACTGCCTATCCATGCAGGCGGATCAGTGTCGCAAGCTTTTGTCCAGCCTGCAGGCTCAGAACCCGGGCCACCCGCGGCCGGTGCTGATCCAAGTGGCCCAGCTCTGCAGAGAGAAACAGCATGCTAAGGCCATTGAACTCCTGCAGGTAACTGCCCTCTCCTCTCCTCGCTGTGTGCCCCGAGCCCCCAGCTACAGGAAGTCTAACACTTCCTAGCATTCTCGGGGCTTGTTAATGTGCTCTGACACTCGGTTATCTGGACAGATTTGTCAGTGTTCTGCTTAATGGCTCCATAGTTAATGTTTGACTTAGCAATGGGTGAGTAACTGCTGGTCCTGGATGTAGATTTAGACACAGTGATTGTGCCTTTTGTGTGTACTTTGCATGTAGTTTTTACACTGCGTTTCCCCCAGTCCCTGTACAGACACACTGTACCAGTGATTGCAGGCCTCAGTGAGTCTGTCTCAGCAGGTGGTCAGTGATGCTGGGTTTGAAGGTCTTCTGAACTGACTACACTGATACCCCTTATGCTTGTTCACCACAGCGTTTCTCGGAACAGCACCCAAAGAGCGCATCTGAAATCAAGCTCACCATGGCTCAGCTGTACCTCGTCCAAGGTGCGTCTGTCCCTTCCTCTCCCCTCCCCTCCCTTCCCTTCCTCTCCTCTCCCCTCCCCTCCCTTCCTCTCCTCTCGCATCCCCTCCTCTGCTCTCCTGTAAGTACTGTGTTCAGTTCAGCTCCACACAGCAGCCACAAAGAGTTTCAATTAAAACTGCTGCTGTTTCATATAAGGAAAAGTTGGGGAGAGGGGCCAGTCTGAGTGGAACTTCTGTTGACTTGGATCACAGCTTCTGTCTTGTTGGTTTACGTTTAGGTCACGTTACAAAGGCGTGTGACACGTTAAGGTCCATAGATGAATTAAAATTTAAGCCAGGGATGGTGAGTATAAAAATATTTTTACGCACTCTGTTTCTAATTTTGGTCGTGTCACAGACTGATTTGGCTGTTACCTTTACAGGTGTCAGCTCTGGTCACCATGTATACACACGAGGAAGACATTGACAGTGCTATAGATGTCTTAAGCCAAGCTATTCAATACTACCAGAAAGAACAGGTATGGTGTTCCTGCATTGTGTTGTTAGGTTGACCTTGTCATGTGACACATTTCCACCAATCACGAGAGGGAAGTCTTAAACCCCAATTTTCTTCAGTCTGAGCACTCAGCTATGTTAGGACACTAAACTGTGGCTGTCAGGTTTGACCGTGTCCACCATGAAGGTGGAAGGCCAGCTTGTTCAGGTTGGGGTGGGGCTAATCCTCACCACCCGATTACCTGTCTCTGCAGCCAGGTTCCACCACTCACCTGTCCCTGGTCCGCGAGGCAGCGAACTACAAGCTCAAGCATGGCAGGAAGAAGGAGGCGATCAGTGACCTGGAGCAGCTGTGGAGGTGGACCGTCCTTTCCCACCTCCTATCCCCCCCCCCATCATGCTTCCCTCTCTCGTCTTGTCTTCCCCCACCCCTTCTTCCTTGTCCTCTTTGCCTGTGCCTCACTGTCTCCCCCAGGACAGGCACACCTGTTTTACCTGTTGCTGAGAGACCCTGTAAATTTGACTCTCTATTGTATTTTCGGACAAGAGACATTCTGGACCATTTTAAATGCTAGGCAGGATCGGTTTTATTTAGTTTTATTTCTGAGGAGACCATGGTTTAATGAGCGTTTTGTCATAATCTGAATTTAAGAACCTTCGTTAATCCTTTTTCTTTCCCTCTGCAGACGAAACCCCAAAGACAGCCACACATTAGCACAGCTGATTTCTGCATACTCTTTAGTTGATCAAGAAAAGGCAAAATCGCATCCTTTTTCTGGCTTCTCAGTGTGCCCTGAAAGCCTCTGCCTCAGTGGTTTGTGTCAACAAAAGCGTTGCTTGACCTTGTCATGTGACATGTTTCCACCAGTCATAAGAGGGAAGTCCTTAACCCCAGTTTTCTTCAGTCTGAGCAAGCACCTCCCATCCCCAGACACCATGTCTTTCAACGTGGACGTGGACGAGCTGGAGAACTCGCACGGGGCCACGTATGTCCGAAAGAAGCCGGCCAAAGTGATCGGTGAAAACATAACCAAGGAGCCAGGGTAGGTGGAGCTTTTTGTTCCTTTATTGGAGGGGGTGGTGGGAGGGCATTAAGAAGGCAAATGAAACTCAGACCCTGTCCTATTTCTGACAGCCAAGTGGACGTTAAGAAAAAGAAGAAGAAAAAGAAGGGTATGTTTTATGCATAGCGAATCCCAGCGTGCCCAAACATACGTCCTGTTTCAGTGCATTTCCTGTCAGAGCTGCAGTAGTGAGCTGAGGTTGTGCTAAACGGCGCTGGCTGTGCCTGCTTCACCTCTCGCCACTCAGGCAAGCTGCCAAAGAACTACGACCCCAGTGCAACCCCTGACCCTGAGAGGTGGCTGCCAATGCGCGAGCGTTCCTACTACCGCGGCAGGAAGAAGGCCAAGAAGAAGGAGCAAGTGGGCAAGGGAACGCAGGGCGCAACGTCGACGAACGCGCCGGAGCTGTACGTGCCCGCCCGCCGCACTCGGGGCAGCCTCGTCTTTCGGTGGTTAGTACAAAGCTTGCGGGTTTAAACAGACGGTCTCTGTTGGCTACAGGGATGCCAGTAAGACGGCCAGCAGCCCCCCCACCTCCCCCCGGCCAGGTACGACGGTGACGTCGGCTTCGTCTAGCACTGCGGTCCCACCGAGACAGCAGAAGCCGGCCGCGTCGGGGGCGACTAGAAAGAAGGCACCCCAGAAAAAGAAGAAGGGAGGCAAACAGGGCTGGTAGCATCAGAGGTGTGGCAGAGGGTGCCCTTTATCTGCCCCCATTCTAAAACTGTCCAGAAAAAGGTCAGAAAAATCACCCTTCTCTGTAGACCGTCATGTGTACGTTTCACAGAAGACCTTTAATCGCCTTTTTTCTGCCTAGAAAAGATTTTCAGTTCAAAGGCACAATAAAAGGGGGTGTAGTAGAATCCCCCTTTAAAAAATTTTGAACGTTAAAGCTCATCTAAACATTTTTATAATTGGTTGTTCCACAGTGATGCTTGTTCACTGTTAATATTTTTGTCCAAGTTGTTCCATCTATCAGATGTTTATGATGTTTAAAAATATTTATTTTTGATCTCTGCATTAGAGTTCCCTTAAATTTTAGAAAAAAGTTCTAAGATGAATACTTTTTTTTTTTTTTTTTTCTTCCCCCCTTTTTGTCTTAAATTTGTATTACAACCTTAAAACTGGAAAGGCATAAAAGAGGTCAGTCTCAGTGTAAATTTCAATGAACTATTAATAAAAGGAATTAATCAACCAGCTTAACTGTTGTGTGTTTTTTTTTTTTTTTTTTTTTTTTTTTTTTTATAAATAAATGGCAGTGGGTGGGTTGTTTTTTGTGACTTGAATTTCTTGGGCGGGTTAATAAAGAGTTTTTAAGAAAATTTAAATTTAATTCAACTATTAATAAAATAAATTAAAAAACCATATTAACTGTTTTTTTTTTTTTTTTTTTTTTTTTTTTTTTTTTTTTTCTCCTTAAATGCCAGTGTGTGGGTTTTATTGTGAGACTTGAATAGCTTGGCCGGATAAATAACGAGTATTTCAGAATCTGTACATGTGTTTTATAAAGAACTGAAGTCGTCTGGAACAGGTTTCTTTTATATTGCAAAGTGCATGTTCGTTTAATTCAATATAATGATGTGTGTGCGTGTGCGCGCGCGCGCGCCCTGTCCCTCCTGGGATGGGCTCCAGGCTTCCCGCGACCCTGCATTGGATAAGCAGAATATGGAATGGAAGGATGATATATAGTGCGGAGTGTCTTAACGCGGTGGCCATCTGCAGGTGGCGGCGTGCTGTCAGGGGCTCGTGTCTCTGTGTTAATATGTGAAACATTACAGGGAAGACTGGATTCAGTGATACAGGAGATTGACATTAACAGCTGTGAGAATTTTATAGGTTACTTTCCACACTTTTACTCTTTACATATTAAATATGGGTCTTTAAAATGTGTGCGTGCTGTGGATCCTTTTTTTACGTCAAAAGTTTGATTGCATTTTTTAATCGTACAAAACATTTTTGTGTTAACTGCTTAGTTAAAAGCCCACAAAACCACACTGAGTAGCAAAGCAAAATATGTGTACGTGCGCGCGCACGTGTATGTGCGCGCGCGCGCGTAATGCATGTCAAGCGCACAAATGAACTTGACAGCCTGCCATCTGGTTTTGCAATCTCTGTGCGACACCAGTAGGGCGCAGGTTCTCGCCTGTTGCAGCGCCGTCGCCCCGGTGTCCCTCCGGATTAAGTTGTACCGAACTAAAAACTATTGGGATTGACTTGGGTGCAGCGGCGTATTTAGGGCCGAGAGCTCCGCAGCGCTGGGTTTAACTGGAGCTGCGCACCGACCTGTTGCCGTTTAACAGGACTTTAACTCGTGGAATCTCACGCTCCGACTGCGCGGTTGTTGCGTTCTCACGTTTCCCGATACTTTGTCAGTCCGGTTGTGGAAGTTTTCAATCGTTTCCACTTTTTAAAAACCGGATGTAACTCGCAGCCGCTGAAAGGCATGCGGCGGAGCTGACGGGGGAAAGCAGCCCTGTTCCTCGCGGTTTTGGAGATTTGAAAGATGCCCGGTGTAAGAGAAGCGGGACTCGTGGGGGCTGCGGTGGCGCTCACGGGGGGCGCCGCCTACGTCGCCTGGAGCTTCTGGTCTGCACGCACAGAGCAACGGCAAGAGCAAAACGAGATCGTTGAAGAAAGAGGGAGAGACGCGTGCAAAGCGCTCCCGGTGGGCTCGGAGGTAAAGTCGCGTGTCGCGCGCTTGTTTACACCGCGATCCCCGGGGCGCGCACCGTGCGCTGCGCCGGCCGCTCCTCCGGCAACGTGGCCGCGCTTAAACGGCTCTGCACACTATATGCCGCAAAGAGAAACGCGTTTGCTGTGATGCAAAGTGTGCAACGTGCGAAACTGGGGAAAACGCTGCTGTATTTAATCGGAGGTGCGGAGCTGAACACTCGCGCGAGCTGCACGTGCGCTCCCTCTGTTCACCACGTGCCTTTGGAGAAGCAAATGGAGTTGAACCTAATCCCGGAAAACTGTTAATGCTTTTAACAGCCACGCATCTGCTCCCGTCTTATCCATTTTCCTACTTAATTACAATACCATTATATGTGAAGAGCCCGCTTTGCCCACATCTGACATCTTTCCCGTGATAATAATATATGAACGTAGTTTATACTTGTCCGATCGCACTTTCCAACTTTATCCTGTAGTTTCAAACAAAAATGCGCACCCGAAAGCGGCCGTCGGCAAGCCAGAAAAATAAAGTACATATCTAAGATTGCGATGTGAAATCTAATGCCATTTTTCAGTCTGAGTACAAGTTAAGAGGGATATGAATTACGAAACGCTTTATTAGGACTACATAGCCTGTTGAGCGATGCTATTATCTTTGCCAGGACATAGATAAGGTGCCCATCTGTTTACATCAGTGAAATCAGTTAATCAACAAAAAGTCATCGTTCACTATTAGCTTGTTTTTACATGATAAAAAATGTGAATTTTAAAGTACCACATAAATCACATTATATGGTTCGGTAGTGTTATGAAGTCTGGCGAGCTAGTACACTACAAGCATTATTCTTACTGTTTTAAGAAAAATTGTCTGGTCAACTTGTTGCAAATTTGTTTCTACATAATGCTGTATCTTCATTTTCTTTCCCCGGTTAACCACTCAGTGATTTTCCCCATGTCAAAGGTGACACCTGTCAGTCAGCAGGTCCTGGTGCTGGGTCTCGATGGTGCAGGGAAAACGAGTCTGCTACGCGGCCTGGCCACTGGCACCCTGGAATCAGATGTGTCTCCCACCCAGGGCATTAACGCCGTCTCCTTCAGCAAGGAAAACCTCCAGATCGAGTTCCTGGAAAGTGAGTGCGCGTGCTGGTAATGGCACCACAGTAACCCCCCGTGTTCTGCTCGTATACCTGCTTTACTAGCACTTCTGCTGTGAACATTCATGGAGAAAATTAAGCAGCGTGCAGCTGACCTGCACTGCGTTTGTTTGGACTGAGGAAGGAAAAAGCCGCACTGGGAGAAAAATAAGGCTGTCTTGGAGAGCACACGCACCAATTCCACATTCATGGAGAGCACGTGCGCCAATTCCACATTCGTGGAGAGCACACGCGCCAATTCCACATTCGTGGAGAGCACGTGCGCCAATTCCACATTCGTGGAGAGCACGTGCGCCAATTCCACATTCGTGGAGAGCACACAGAATTTCCGCGTTCCACATTGACGGTGGCCAGTTTATCATACGTTATAGTGAATTGGTTACATCTTAAGCACCGTGCCTTTTACATGTACAGTAAAAAAGTATCACCAACAGTTAATGGTATGCATTAACGCTCATGTCCTAGTGAGGAACTCACACGTTTCACACCAGTCGGATGTTACTGGTTTGTTTAAGGAAGGCCTTTTCTTTTGTGCCGAGTAGTTGGCGGTACCGAGTACCTCAGAGAGTACTGGGAGAAGTACTTGTGCAAGGCCCAGGTGCTTGTGTACGTGGTGGATTCCTCCGACGCGGCCCGCTTTCCTCTGGCCAAGAGGCACCTCCACAGACTGCTGTCACAGGAGGGAAACATCCCTCTGGTGGTCCTGGCCAACAAACAGGTGAGAGAAGCCTTACACTGGACTACACCCCTCCACCCACAGCGTGCTGGTCCAGCGAACGGTTTAATTTTAACAACGCAGGTTGATTTGAACGTATCCTGCTTTTAGGCTCGTGTGGTGATTAATAATTAATACTAATTTATGTTTGTTTTCTGCACTGTGACAGCATCCCTTATCTGAAATGTTCTCATTTTAGCTAAACCTTCTTAAAAAGGAGGCTCATTTCAACACGAAAATCATTGTATATTTCAGTTAGTACTGTCATGTGTACTTCCAGTGACATCATATAGCTGTCATCCACCATGAGATTATAAATTCAGAGGTGAAATAAGAGTAACAGACCTGTAATCTGATTTTGTATGTTTGAGAGAAGTTGGCTCATTGGGGGTCAAAAGGATTAACAAATTATTCATTGTTTCAGCAAGGTGAGGCAGGTGTTTAGGTCACTGTGCACACCACATTGTAAGGTCTGCCCTGTTCAGGGCATGTTTAGGTCCCTGTACACGTCACATTGTAAGGTCTGCCCTGTTCAGGGCATGTTTAGGTCCCTGTACACGTCACATTCGACCATCTGTGCTGTTCAGTGTGTGTTTAGGTCCCTGTACACATCACATTTGACCATCTGCTTTGTGCAGGGAGTTTTGGTGCGGGGCTGTAACCCTCACTTCTGTGACTCTTTTGTCCCTCTGTTTCTGCAGGATGCAGAGGGGGCCTGTGGAATTACAGACATCCATGAGGCCTTGGGCCTGGAGGACGTGGATGGAAGGAAGCTCTTCCTCATCGGTACACACGTAACGAAGGGCGACTCAGACATCTCCTCTAGTGTCCAGGATGCTCGAGATTTGATCTTTCATATAATCTCTGACCGTGGATAGAACGCCCGTTCTGGTACAAGACCACTTTTGTTTTTGAATTTTTGAACTGAAACAGAATTCGACAACAAAAATGAAATTGGGGTTTAGTTGCTTTCACATGGCAAAGGGATTCATTTATACCTTTTTACAGTAGTTTTACAATTAAAGACAAACATTTTGAATGTCTTTCAGCTCAGTTTGACAGCTGTGTTATTTATAATAGTGGCTTCAGGTTGTGGTTTCCTGTTTTTCTTTCATGTTGCTAGTTTATAGCCATCCCAAAGCCCAAGAATAGAAAGGAGTTAAACCAATAAACTCGCATGTCTGACTGGGCGCATGAATGAGCAGCACAAATACAGACTGGCTGATTGGCTGAGGCCTGTGGGTCTGTGTGGTCTGATTGGATAATGGCTGACCACAACAGTTCCTGTACTATATTGGCTGCATTAGTTACCATGCATTCAATGTTTGGTAGAGTAATGACACTTGAGCGCTGAATGCATTTTTTAGAGATGCTAATGACAGCATGGTACAAAAAGGGTTTTCACTGTAGAGCACGTCAAATATAACTGTCACATGACCAAAGAAACCTTCAGTTGTAATACTGAATAGTGCATGTTGTAGTTGCAAACATGTCAGCAAACAGAAAGGAACAGCAGTATGTAATGTGTAATTTATTGTAGTTAATGCAATTTACAGTTTGGAATTCATAGCAGTAAAAACTGAAACTTCAGATTTGGCGTACCAAGCCAAAGTACATCATTAAAGCAATAATGTTTTGGTAAACAGGGGTTAATGTTTTGAACTGAAAATAACGTGTGTAAATATCACATGTTCTGGTCTTAAACACACTTTCAGTGTTAGTTGGTTTGCACCTCATGCACGCAGAAACAGGAAGGAACCAATTCTTAACCAAAACTGTTTTTTACAAAACATTATGGAACACAAGGATGTGTTTTCTCAGGTATGTCCAGCACGTTAAAGTAAGTGCTGTGTAAACGGCAGAACAGAATGCCTTCGACCACTTAAATTGTTGAATGCTGCTGTAATATTTTGGCTGGAACTTCAAACTGGCTCATACTGTATTTTCACTAATCTTATATTAAAGTCTGCTTTCTTGAACACAAAGTCTAAACGTACTTGTGTCTAAACAATCAATTGTACATTAAAAACAGTGCAAGGTGTATAAAACCGGCAGATTTCTGTACCATGTCATTACACATTATCATTTTATCTTTTACACCACTTCTCAAGCAGAGCTCTTGAGCAGCTGTTTCCCTGACACTTTGCAGTGTGTATTCACACATCTGTTTGTGCTCGTTATGTGCTGTGTGTCACTTTTTGACTTCAACATTCATCTTAAAACCCAATTATTGTTCTTAAATTAGTGCATAATGCCTTGCTTGACTTCTACCTGAAAAATGCAGAGCTTGTCTCAGTATTCCGTTTGTATAAGAAAACCATTCACATAAAGCGTGCTCTTTAAGATTAGTGATACTCATTCATGTTTTACACAGGCATTCAGAATGAATGAGCATGTGACTCGTTGCTAGGTACGTCAGTGACCTAGCAACAGCGCCAACAGAGTTTAGCACACAAAGCTGTGGACGACGCAAGTTTGCTATTAGGTACTCCGTTATGCAGGAAACGCAATGACATCTGGAAAAACAGGTACGCGTTTCAAAACAATTGAATGTTATGTCACAATGATTGTGCCCACAAAAATGTCGGGCATTTTTTGACACGTATTCTGAGCACCTGTATTTGTTTTTGTTAACAGGCGTTAACGCCAGGTGCTGCCCATCTCCCAGGTTAGGGTGCTGTTATCATAACACCTTTCCTGTCAATATTGCGGTTGGTTAGTACTGCCAACAGAAGGTGCACATTTTATTTGGTGCCTGCTGTTCTTCCTTTGCTCTTTGTGTGTGTAGAGGTGAAGCCCAGCTGTTGTTATATGTAACTGTAGCAGCTTTCCTAACAGCTGTCACATAGCAGGAAAAGAGCACCTTGGACACACACTTGGCATCTCTTCCTGCAGGATTGTCCAACTTGCCCAGCCAAAGAGCCTCGAGACAGTCTGGGTTACCATGCCCTGGTGTGTTTCCCCATTGAAACCATCTTCCGCATGTACTGATCCAAGTTTGCAGGCCGCACACTGAACTTCAGCAGAGGTGAAAAACCACTTCTTGCATTTTATCAGGTGTGTCACATGGGGCAACCAGGAGCCAATGAGACCGCTCTCTGCTTCCGCTGTGCTTGCAGTGCCTGCGGAGAGGATGCTGCATTTGGCTAAACCAAAGGAAAATTTCTCTCTGTGTCATGATCAGTCAAGGTAATTACCGGTGCTCCTGCTTTTACCATGTTGTATGTAAGATGCAACGTAGCTTACCTGTTCTAAACAAAAAAAAATATATATATACTAAGGGATATAATACCAAAGAGAAAACATTAGTGAATGTCAGAATCTTGGTGAAAACTGTGTAAGCAGGTTGTTAAAAAATATTTTTCTTCAGAACAGTTTGTAATGAGGCCCACTCTTTAATAAAATACTATTAAGAAACCTGTTTAACAAACCGTTTTCTCACAAGGCAGGTGTTAATTCAGGGCGCACCGTTTGCCAGACTCTTGGAAAGTCTGAAGCGAATGTCATGACAGATATCAGCCAGACCACTTTATCTGGTGTGATCCCTTTGGTGAACCACCAGTGTGCAGAGGAACGGAGTTCATTAACGGCCTGATTCAATTACGAAATGCGATAAGTCTTTATCCCATGAGGAAGTCTGACTAATTTAATAAAACAGGAAGCACACACAGGGAGGATCAGTCCAAACATTTACGTTTATTCACTTAGCAGACGCTTTGTCCAGAGGGACTTACAAACGAACAAGAGTACATGTGCATGTTAAAACTAGGTAAAAATATGGATATGTACCAGTTAAATATGAATAACACAACTTAAAGTTAGCAATAGCACAATGGATAAGTAAACAGCAATTTGAACACTGGAGCAATAAAGAAACAGAACTGATGAAGGTTGAGCTTCAGCAATGTAAAAATGTAAAAATACGGAGCAGGAATGGCAGCCCTGATATTTTGTGTTGATTGTGATGGTCTGCACTGGAAAACCAGGGTTTTCACACAACCACAGCACTTGTGCTACTCCTATAGAACCAGTCTGTGGTTAAACCATTTAGGCATTCCTCCATTTATTGCATGTAAAACCATAATGCTCAGATGGCGGTGACTGGTCTCATGGCCCATTCTTAAACACAGAGGATGCGTTAAGAGAGCCAGTATTTGACCTCTACCGTGTCAAGTTATTTGTGAAAACGTTACGTTATGTAGGAGATTATGCTATAATCATTGGCTGAAATGCTTAAATATTCTTGGTACATGAAAAATGGTTCTGGACTTCTGCTTGACTGTGTACTTCATTCTGTGCTTAAATTATTTTAACTTGTACTGAACATCGTAGTCTGTCGACTGGAACGTGTTACCGGACATGCATAGCAGCCATCTGCCTATCCTGCCAGCATAGACCTCACATGTGAAATATTCATGACTTAAGCTGAGGTTCTGTTTTCCTGGCACTGCCAGAACTCCCTGCCCCACCACGGGGCACCATGGCCCAACACAAATTAAAAGTCCCCCTGTTGTCATGCAGTCAACTGGAGAAGGCCCACTCAGCCAGAAGGGGATCACGACCCGCCAGCAGGACAATCAGGCTCGAGGACCTCGTCCGGCTGTCAGCCCCAAAGATGGGGGTCCGGTCTTCCCAGCAGGCCCGGTAAAGAGACGCTGCCCCTACACACCAGCATGCATTTACAGCTTCGCATCTGTTATTTCAGCACAAATCCGTGGGAGAAATGACTTTGTACAAAGACAATGGGCCTCATTGTCTGAACCCTGGGTTCCTGGGATGGTCGCGGAATGAACCGGAAGACTTTTTTTAAACCTTAAAGGACCTTTTTGTACTTTCGTATGTCAGGTCAAACCTCACCGCAGGGGAGGCTGGAGACAATGAAAGAACTGGTGGTAGCAGAAAGGCCAGGAGGGCCTCAGGAAGGGCAGCCAGTCGCGTCTAACCTTCATGTTCCTTTTTACTGCCTGGTCGAGTCTTTGAAAAGAGCGACAAAACAGGCGAGGCTTTGCACCCAGAGTGCGTGACTTCGGCTTGTGTTGGATCCTACAGGCCTCCACACACAAACCAGTGTGAACACGACTGTCCTATATGGCACTGCAGCACTGCAGCCAAAAGTCTCCGGCTCTCACCGCGCATGATACCGCCCCAAGACTCCACACCCTGACCTTCAGCTGAGGTCCTCCGCTTGTTTGTTAGAAGTTTCTCCATCTGAGTGCTGTTATAGAGGAATGGCCTCAAACTGGATAATTTCACAGGCTGCTTTTTCATAAAATACAACCTGGACACCGGACAAATACAACTGTGAGCACGGGTGTGTCCAGGTTTGCCACAAAGTGAGTTTAAAATGCAGCTGACGGTTGCCCATATCATGCAAGAACTATGGAAAATGTACTTGTTAAATATTACCGGGAATGGACAGTAAGTAGAAAAGGATGCGTTTTTGCACTCTTTGTGTTACAGCTTGTGTGGAGTGGGATGTTACAGCCCTGTGAATGTGCATACAGAACAAACAGAACACAAGATTTAGTGGTCATGTTAACTGAATTAGACTTGCATAAGTAAAAACCAAAAATAAGGACTGAATGTGTGGATTCATATAGGACAGCTTCATCATGCAGCGCGTCTATGCTGTTTTCAGAGAAAATACATGTATCCAAGGATTGGTGCCTTGCTAATGGAATTTGTTACCATGGCAGCACTGAGTTCAGCACCATCTGACCTCCTGGTCTAACCCTTATGTGTCAGTCTCCCTCTCCTCTCCCTCTCTTTTTCACAGTTAGAGGAGATGTGCATTTACTCCTGCAGAAGAACACCTCCCACTGCCTCCCCGAGGCTGGAGCTCCTCTCGTTGCCGAAGATGAGGGGGGGTGGAATGTTTTTTGAGATGGGTAGACCGGAAGAGCCCATTAGACCAGTAAGAAATGGGAGACACACCTAACGCTATTCAGACTTTCTGGTGTGTCTGCGTTCTGTAATGGTACCACACGCTCTGTTCTGGTAATCATTACATGCTGTCCCAGTGTGCCTGTACCACCACAGCTGGGGGACAGAGGTTATTTGAACAAACGTTTAGTTAGCTGTTTTGTTTTCACCAGGTGTCAGAAATCGCTAAGAAGGCCATTGCAACGCCCCGGATTAAACGCCTGTCTGAACCAAAAAAGCTTGTTGCAGACTACGTCCCACCACGAGATGCAGCATGGGACTTTTTACACAGGAAGTGAATGACTAATCGTGTCTCTGGGGATTTCTACAAGCCTATTCTGATCGTAACTTAAACACAGAGACAGGCTGAGTAGATCTCAGCACAGTACGTTTTTTTTGTCTAATTCTGTATGTTTTTGAATTGTCAGGCAGGTTTTACGTTTGCTTGCGTTTCGTCTGCTTTGCTTGTTTAAACCCTCTGGTGGAAGATGAATGATTAAACATAGAACCACTTTGTCTGTAATACAGAGAATATAAAACACCCTGCTGTGTGAGTCAGTGTTCTTGGATTTTATTTTCCTAATAAATATCCATCTTTTTTTGTTCGTTGCTGGATCACATTAAAGATGGGACAATATCTGTCATGATTTGTCTCAATTCTAGGTTTTACATTACAAATCCTGCTGTTTCCATGCAGGTGTACAAAATTTTAAAATCCACAGCCTCTTCAGTCTCGGGACAGGAAAGAGGCCACAGAGGGGGGTTTGGTATTTGTATGTCTTGGGGGGGGACTTCCAGTTACACTACCACGGAAATATGCTGTGCCTCTAATCAAGTTTTTTATTTTTTTATTACTATTATATTTTTGTGCAGTTTAGAGTTCACGGTTCCTGCACCAAAGCCATCCATGGTCTATGATTCTTCCTTGCATTAAAATGGAAAAAGGATGTTGAAAAAAAGCTTTGCATACAAACCAGTCACCGTGAAATTGGAAAAAAAAAACTGCTTTGTGGAAAATGCCTTAAGGTAGCGAATTACAAGCTTTCATCCAAACCAGTAAAATGGAACATGAAAACACTGGTGAGAGAAATGGTGTCTCTGAAGTGCTGCTCCTGTCACCTGCTTTTCATTACAGCGCCTGCCCCACCCCACCCCCGCCCGCTGCCAGGGTTCTGTCTAACTGGGGACTTCAGAAGGACAGACTGGCATTATAGACCATGCTAACGAACTAACGAACACCTGTCGTTTTTCAAACATTAGTCATGTGTGCGACGGGACGGGCCTGCCGGTGCGGTGTTATGGTAACATGCAACACAACACGCACCTCGCCAAACTGCACTGGGTTACGTGATGATTCTTAGACAATGGGCAACAAACAGCTTATCCAAGTCGGGGCTGAGAGGCCTTTGTACCTATCCTAGGCTCAGAATATAAGGCACAGCGCCAAGTGAATAAGGTGCCTAACACAGTACAGAGGGAAAGGGTGACCACACAAACACACACCCCAACTCCCACAGCTAACCAAAAGTGTAGACATGCATGGAGAGCAGAGAAAATCCACACTCACAGTGCCAGGAAAAACATTCGAACCCACAACCCCGGAGGTGTGAGACAGCATTACAACCCACTGAGCCACCATGGCATACTCATAATGTACTGCACACACATTTAGTTGTGTGTGCAGATGTGTTTGTGCCTCTAAATGGTGTCTGAACACTTCGGTATAGCTTCACAAAGTGTTGACCAAGCACCTTAATTACTGTTTCATTTGATCCTACACCTGCTTTCACTTGCTTCATTGTTGTTTTTCTTAACAACAAAACATCCTAAAATGTCATCAGTTTTATGGTTGATAAAATACACCTACTTTGTTCTTCCTCTATGATATCTTGTAACCTAGAGCTACACTACTGGGTTACAATATATCAGATATAAACTGTGACAAATAACACATCAGGTCAACCTACCCGTTCAACTTTCCAGAAAGTTTAACTTCCCACAAATGTGAACTGTTTGCTGTTGATTATGAATGAGATTAAATTATATTAAAATATTAGCTTTAAACCCACGTTACCAAATGTCAGCTTTCCCAGTTTAATGATAACAGCTGACTTCGGATTGCCTTGTATCACCTGAAAAGTTCTTTTATTGTGTGGTTTGCTGGAAATCCAGACGAGAAAGGCATAGCCAAGGCTCAGCTTTCCTGCTGAATTTTGATGATAAAACCACAACATTTCTAGAAGGCAGGAATGTTTTCTTTTCTGATTTTGAAATCAAATTTAGACTTCCTGCCTTTTAAAACAGCCATTAGTCCTTTTGATGTGCGGTTTTCCCTTTATGAAATATATTGTTTGTAGAGGGCTGTACAACATTTGAATACAAGCATTTATATAATGCACATATTCAATGTGACCTTTGTTCTTGTTTTATTGCATGTTTTAACTATTAATCTTCGTTTCTGTTGTATTGTTTCCCGGCTGGCAAACGCGTTGGAACAGTATTCAAATAAGCATGCAAACACAATATTTAAATCAGGCCCTCTGCTCACTCTCCGGTGACATCACTGAGTTTGAATGTGCTAAAAACACATCAATCGTTACAAAAAAAAAAAAAATCTGTAATCCAGACTTATTTTCCCATGTCTTAAAATGTTAAGTTTAAAATCACAAGCATTATTCAGCTATTTACAGCTATTTAAGTTGTGAGAATATAAACATCTGTGACACATATGAAGAGTTTGGCAGAACACACAAACGTGGACGGTCTGGGGAAGCTGACTTGTTGAGTCTTTACATCAAAACTGAAAAGACACACCAGAGGCCTGAATGTTTCACCTTCACACATAACTCTGGATAACTAGACCTGGTGTACTAAGGTGCACCTGGACCCTCAGGTGTGAGATGAGCCAACACGTTTATATAACATACATAGTACAGTGAGGCATCGTCTGTATAAGTGTGTTCAGCTCAGGTGCATGTGGTGTGGCTTCATCTTGCAGGTAGGACCAGGCCTTGGGGTGGTCATCTGAGCACAGCTGCATGGACTGACCCGATAAACCATTAAAAAGTGAGATCTTCCCTCTAGAAACAATCTTTGTCATTTTATCTTATTTGTAATAATGTGTTCATGTTTATTTACTCAGTTTTATATAAGTCTTGCATATACACACTTAAGACACAAACCTCCGTCTGTAACTCAAAATAGGCAACTCCAGTTAAGCTCTTCGATGAGAGGGCAACTACACTCGCATGTTTTAAGGGGCCCTCGAGGCTCGGTGCTGATTCCAGCTGCCAGGTCAGCACCGATCAAACCTCCACAATAAACAGCTCGGTGCAAGCATCCTACATTCCGAGCTCTGAAAAGTCAATAAATTACATTTCATTTTCATATATCTATATATATTCTATACATTTATAGATGCACGTATTTGTGTATGTAAACATGCTAGTTATATCCCTAACCATTAGACTTACATATGGTTTACATCCATAAAAACAGTTCAAATACACACAAGGAGAGGACAGGTTGGGTTCAGGTCGACTTCTGCGTAGTCATAGCAACGACCCCCTTGCCGTCAGTCCTTCACAGAGCCAAGCTTAGCAGGGAGGCCCTCAGACTGTCTCCACTGGGCATTGCGGAGCTGGAACCACTTCTGGAGCATGGGGGGGGCAATAAAAGACAGGTGGAAAAATGTAGTTCAGATGACATCATCTGAAGATGGTTCTAGAATCTAGAACTGCTTCTACTGTATGCCTCTCAGTCTCTCAAAGGTTAATTATCAAACTTTGACCTAACCAGTTAGACTTCATATTACATCTGTTCCTGCGCTTTGTATCACTGACAGAAAACTGCATGCAATGCAACGGCGTGTGACAAAAGCAAACAGCCTTCAACTGGTCTGTAAACAGAGCTCTTAAACTTTCAGAGATCATCATCACTGTTTGAAACTATCGATAAAGGTGCTACTGACATGCACTGTTACAGGCCCTAGACATCGCCACAACTGGCCCTAGACAGATGACACAACTGTAGTGAAACTGGGAAAGTTGGAAAAAAAACACAAACAGTCAGACATAACATTAATACACAAGGTTTCCTAAGAATTATGTGTACAGGGAAAAGAAGGCTTTCCTCACACTCTCGGAGATATCTGAGGGCTTTTAAAGGGACAAGCACAACTAGGGTTCCCATTAACACAGAAATACAGCACAAACATTAACTTCTGTTTAAAATGTCACATAATCCAACAGCAGTGCATGTTATTTCAACACATTTCAGAAGTGGTGACTTGCCTACTGACCTGACTAAAATGTTTAATTTGAGCCCAACAGTTCTTTTAACTTGTCAAAAATTATTGCATCACTGTTATTCTGGGTGGACTGCAGAGCGGTGAAGAACTGAGCCACACGTGTGTGAAACATGTGACTTTTATAAGGCAGTGTTAATGATTGACAGCAGATGGCTACAACGCTGTTTGTCAGCTTTATCAATGACCAAGTTCTGTTGACCTTGAAAGACTGGGCGAACACTGGACTGAGTTGTTAGCTGGAAAAACGCTATCTGCAGCAACGGACTCGGTGGTTTCACGACGACCTGACCGACCGATCGAGGCCCAAAAATGGTACATGTGAGAAGGAGTAAGACGGAACAAACACAGACACACTGCTACATTCCACATTAGTGCAGGTTTCCTTGTAGCAAGCAGTTACTATATTCTCCTGACTAGGGCTTCACTGTCTGCAGAAGTGTGTCGTTTCTCAGAATAACAAGGACTGCTTTCAACATCTCACAGTCAGAAGAATGTAAGCAGTAAGGAGGGCTCCCGCAACCAAATCCGTGTTTAGTTAAGCGAACGGTTCAGTATCATTTCGTGCTTGGTGGGCAAATTCCTTTGATGAGTGCATTGTGGGAACTTGAAAACAAGCCCAACCTGGCGGACTGGTTCTGACGTCGGATTGTTTACTGGCAGCGTTAATTGCCGTACAGATGCATGTTTGTGGATGAAACCGATGAGCAAACATTGGACTTCTCCGCTCCTGTTTGTTCCCAGTCCTGACAAACCCAACGTGACAATGACTGTCAGATGTGTGTGTACACCAATATAGGTGCAGCAGGCCTAATTCAGTAATCATCAAGGACCAGTAAAAATCACTTTGTACATTTTTACAGCATCCCCGTTGCCAGTTTACTTAGGAAACAGTCTGACAGGTCATGAGCTGAGATCTTTTTTTCATAAAAGGGCACAATTATCACTATTAGGTATTAGGTATACAGGTATAGTACATTAATCTGGTAATATCAGATGGAAATACTGCAATCTGTTCATCATCTGATAAGAATTTAAGAAACTGATAACCATCAACTAGGTATCAGTCCACGATACTGTCAGTATTACTAACGCCATTTATCATATCTGACTACAGTCGAACTTCAGGTAACAGGAAAAAAATGTACCGTATTGTATTTGTATTGATGTGCCATATTAGTATTTCGGGTTATTTTGAGCCAAACACACCGTTTCACTGACACTCGTGTGCATTTTAAAACACCACTACACCTCGCCATGGGGCATCGCCAACAAATACACGATTAATAAAAATCCGCAGATCTGCGTCCTTCGGCGTTTCTTTGTAACCCTTACAAACCCCAAACGTAACAAGATCAAACACGCCTGCTTAAAATGCACTTAAACGTATCACCGCTTAGGGATGTGCGTTTCGGGTTTGACATGTCACGAACACGTACACGACAGTAATGATGCTGGCTGTGTGATGTGGGCCACTCACCTCCGCCTGCTCCTCGGACAGCCCGCACTCCGCCGCGATCAGCATGAGCGTCGCCTCGTCGGGATGTTTGCTCACCTTCGTGAAATATTCCTCCAGAACTTTGACCTGATCCTCCGCTAACTGCATGCTTTCCACACCGCCTCCATTACTCCTATGTGAAGCCATTTCCCCTAGAAGACCACGTCCTCCCTGCTGAACTTCAATTATTTTTTCTTCTCCGAGATGAAAAGTTCCAGCAAAACGACGTCCGTGTTTCGCGTATAAACACCAGCTGCAACCGGGGTATATAAATAAGGACATAAATAATGACAGACAGGGTCCCGATCGGCAGCTGCAGTTATCCCACTGGTAACAGTTCAACATCTAAACCCAAAGTTGTGCTCTAAGTTAAAGCGCAAAAATTCAGCGAGCGCAACTCTTCCAAAAACCGCCCTTTAAATGCAACTGTACTTTACGCCACTGGCACAGACGTGTTCGCAAACACTGAAAAGAATTTAACAACTAAATAACGTGCAAGTATCGGACGGTCGCCCGCCTCGTCCCTTACCTGTAGCGTCTCCGACAGGACTCACTCCTCTGTAAAGTGCAGCGGCGGACGCCGGGAGGTTTGGGTCTAGTGACGTCAGGAAGGATGCATAGCTCCTCCGGCGAGCAGAAGCACCTGTTCTGCACGCGCGAAACACCTGTTCTGCACGCGCGCACAGGTACGGCCGCCGCTGCAGCTGAGTGCGTCTCGGGCCCCCCCAACCCCTGTTCTCATC
>JABJVR010000013.1:2692835-2730425 GCA_025773905.1 Chitala chitala
GATGAGAACAGGGGTTGGGGGGGCCCGAGACGCACTCAGCTGCAGCGGCGGCCGTACCTGTGCGCGCGTGCAGAACATTTAAAATAAGCAGGCATATGCACCTCTCTCTATCACACACACACACATTATAAATGGTGAGGGTCCTACACAGTACCTTAGCTGTTCCTAGGACTGCTCTCCTGGACAGAGATCTCAGATGTTGCTTCTTGGATCTGATGGAGCCACTCTCCCAGTTTGGGGGTCACAGCCAAGAGTGTTCCAGTTACCACGGGGACCACTGTTGCCTTCACCTTCTACATCTATGGCTTTGTTCACAAATATATTTTGTAGCTACCGCTGCACTCCAGGGATCAAGACAAGAGGCTGATTAGTTCCAAGCCCTAAAGACCTGAGTGTTTGGCTCAGCGGTAAAATCCTCCTGTGTGGCGTGCTGGTGACCTAGGTTCAAAACCCACCTGCTTCCTCAGTCTCACAACATATAAGAACACAGCTCAACAGCTTGAAAGGAGTTAAATAAATTTGTAGATGTCTTGTTTGCTTCACTGTGTGTTAAAATCACTTTCTCTGATAAATTTGGTGCTTCACATGTAGTAGTAAAAATAGTTACCAGCACTGAGGGAGTTTTTAATTAACCTGCGTTCAATCAAGCCACGGAAACCAAATCCATCCACCGCTGCTTGCACACTTGATCATGCCTTCCTTCACTCAAATCTGCTTTGACACGTGCACAGGGACAGCCTTAGTGAAGGAACTTTTTAAAGTTACCCCGTGTGAGAATTTTGGAATTTCCCCCTCAATAAAGATACAGTTAAGGGTTTAGGCGTTGACAGTAAACATCGCCTTCATCAAGGGTGTCCAACATCTCCTTAAATGGTTCTTTTGCTGACAGAGCACTCACTACTCTTATAGAAGGTAAACTCGGCCAGCTCACAGCACTTCCGTTTGTAGAGTAACTTTCATCAAATCGGAGTTTTCCCCAACTAAGCCTTCCCCACTGTGCTCATGATGGGGGTTGTTGCAAAAATGAGGGCTGTTCAAAGATCATACTCCACCTCCAACTTTCTTCCAGTTAATGCATCTTTAATATCTTTTCCTTCTATTGGGCTAAAAACGGTAAAAGAATGAAACTCACTACAATTCAGAACAGGCCAAAAACATTTAACATGTTGTCATTTGACACATCATAAGTAAAAACTTAAACAGCATCGAGCAAAATATCATTTTATTTAATTAGCGGATCATAAAGTCTTACACAAAAGATCTGCAAGAATTACAAACAACTGCTCCTTCTTGGGGGAGGGGGGCGGTCAAACAATCTTCAGTTTGGTCTGACCACAAAAGGGTGTGATTCTGGATTTACGGGGACACAACTACTGTGCAGCGCCTTCTGCTGGGGACAGTTCCATAGAAATAAATGCATATTCCATAATGTACATGTAAAATAAAAAGAGGGGGGACATTAAGGTTCTAATGTAGTTGATTGACAGTGTACATAGTATGACACCATGCGGGGTGGGGTTGTCTCCTGGGATCACGTGACAGCTCAGTGCTTGACGTCTGTTCTTCTAACACACACCAGCTTAGGGAGCAGCCAGAGAGGACCCAAAACAGGACAGCAGTGAAGTCAACAGCAGAAGCTGTCCTAGAATCGCCGAATAGGTCCACAACCTACACCAGGTCTGTCCACGCTCCTCCCGGTTACGCAGTCCTTCCTTCCCCCGTCCGTGTCCCCACCTCCCTCCCTATGCCAACCATTGGTGAAGTAAGAGAAGGGGGCAGGGTCCTAGTGTCTGGTCCTACCCTACAAAGTTAAGTGAAGGTCTCCTGCAGGCACGTCAGGATGTGTGCGCTGCGATGGTACCGCTGCATTTCACGGCGCGGCTCCAGTGCACCCAGAGCTGGTTACTTAAGACACCTGCTGCTGCACATGCAGGAGGAACTCGTAGTAAGAGAAGGCCGAGTCCGTCCGGTCCTCCACTAGGTGCTGGAAGAAGCTCGTCTTGGCCGACGCGTCATCCCTAGGAACACCACAGTGACACGCAAACACACAGCAGCTCTCTCAAATGAACCAATCACAATGCGTATAGGTGGAGACACACACCAACGTGCTAATGAAGGGACTGCGTGATAACACAAGGCAACATTACTGCAATACCACAATGCTGTACAGAGGTTCTGGGACACGGCAGAGAACGGTGCGTCAAACCCCATCACGTTACAGGTGCCTCCTCCGAGTTAATTTAAGCCCCCAGTCACGGGTGGTCGTATCCCACTTACTTTACAACACTGAGAACGGGCCAGAAGGCTCTGGAGTCCTGCAGCCAGGACAGGAGCACCCTCATCCTCTGGTTAGATGCGTTGTCCAGTTTGGGCACTTGAGTCTGACGGGAAAAAAGATGGGGGAGGGGGAGAAAGGACACACTTAGTGTACATGTTTGTCCAGAGCTGGTCTTATTCATTTACAGAACGTCAAGAATTTTCTCTGGAGCAGTTTGGGCCAGGCATCCTGTTTGTGTTCCACAGTGACGCTTAGGACTCAGCCTTCAGGGTGTCCTTAACAACAAGAAGCCCACTTTTTGTACAGACAGGGTCGAATATCCATCAAGTCGGGGAAGGGACACGGCTTAAAATCCACACAAACTCTAAGGCCTGTTAACCCACACGCTACCTGATACGAAACAGTTAATAGTGCAGGCTGGAAAACTGCACTAACTGCTCCATTCTGTCAACTGGTCAGAAGACAACCTGGCAATTCTAGCAGAAGCTGAAAACAACAGTATATTAAGTCTGTACTACTGGCTGCACAGCTGAAGCAGTGTCCCCAAAACTGAACACTTTCTTCCACAGCAGAGCTACTGGGACACACCCCCTACATCACGTGCTCCGATCGTACCATGGTTTGAGGGATGGCGGCGTGGTTGGGGCAGCCCAGGACATCCCGGATGAAGACCTCGCTGCAGGACTTACCTACCCACAAATAAAGCACCTGTGGAGTAGAGAAAGTGGGTGGGCACTACTGAGGGTTGTCAACACAGTCACTATCACTAGGATGAACACTCAGAGGAATGCCGACCATGATGCAAAAAGGCGGCCAGACTCACACTACCACAGTCCATGAGGAAGGCCCCTTCTCTGCTCAGCTTCTCAGCTGTCAGCTGAAGGAGCGGAGGCTGGGGGACCATGCAGTCGTTCAGCTGGAGCGCCCCCTATAGGAGGGACAAGTGAGTCAACAACAACAACCTTAGGGAAGGGAAAAAAAAGGTGTGCTGTATGCAAAAACAGCCAGTAGGGGGCCCCAAACCTGGTCAGAGAGGCAGTCCACACGGTACAGGTTTGGGTGTACCAGGTGCGTGACGTGTTGCAAGGGCTTGCTCTTGAACTCGCACATGGCAAAGACGCGGTCGTCCAGGCGCGTGCTTGTGCCCGTGCGCAGGGCTTTCTGCGTGCAGGGAAGATGGCACAAATCATACCATCAGTCACCGTCTCACTACACTCTCTTTAAACTCAACTCTCCAGCCTCACAGCGATTATTAGCGGTTTACTGACCGGACCACAAAATTACTGTTATTACGCCATCGTACGTGTGGCAGAATAAATGTACCACCAACAGGCTCCCAGTCTTTACGGAATATAACTCCGTCGCTTCTGGGTGATTAATTCACTTTGCTGTTATCCTGCTTACATCTGAATAACTAATAACCTTTGCAACTAGAATTAGCTCAAAGGCAATAATAATGGGTTAAATATTGTGGTTTAAGTGGACTGAGGAAACAGTCGTAAACAGCACTGCTTTTCAGAGCTGAGCATCTTGCCAGTATATTGGGGGGAGGTGTCCAAAACTTGGATTCTCAGACATTAAAGAAAGCCAATGCTATTCACATTCTGCAGTTTTTGCACACAAACATGGTGCATGTTTGTGGCTTGGCCACCAGAGGGCACTCTCCCCTACCTGTTTAAGCAGCGCCAGGACGTAGAGGGGGAACAGGCGCAGGGCGGCAGGAGCCACGAGGCCTGCGGGCAGCACGCTGGAGCTGCTCCGGTACGCCGAGAGGGCATCGACTACAGCGTTTACCAGCGCATCCCTGGCGTCCGAAAGGCTCGACGACACGGCACGGTCGATGGCTGCGGAAACATGCAGAAACAGTAGTCAGACGCTATGCGTGATACATTGACGGAACGCATGGCATGCGTGTGCATGCATGCATTCGTTCAGCTTACCCATGTTAGCCAACAGACAGGTGATGGCCTGGACATCCGCCCCAGCGAACACGTCACTCAGCTGGCTGACGACCGGCACGCACAGCGTGTGCACTCTGATTCGCCGCTTGCCTACAGAGACGGTGACATGTTAACTTGACCCTCCACAAACTCCCCTTTTCTTTTAATGGCCTGGACCAAAAATCAGCCTCACACTCAGTAAGCCCAGCAGCACCCCCTCCTGGTCACCTTTGCTGGAGGTGTAGAGAAGTGCGGCCTGGAAGCAGGCCAGCGACGTGTCGGCGAGGCTTTCGTCGATGGACATCTGCACGGCGAAGCCCGAGTCGGGGTTCACGTTGGCCAGCGACAGCAGGTCCGTGGAGCGGACGAAAAAGTTCCCGTGGAATGTGTGGATGGACAGGCCTGTAGGAACGGTCACAGCATCTGCTCTGACTCCAAACTCCCTCCTCCTCCTCCTCATCATAACCAACTGCTTCAACACTGAGCACAACCCAACTCCAGTACAGCTTCAACAATAAGCATTTTTCTTCCACATTTACCAAATATTATTTTCTTTGGTTTAATACTTCGTTGTAGGCCTGCCCCCCCTCAGGTTATCCTTATTTCTTTGCAGCTGGGGAGCGGAACGAACCTTTGGTGCATCGTATCCTCATTACTGCCTCGAAGCCGATCTTCCTCGTCAGGTACCTCCGGATGTCCTTCTGGAATTTCTCCAGCTGTGGCGGGTTGTGGATGTGGTGGAACGAGGGGTAGTAGAAGATGCTGCCTGCCGAGTACTTCGACATGCAGGCTGGAGAAACACACACACACACACACGTCATGTAGCACGTGGCACAGTGTCTGGACTTTGTGCAGGCCTTTCTGAAATGTGCTCTTGGCAGCAGATGCCATTGGTGCTTTTACACTCCCACACTGCTGTACACACATGCACACACAGTAACAGAAAAGGCGCCACTGTTCCCCAGCAAATTCAATGCAAACAAGCCATTGTTCTCCACAATGTGTTCTATTCAGGATTACGGTCACTCACGACGGTTCCTGCTACGCTGCTGCACATTCATGTTTAATGAAAGTAGATTTGGACTGTAGAAAAGGGCAGACACAAGAAAGCACTACTCCCTGTAGCCAAGTTTTAAACCTGCGGTTTTTTCCCCCCTTCCTCACCAGAGGAGACATTCTTGAGTCCAAAACACAAACAAGAAGAGTAAAACATTTGGGAGTGAAGAAGCGGTCTCACCTAAGGAGGCGAGATCTGAGTACTGGGCACTGAGCAGGAAAAGGTCCACCGCAACCTGCTGGCCAGAGCAGTCCAGGGCGAGCTTCTTGTAGAAGTCAGTGGCAGGCCCAAGGTGCTGAACGCCCTGAGAGGTGTGTGGTGCGCAGCATGAGAAACAAGCTTCTCAAAGTCACGCCTACTTAGCTTCCAGGTCGACGGCTACAGAACTTCTGCCCACGTCCTCATGTTCTGAAGCCCCCAGCTCGAAAGTCAGTTAGGAGGACATCACAGCAACAAATTTAACAGAAACATCCTGACAGGTGACCTAAGGCCTGTAAACACAGACAGAGTCATGGGCCTGGTGCAGAGGAACAGAGGCGTTCTGGTACCTTGGTGCTGGACCTCTGGTTTGGGTCCTCCCTGGACTGCAGGAGGCCCGCGCCTAGCGTGGGCAGCTGGGTCTGGAAGACAGAGATGCGGCCTCCACTAGGGGACATGAGCTTGAAGGCAGCCTGCAGGGCGGGACCCAGGGCACTGTGCGTCTCCCTGGTGTGGGCGAACATGGAAGGCAAACCCCGGAGAAGCTGCTCTACCAGCTGCCAAGAGAGGGGGCCCTCGTCAGAGCCACACGGAACCATGAGGCGCACGCACACTCACGGGACAAACCGGGACACCTCACCTCTCGGCTCTCCCTCAGGTTCACCAGCAGGCTGTCAGGGGTGGGGATGAAGATGTCTGAAAAATAAACCAGCAGGTGGTGCAGTGATTAAGGGGATGTGGTTTCAAGGCCCAAATGGAATCATGTGGCAGCACTGCTGGGTCAGCAGACGTCTTTTAAATGCCAAGCTCATAAATGGTGAAAAGCACAATGCTTCCAGGAACAAAACAAAGCAATGCAAAATACTCAAGGAAAAAAAACAGCCTGAAATTCAGTCTGTGAACTGCATCCGTTTGGTTCTGAATGAGCAAACACAGCTGTGCGGTAACTGTACGCTCCACAGTGACATGCACTAAGCCACATACATCCCCACCACAAAGCCACCTGTTTACAAACAGCACCCAACACGTGCAGACAGCAGCGTGTGGTTGGCCAGCGTGCATGACACATTAAACCTGGAGAGGGGAAGGGCGAGAGCGACTGTACCTTCGATATCAGAGACCACCAGCATCTGAGGCTGCGAGAGGCCCTCCTGCAAGTTGTAGAAGTGGACGGTACTGTCAAAAGTGACAAAGCCCAGACGGGTGCGCGTGTCGCCTGGCAACCTAGGGGTTGGAACCAGAGGGAGGAAGGCTGACTGAGATCTGAACCACTGTCTGAAAACAGCTTGGACTACACTAGTTTACCCATCTCCCTTATTAAAGACATGAGTTAGTATTACCATAATATGAATAAAATCACCATATTTTCCAAACTGTAGGCAACTGCTCCAGCCACTCACATATCCAGGTTCTCCAGCAAAGCCTGACAGAAGATGTTCAGGTAGCCCGTCTCCACGGCATTGTGGGATACATCCAGCACAAACAGGTAGACAGCAGGCTGGGGAGGCCGCAGCTGTGGACAGAGGGAGCAGTACCAGAGTAAAACTGAGTCTCACCAAAATCACGTACTATATCAAACAGATGGCCACACACACACACACGTTTCTATGGTACTTACCATATAATCAGAGGAGGCTATGAACTCAACGGTTGCGTTCTGCACTTCAGGCCTCCTGTGGGGTTCTCCGTACGAGCGGGTCACAGGGTTGTACATGAACTCATCAGGAACTGCGAGGGGGAGACGAGAGAACATGCTGCTCAAGGCGCCTCGCGTCATCGTGTCACATTAACGGAAATGTGGAGGTGTAATACAGGGTTAGGTCTACATTCACTGGAAAAGTCGACCCCCGAAATAATATTCAACTTCTGGGCCTAGGCTAGGCTTACATATTTGTGTGGTTACAATTTGGGCCTTGGCTAGGCAGCAGAAGTCTCGTTACATATAAATGTTCTACTTTCTGCGTCTTGTTGTATTGTAGATCATTATATTATTTTATTTCATTATACGACTAACAAGATAATCAGTTTAAGGCAGCGCTGTGGAGTGGGACATAAATTGAGAATCTGGAACTGGAGTAGAAGGTCCTGTGTACTGATTCTACAATCACTGTCACTTACCCCCATCAGCTCAACCATCATGTCACCTGTTTTCCCCCCTTTTTGCTTTAGATTGAGAAATTCGCCAAAATTGTCTCACATCTGCCACGTACCGTCATTGACCCTGTAGCACAGGTTACACTTCCACCGCCTCTGGTCCAAAAACGTCACGAACGGGTTGATGTAGGTCCGGCAGGAGCGGCACCGCACAATCGTGTTGGACGTAATCACGGGTAACTGCTGCAGAACACATCAGAAGAGCGTGAGGGGACCCGAATGACCAGCAGGTCGCAGTGTCGGAACACACTGGGTTTAATGTGCACACAGGCGGAGAGATCCGTTTTACCGTGAGGTCTCTGAAGGGGTGCAGCAGCAAACCCAGGGGAAGTTTGGCTTTGTTAAGCAGCGCCTGTGTCTGAGGAATGTTCGACAGGGTGCACCGGAATGTGCTGCAAAAGGAAGTGTTAAGTCAGGCACGTCCCTGTGTGGAGCCAGTCTCGTGGACATGCATCCAACTGCAACACTGATTTGCTTTCCAATCAAGGTTCGACGGGCACACGCACACGCACACACTCACTCTGGACTGCAGTTGACCTTCCTGAGGTCGGTGCTGAGGTTGGGCTCTGGTGCCGGCACTGGGCCGGGAGGCAAGATGTTCCTCTCCTGTAGCAGGTTCACTGGCCTCAGCCCCTCCACCTGCAGCTCAGGGACCCCACTGAGCCCCCCAAGAGCTGCAGAGAGCTGGGACATGCTGGGGAAGGGCTGAAGAGGAGAAGAAAGGCAAGACAGGCTGCTGCTGATTCACAGACTGAGTGAGTGAGTGAGTGAGTGAGAGAGAGGGAGAGGTGAGACAGGCTGCTGCTGATTCATACAGTGAGAGAGAGAGGTGAGACAGGCTGCTGCTGATTCACACAGTGAGAGAGAGGTGAGACAGGCTGCTGCTGATTCACACAGTGAGAGAGGTGAGACAGGCTGCTGCTGATTCACACAGTGAGAAAGACGTGAGACAGGCTGCCATTGACTCACAAAGTGTGTGTGTGTGAGAGAGAGAGGCGAGACAGGCTGCTGCTGATTCACAAAGTGAGAGAGAGTGGTGAGACAGGCTGCTGTTGATTCACAGAGTGGGGGAGAGGAGAGAGAGAGAGAGAGAGAGAGAGAGAGAGAGGCGAGACAGCCTGTTACCTAACACAGAAAGGGGGAGAGAGGAGAGAAGGACTAATGCATTGTCACCGAGAGAGAGACAGACAGCGCAGTGAGAGAGAATAGAAATGTGGACCGTTCACACACACACACACACGTTACACGATCTCTGTGCCGTCTTTATAACGTGAGTGACCAAAACTGCTTACCTGTGAGTACTGCTGGTACCCCGGTGGATTGTAACCACCGTACGAGAGCCCAGAGTCTGTTCCACTGGCTGGCCTTTGCTGATAGGCGGGCTGGAGGTTCGGATATCCATAACCAAACGGAGCGGCAGCTTTGGACGGTTCTGAGGACGGCGGAACTGACGAAGACTCTGGTGATGAAAGGGACAGGAAAAGAGGGCTGATTTTTTAAATGTCAGGCAAGGCATGACGAACCCACACCCACTAAAACCGGGTTATTATTCAGAAAACTATTCTCTTTGAACTCTCAATGCAGTAACTTAAGCAGAGTCCCTTGACAGGTAGACAATGCAAAGTCAGCAATACAGATAACTGTGTCTAAAGTAAAGCAGTTGGAAAAAAAACATTAATTTATTCACATGAAATCTAAAGGCAAAACAAACAAAAGCAATTATTTTGGACACACAAAGACTACTGAATGGGCGTGTCACAAGGTCATGTGACATGGTGTACCTGGGTAGCTTCCACCTTCCAGGGAATCGTAGTTGTTGTGGACAGGTGATGCACTGCTGCTGGGGGAGGAGCTGTCTGCCCCTGCAGGGGAACAGGAACCATCAGCACACCGAACAGAACGAGCAACGTCAACGTGGCCATCGACACGGCCAGCGGAAATCCAACCCTCACACGCCCAAATTCATCAGCAAGCGGCCCTCAAAGAAGTCACTTCCCATCTCCAAGTCTGGGAGAAGGAAGGGCTTAAACTGGGCCGTTTAATCCGAGCGTCGCAGAGAGACACAAACTCGCCGCGAGATGGCACATGCTGATATTCCCCCGGGGGAGCTGTTATCCCACATTAAATCTTTCATCTGACAAGATTAACGCTGCTGCCTGCAGGACGTGGCTCAGCTGCTGCCAACACCCACCTTTGACCGCCATTTTCCCCCCGGAGGATAAGCACTCGTGTCAGCGTTATGTCACAGGCTAAGGCACAGCAAGACACACTTTCGACGATGCGCAGGGTGGAAACGCACAGGGATGCAGCTGCCATGGTGACAGGATTCTTCAGCACACAGGGCAGAGGGGATGGAAACCACGACTCAAACACAGCGAACGTACCTCTGAGAAACGACAGGCCATACTGCTGCGGTCCCTGTGCAGCCACATGTGTGTTGGGACTCAATTACTGCACTCAGTTACTCACAGGAGAGCGGCGTGAACTGCACAGAGTACACACAACCTGCTATATTTAAAAACCCGTCGAGGGAGGGTCGGAGGGCGCACCGTCGAGATCACGGGGAAAAGACAGGCCAGCACTCGACACGGAGCTGGGGAGGGGGTGCTCTGGGGACGTAATGGAGACCACAGGGAGCAGACAAGGCAGCACTGTACACAGAGGAGAACAGGACCAGCACAGCAGCAGACAACGCGCTCACGCTCCCCGGCTTTCAGACATACGATGACCCCAAGCACATTCATACAGACAGAAATGCAGCAAGAGCAGGAAGCCCTGAGTGCAGGACTCAAACACAAAGTACAGCAATACCTCAAGAATGCATCTTCAGTTACTAAACTACCTCTAACATTCATACATGGTTCTTTCACACAACCTCTATTTAATAAGAATATTAACTGAAACAAAATAAATGAACGCTGCAAAAACACGCTAAAAAGAAGATCAGAAGAATGCAAGATTAAAATCTTTTGTAAGCGGTAAAAAAAATAGTAAAAAGACAGAATACTGCTCCTCGGGAACTCTGCGGTTCTTTCAGGCGTCTTTATCTCTCCTCAGCAGGGAATTTAGATATTTACTCTTTGTAGAGTATCAACAAGTCTGCTTTTCACCTCATCAGAAAACAAAGAGTTAGCAGAGGTAAGTGAACGGCGGACGGCGAGGGTGGACTGATGCAGCACAGTGACGAGCAGTGGGATGGGAGTCACAGGGGATAAGATTGGGAATGGGGGGAAACGCCAGGGAGCGGGGTCCAGATGAGAGCGAGGAGGGAGTGAGGCTGATGTGAAGGGGGTGGCAGGGGTAAGAGGTAAAGCAGACCTGCTTCCTCATCCTCCTCCTCCTCGTCCTCATCATCATCCTCGGAGCTGGATGACGAGGGGGCTGCACCAGTGGAGCTAACTCTGCTATTAGCAACATATCCATACTGCGGGCCTGTGGGGCGAGAAGCACAAACAGCCGTGAGCCAGGACACTAAGGGGTCAGAGGTCAGCACCCCAAAGTCTCCGAAGTGACCAGGCCTGGGCTGCCCCTGTCGCTGCCCGCCTGCTTTACAAAACATGGATCGCTGTAAAAGTGAAGAGGTGTTTCAAAGAAATACTGTCCCTGTGCCTTTTCAGTGTAGCCATTTCTGAATAGCATTTAAGAAAAATACTTCAAATAGCTGAAAAAGAAAGAATGAAGCAGCAGGTAAGGCATGTTTTACTGCTCCATCTGGTGCTGAAATGCCCAATGACTGCATGAATGTGAGTGTAGTAAACAGTAGAAAGCCTTCTTAAAAAATAATAAAAAAAAAAAAAAAAAAAACTCCAATACGACTTTCAATTTTTATAGCAATTTGTCACCTCTTTTACCCACGCACCCCTCAAACAAATCCTACATGAATCATTTACATCAGGTAACTCAGGACTGGACTTCAATCACATCACACTGTCCTTCAAGTTGTAGTGACACTGATCCGTTTAAGCCTACAGACTGTAAAACTCTGAAAGGGCCACTGTGAAAAAAACAGAAAGCAGAAGTAAAAACAGATAAGGGCTACTAATAAGATGATGTCAGGAAGTGGGTTAATAATAGACTTCAGGGTTATTAACCTAAATCAGTCTCATTAAAAATACTAATGTAATAAAAGCAAATCTTATGCATTTGGAAAATTGCAACTACTAAAACAAGCGACTACACACAAGCAGACATGACCTGCCAGCCAGTATTAGAGAATCATAACCACAGGGCACGCTCACTTGTCAGTATGCACAAACTGAAATGCGTGACTGAAACCGTCAACAGCAAGCGATGCAGACAAGCCAATCACGCGTCACAATCCCGACTGCCATTTCACAACCCAGGCACCCATTCACAACGTAACACATACACAAGCTAACGGAGATTTACACCTCAGCATTGGCGGAGCTCCACTCTGGGTTTAGGCACCTAACAGTGTGCCTCAAATTCATCCTGACTTGCTAAACGTGGTGTTCCGACCACTCAGATACACCCAGAAAACAGACACAGTGAGATTTAAGACTTCACAGCTGCAGTACGACAGGAAGAAAAGCTACAACAGGTGGGCAACCAATCATAGTGAAAACATCTCAGCTAACAGCCACGACTGGAAGCTAGTGCAGGTGTGTAAGGTGGGGGCTGGAAACTAGTTTCTTATTGAAGAACCAGTTTCCTCAGCACAGCCCACACGTTCTTCCACCATGTGGCTAAACTCAGTGCAGTGGGCTTTCAGGGACCACGGGGACTGGGCCTTACCCGTTTGGCGGCTGGGAGAGGAATGCACAGAAGCAGAGAGGGTCCCAGATGAAGTCTTGTCCCCTGTAGCACTGCTGCCATCAGGCTGAAGCCCTGTGTACATAAGCGTCATAACCGGGCGACATTTGTCATGGTGCTGAGAGACAGACTGCGGACCTGAGCAGAGTAACCATATGCGACATCTTCTTTAGTTGGCCTGGGCAATCCCCCCTCCCCCCAAACAAACACGCACTCCCTGTCAGTCGTGTCAACAGCAGGCTTTGTTTCTTAATCATCACCAACACTTACAACCACAACAGTTCACTGTAATGTGCTGTTACGAGTTAGAAGTGTACGTCTTGGTTGTCTGGACACACAAGCATTAAAAGACAGCCTCTCAGACTGTTGGAGCCATGTTGTAACCCTCATTACGCTTTGGTTAATAATGGTGCAATATAAAATGCCAGAGGTACAGTTCTCAAGATATTAGAGAGGTTTTGCTCATACCTGCATTAGCCTGGCCATTAACTGCCACTGGGGGGCCTGCTGGGGGTGTGGTGTAGCTGGACGGAGTTGCTGAAACCCCTGTTGGGGGGGTGCTGCTACCTGGGGGGCTCTGGTAGAGCTGCACTTGGGGGGGCACAGTTGCAGTGAGGCTGGGGGCCACTACTGGGGCCTGAGAGTTATGCTGCACACTGTACTGGCTGACTGCCGGTGCTGAGGGGTATGAGGTCAGTGTGTGGGGTAGGGCATGGGGGGTGGCAGAGGCAGGAAAGGTGCCCGTCTGCTGGACTGTAGGTCCCTGAGAAGCGGTGTATTCTCCGTAGTAGGAAGCGGGGTAGCCAACCGGATGCTGGAACGGCGGAGGATGCTGGGGGGCAACGAGGGATGCTGTGGATGGGGGCCCTGCAAAGCTATATGGCTGTGACGGTGAGGTCTGCACTCCTCCATATGAACCGTGAGCTGATCCAGCACCAGGCTGTACTTGCGGAGGGAGGCTGTTCTGATGATACTGGGCACTGATCAGGGGGAGTTTTCTGGGCATGGGGCCACAGTGGCCTGGTCCAGTTGCGTAGCCTTGAGGTGTGCTGCCATAGTACCCTGACATGTGATACGGGGATGGGCTTATCTGTCCTGGACCTGCAGGAAGAACCAGTGACACTGAGTTACAAATGGACTATACAGGACCCGTGGTAGCACATCATCTCGTCCGAAAAGAAGAAAACTAACAGGATTGAAATAACACCTGTGGTGAACCTCTTAGACAAGTGGAAACTGAAAGGAAATGCAAAGCGTGTTTCCATAGCTGCACCTCAGTTATTGACCACATAAATCAAGGCTCATTCTGAAACCACAAAATCTCAAAACAGCAAGACCATGTGCAATCTCTTCAGTTTAATCCTCTTTACTTTTCAAGACATTTTGGCCTCATTTTGTTCAAAGGAAAAAAATATGATAAATGAAATACTGTAAATTTATAACAATTGTTGTCAAATTTAGACAAAATGCAAAAAAGCCAATTTCTCAGTTATATTTATCGCTTGCATTTAGTCTAACCTTTAATGAACCAAGATGATTAAAAAAAATACACAAAACACTGTATGAAACATTACAACAGCTGAAAATCTGACATTTACATACATTCTTTTATAACATTTTCAAATTTAACAATCATTATAACCACCGCCTGCAGCAAAGCATATACCTTCACATATGTTAAACTGAGAAGAAAAACTTTTGCAAAGTGGCATTAAAAAGCGTTAACAGTTGGCTTTTGCACATGTAACACATCATGGTTGGCAGGGTAAACGTTACATTACAAAAGCTCCACACTACTGCAGATGCAAACCCCCACACATGAATGCCAATAATGTCCCTGCAAAGGGATGCATCGCAGCATCAGCCTGCCTAAGACCACTCAAACGGCTAGTCTTTAAAATATAATGTTTTGGCAGTATGATGGTCGCGTAGCTAACCGTGTGCTACATGGGGTGTGGGTAAATAAGATTAAGCCGGTAATATTTAAGGATGTGCTGTTAATCCTTGCGCAAACTCAGAGAATAAACCCTGCAGCATCGCACCTCACCGGTGCATTTGGCTTAACGGTTATGATTTTGACCTCTACTAGCTGGTCGGTTTAGTGGCATCACGTAAGGATTGCTATTGTTCTGCGTTTATAATTAAGAGTTAACGCCGCGATTACTCGTAATAAACCCTGCGCTGAATGGCTGGTAAACGGGTGTAAAGTCAGAATTTATTTTAAAGTGTTGAGCTGTGTGCCTGGGTGGACGCAAAAAAAAACTTGACATTTGCTAGCGGGGATAGACAGCTAGTCAGGCGGGCTACTGTTCAACTGAGGCCGCTATATCATGCTGGGGCTGCTTCCCCTAGCTGCAGCTTTATCACCTTTATCTTTTGTAAAGTTTAAAAAAAAAACGTAAGTCACATTCTCCTCGGTCTAGACCCACAAATCAACAGTTATTCATAAATTTCAGCGCTACAACGAAGGCGGCATCACTGCTGATCCAATGGCAACCAGTGTACCTGAGCTGGGCTAGGCTAGGCTAAGCTAAGCTAACTAGGCCACACCGAGCCTGGGTCTTTCCTACCGTTTTGATAGAGAGGAGCCGCTCCTCCATTCGGTGTTGGATTCTGGCCGCACCCCGCAGAGGCATTTACATTCGTGTACCCCTGCGCGCTCATCTCTCTCCCTTCAACGAGCGATGCTCACGAAAGATAAATTCATACGGTAACGCAGCAGAGTTTGCGCCGCCGGAACAGCAGTCACCGTTGAGTCACCATTAATATATTTTTCGTATTTTAAGTCAGCGGCGAACGGAGGGCTCTGCGACGCTCGCGCGCGCGCGCGCTCGAATGAGGCGATGCTCCCCGACTGGCAGGATGCTGCATGCGACGTGCGCCACCTGCTCGCGCGGAATAAACACGAGCATCACTGGCGATGAGCTGTCTGTAACGGTCGGATGAGCCGTTTTTTAACGGTCATGCGAACCGTTTGTAACGCTCCTGCACAGTCTGGCACAGTCACGTTCACTGAGCTGCCCAGCACAAAGCGTTTGATATTTCATGTTGTTCTGTACACGATTCCACAAGGAGCTCCATGGTGTATTCCAGATTATTGCACCACCTGTCTCGGAGGAAAACGCATTTGCTCTCTCTGTTGACACATCTGAGGTGTCACTTGGACTGAAAACATTGTGTTCTCATTAATGAGTTAAAGTTTGTTTCTTCCACCCTATTTAGGGTTTATTTTAGCATAGTGCAAGGATTTCATCAAAAGGAATTAAAAGATAAGGAAATTTTATAAAAATAACCCCGCTATAAATATTGTAGTCTTGTATATACAGTATTTCAATTTATTATCTAAAGTGATCATTTTTCTATTAATGTAAGACTCATGCACAATTTACAGCATCAACATGAACATCACAGATTAAAAATGATAAAATTGAGTTTTGTTAAACCGTCAGTTAAAAAGTCCACAACACCAGTCAATACGCACACAAACACACGAGCATCACTTTTTCAGCACTTACAGGGGCAGAGAGGTAGAGTTCATTCTACAACAATGCGCTGAGGTTATTAATAGGTAAAGTGGCCCCTTAAAGACACCAATGCAAACGACAGGCTATGGCTGTGCTATTCGTGGGATCCCTGTGATTGGACCAGGTCACACTCTCCAGCAGCACAGTAGCAGAACCAACATGCTATCTCTGTGTCGACCAATCAGATGACCTCCTGGGGAATTCGTGGCCTCTGGGCTGTGCAATCACACTCCTCCTTCTGCGCCAGGAGCGAGCTTCCCTCATATGCCTGACCCTTGACCTGGCAGGTAGGGCAGCAGGACGTGAGCCCTTGCCGACGGCAGGAGGTGCAGGAGAGGACCAGCTGGCAGCAGAAGTGTGTGGAACACAGCTGGTAACTGTCCCATGGCGTGCCACAGTACCTGCATTCTGTGGTGGTCAAAGGGTAGAAGAGACCACTGTCATCTCCACAGAGCTGCTTCCGATTTATACAGTTTGTTCAAGAACACCCATTATACATTAATGTTTCCATTAAAGCCAGATACAACTTGCGTCAGTTTGACATTTGTTGGGCCACAGAAAACATGTTTATTACAAGGTTGCTCAACCTGACTTTGTGCAAATGACAAATCTGAATTTCTTAAAACTGATTTTCAAAGAACGTTAAGAATGGTGTGAAAGTATAGCTGTTTATTTGTCTGATGACTGCACGAAGATCCTTTCCAAGCAAGGTAAACAGAGTTCCACAATATGCCCATTTAATTACATTACAAATGGCATCCAAACAGACCCCCTAAGCACACAGCTGAACAGGTAAAGGGGAAAGAAAAAAAAAAAAAAAAAACCTACCCGAGATGACATCACTGTTGAAAGCGATCGCGTAGCGCTCATCAAAAACGAACAGCTTCCCCCGATAGAAGCCCTCAGGAAACTGCTCCAGGTACTTGTGGATTCCCCCTTTCAGCTGGTACACTTCCTTACATATATCCTGGGGTGACAGACAGCAGAGCTCAGCCCACGTGCATCTCCTATTACACTGCGTTCGCGATAGCAGCCTTTCACGTTCGCTTTGTCACCTTCGAGAGGAGGTACGCAGAGGCCCGCTCGCACCGAATCCCGCCTGTGCAATACATGAGAACTTTCTTATCCCTGAAGAGATCCAGGTTCCTGTCCACATAGTCTGGGAAGTAGCTGAACTTACGGATGTCAGGGGCCAGACATTTATTAAACTGCCCCTGAAAGTAAAATATTGACAACTTGTCATGCACCTTCTATCAAATAATGTTCTGTAAGAAACTTGTTTGAATAAATTAATTTATAGACTTTTCTTGGTTTTACAATGTAATAGAAAGAAATATATACACATCTGTATACACAAGAATACACTATAATAGAACTTGTCATCAATCTTCAATGAGCCTTAATGAATCATTCAACACAATAGCTCCTAAAAAATGCATCACATGACTTAACAGTCACAAGACGAGGAGGACCTGTTTCACTCACTATTTTACTTTCATAGAAGTTTCTGCAGTCCAGCAATATTGTATCAGTGCAAATGTCACCTTTTGACAGAAAAATTTCCACTTCTTTGTGAAAGTCTTTGGGTTCTAAATGCATACCTATAAAAACAGGTTTTTTTAGTGGAAAATGAACATAAATTTTTAGACACACCTGTCAAAATTATCAATAATATATCGCAATTGCAGCCTTGACTTTATTTTGGAAATGACAATGAATATTTAGCATGCGTGTGCACATTGTTGAAACACTCACCAGCCAGTTTGTAGGAAAGCATATCTGGGTCCACCCCCATGGGTACAATTTCCTTATAAACCCCTACCCTCAGGTCCAAGAAGCAATCTGCACCTCCTTCACTTCTCTGTAAGAACAACAGTGAAGCACTTAAGGTTTCATGTTTAAAACATTACATGTGAAGCTGACCGACAGACTGCCAAAAAAATTGATTTTACAGAAGTCTGTTTACAGTCCTGAATATATTCCTTGCTATAAAGCGTTACTGTATCAATGAGAAAATTGTGGCCTAGCATGGTAAGTAACAGGCTAACTGGGAAATGAAAGTTTGTGGTCGACCACGCCTACCTTGAAGTCCTGCTGCACCATTTTGAGGAATGGGTGGGAAAGCATTGCTTCAACGTATAGCGCTGTGGCCACTTTAGTTCCACCAACAGTTCCGTTAATCCCCTCTGTCGCCACTCGTACCTGCAGGAATATGTCACAGCATTCTTAGGGCACAGAATCAGCTCAGAACGGTTCACTATAATCTAGGTTAGAGCAGCTCTCCGCTAGTGACCTGGAAGCAGTCCGTCTAACACCAGTTATAAAAATCACAAGAATACAGTCAATTATTCAGCAAGAGTTTGACAAGCTCTATTAATAGCTTAATAACTTTGTAACTTCATTGGTTCAGTTGAATATGTGAACCTCTTTCAGTTACCTTGCCAGTTAGGTGTAGCTTTTCACAGAGCACTTTTTGCCATGAGCATACAAGTTGGGGGTTCTGCAATAGACAGTAGCAGTAATACAAGAGAACTTCTCCTGGACCCCTGGTGAAGACACACAGACGTATTTAAAGAGCTTAATTGCTTAATTGCCTTGGTTTTATTTCACACATTTGGTGAAATGAAACCAGAAAATGCAACAGGCATACTTGACCAGTTGTTCCCCGTTGAAGTGGCTGACGTCGGGTATCCAGGCAGACACATTCACTGGATCTTCTCCTGAGTGACCCTGGAGATCATGATGATTTTCATCTCCCTTCAGGAAAAGCTCCACGATGGCTTTGGTGCTCTGCAATAATTCTTTGTCATGAGTCCTAGCCACATGTCTGTGAATGGTGGCTGGATCTCTGAAGCTCTGCCCACAGCACTCCCACTGAGTGATAATTCCCGCTCCGCTGGGCATACAAACTTTCTTGGAGGTCACAAAGGTAGCAAAGGCCTAGCAGAAAATTGGCACAATTAAACACCTGGTAGTTCCAGCTGCCCAGGGCAGAAATTTCCTCTTCAATCACGGCCACCTACCCTCTTCTTTGCGTATGTGTAACATTTTCGTGAAGCTGATGATAACATGGGCTTTCCTTCTTTGGGGTTGCATTGAGCAAGGCTCTCAACATCCCAGTCAAGAAATTCAGAAATGTCATATCCTTGCTTTTCAGCATTGACAGCAGCAGACATGTTTAGGAGTAAAGACAATCTGACATATAAATTCCTTATTTCTGTGGACAATCACAATTAACAACGTTAGTGAAAGATTTACTGTTCTGACATATCCTAATTGTACATAAACATCACGAGGAATAAAATCATATAACTACATGCTACAAGTGGAAAAAAAATCAATTTGATGCAACCTCTTCATTTTGAAACTGTAAGTATCAACAATCCACAAGATAAAAATCTGTAACTACTTATGATCTGATATAGCCAAAGCTACAAAGTCGGTTTCAAAAGCTATATTATTTATTGTCTCTAAAAACAGTGATCAGTGAAAAATCGTACGAAGCAGACTGTACAAATACTATTAGGGGGAAGTTTAAAACCAAATCTGTAAGGTAATTACCGGTCATTATATTTAATAAATAACACAGATCGCATGTTGCTTTAAGTCTTAAACACCAGTATCCAAAGTATGTTTTTAACAACTTTCCCAAGAAATGACAGCCAAGACAGGAGCTCAAAAAACAGTTAATGAAACGAAGCAGCCTGTCAGATAAATGTTTTTATTTGTGACATGCGTGACACGCAAAAAACGCCAGAAAAAGGAAAGCGCGCGTTAACGCGAACAGACCTGTAGAAATCCTGCATGTGTCACACAGCCAGCGCGCCGCCACACCGGATGTGCTTCTTTTTCGGCGCCACTGACCCGGATGTACTTTCCCTAAATCACACCGCCATATTGCGGTATTTTGTTTATTTTCCCTCTTTCTTAAAGCGCAGCGAGGTTTTGCAGGCTCGTAAATTAACCCACAGCAGAAAGCGATTATATAGTTGTGATTTCGTTAGCGTGGCGGTGTACGGGCCTGGTTTTAAGCATGTCGAGGAGACGGCACAGTGACGATAATGACGGTAAGTCCAGTCATTGCCGCTCATGCCTTCTCGCACACTTCAACATGAGTCCTGCAAATGAATTAATACTGCCGTTTTGGTTTTCGGTGGTCTGTTTTAGATTAAAATCTAACCAGCCCACGTGCTGTTTTTTTACTCTGAGTAATGTTTAATTAGCAGGCTCTCTTGACTACTTTCAGTAATTTGATATGATCGTCAGGATAACGCTTTTATGGGGATGCTTATATAATTTACCGATTGGTTTTCTCTATATTTTCTGATGTGTAATTGAGGTGGAGGAAATTTCCACCTAAAAGGGCGCTGCAGGTAGTACGGCGAGATGGTAACGTGCGTGTTGGCTTGTAGGTGCTCAGCCCCACAAGAGGAGAAGAACATCTGAGCCCATTGAAATAGAAGACCGTCTGGAGTCCTTAATATGCAGAGTGGGAGAGAAGGTGACCTTCACCACCCTGCACCTGCCTAAAAACAACAAAGCTGCTATTTACAAACGTTTGCGCTTTCGTTTGAGATATTTAAAAAGTTACGTTTTAGTTTAAATTTACCGTTCCGCTTGTTTAAAACTGAACTGATGTTAACAGTTAATATGAATGCATTTGGTGGCTTTGTTTGCAATATTTAAAAATAAGTCCTTATGATTGCAGAGTACATCTTCCCTGGAGAGCAATTTGGAAGGTCTTGCGGGTGTGCTGGAGGCAGACCTTCCAAATTACAAAAATAAAATACTGCGCATCCTGTGTGCTGTGTAAGTCCTATTATTCCTTTGAATGTGTGAGCTTTCTTTAATTAGTCAGTTTATATTTGTCAGGAAGCAGTTGAGTCTTTGAAAATTTAGTCTTGTATGAGGGCATAGTTCCTTCTTAGAAATTGTTCAGTGGTATTTAATTGTGACTTTAAATGTCCATGCTGTCGACAGGGCACGGATGCTCCCGGAGAAGCTGACAATATACACCACCCTGGTGGGCTTGCTGAACGCAAGGAACTACAACTTCGGTGGGGAGTTTGTGGAGGCTATGATAAGGCAGCTGAAGGAGACCCTCAGGTCCAACTTATTCAACGAGGCTGTGTACCTGGTATGGGTCAGAGAACTCGCTAAAGAACCACTAACGGGAAAATCGTAGAACTGATGCTTTGTTACTTTTGAGTGATTGATGGCAGAAAATGGAAATTTGTCTTTTCAAGTCCTACTTTCAAATCAGATTTAATATATTGAATTGATAAGTTCAGTGATGGACTGAATTACTAAATGTTCTCCTTCTCGGGACTGCTGTGAATTGAGTTGTACATTAGTTTTAAAGGCTTTATTTCTGTGTCCTTTGAGTAATAAAATAATTCTCCTGACCCGTTTTGCCATGCTGTCATCTTTCAGGTCCGTTTCCTTAGCGACCTGGTGAACTGTCATGTGATTGCTGCCCCCTCCATGGTGGCCATGTTTGAAAACTTTGTGTGTGTCACGCAAGAGGACGATGTTCCACAGGTGAGCACTGAACATCTTTGTTGCTTTTTGTTTAATTTTAGCTCCATGTGTGTCATGAATGAGCCAGAGGTTCTCTGAACGCTGTTTTGGTGTCTGCGTTGCAGGTACGTTGCGACTGGTATGTGTTCGCTGTCCTGTCTGCCCTGCCGTGGGTTGGGAAGGAGCTCTACGAGAAGAAGGATGTGGAGATGGACCGCCTCCTCAGCCAGATCGATGGCTACCTGAAGTACATGCCTCCAAATACACATGCGCTTTATCTTTCTCCTCTCGTTAGTGAGCCCTCACCTCTCCACAGCAGAAGCTGCACAGCCTGTGGTCTGTTTACTGAGCGCTGTGTGTCTGCTGTGTTTCTTTCAGGAGACGGCAAAAGACTCACGTCCCTATGCTGCAGGTATGGACGGCAGAAAAACCCCACCCACAAGAGGAGGTAAGATGAACAGTACCATTCCTTTTCATTCTGTGCTAAAGGGTTGGTTTGATTTCTTTATGCTGCAAGAGTGACTCTAAGATTCAGCCATCGTTGACTCTTTGGTCCTAAAAGGTGTGAATATGAACAGGATTAATTTATCCTCATGTTTAGTTTTGCCAGTGCAATGTCAAAATTAGTATTCATAATTTTTGTTTGTGTATGCGTATGTACACCTAGGTTGTATTTTTAAATTTACTTAATCTTTAGTTCTCATCAGAAATTTGTGCATTTTTGTCAGTTTCCCGTGACACAGATGGACTTTTTCCTAATCCAGCATGATCGTTTGGCATAAATGCACTGAGCAAACTCCTTGTTGCTTTTATTTATACTGTAATTGGTGTCTCTCTTACATATGCTTGCATGCTTTCATAGTGAGCTGTGAATAAATCGGTAGAATCCTAAAGGAATAGGGTGTGTCACGTGGGGAGTGAGCCGAAATGTGTGCCTGTGCTACACTGGGACGTGGATAGACGTTAATGTGGTGGCACAACAGCCTGTCATTTTGATTTGTGGTTGGAATAATGGGCCCTTGTTCTGATCCTGCCAGTACCTGGACTGCCTTTGGGCCCAAATCCAGAAACTAAAGAAGGACCGCTGGCAAGAGCGGCACATCCTGCGGCCGTATGTTGCATTCGACAGCGTGCTCTGCGAGGCGCTGCAACACAATTTGCCGCCGTTCACACCTCCTCCGCACTCAGACAGCGCTGCCTACCCCATGCCCCGTGTCGTCTTCCGCATGTTCGACTACACGGACGCCCCTGAGGTCAGTCCTCCAGAAGCTCTGCCTAGTTGCGGGGCTGGGTCGACGCTTGCATCTGAATTTCTTTGGCTCGGCTCAGATTTGCCGATTGTGAGAATAATAAATCTTCCAGATTAACTGAATCATAACAAAAACGGTCACTGGCAAAAAGGATGTTTATTCTTGCTTGTGTTTGACATGAGATTTTAAAAATGGATGTGTGTCTCCAGGGCCCTGTAATGCCTGGCAGTCACTCTGTGGAGAGGTTTGTCATTGAGGAGAACCTTCACTGCATTATCAAGTCCCACTGGAGAGAAAGAAAGACCTGGTGAGTGTGTCGGACACGGTCGTGTGTGCATGCATGTTTGAGAGCGATCCTCAGTTTTACATAATGACCTTTGTCTTCATCAGACTTTTATGATGTCATGAACAGCACTGCTGGATCACATCCACATTTTACTCAGTTGTTTTTTTGGAAAGGGAAGAAGTCAACAGCATCTCAGTGTGTTAAGGTTGAACTGTTTGTATTTCAGTGCTGCTCAGCTCCTCAGCTACCCAGGAAAGAGTAAAATCCCCCTCAACTATCACATTGTGGAGGTACGTGACCCGGGCGGGTTCCGCAGCAGGGCCGTTACTGTCCTCGGCCCTTACAGGACCAGTGGTGGGGTTGGCGCATGACCGGAGCTGCTCTCTTACTTGGCCAGGTGATCTTCGGGGAGCTCTTCCAGCTGCCATTGCCTCCACACATCGACGTCATGTACACGGCGCTGCTCATTGAACTGTGCAAGCTGCAGCCAGGCTCTCTGCCTCAGGTCGTATCCTTAGCCCAGGTGCTCCGGGGGTGCTCGTGACACCCGTCCGGTTTCTGCTGTGTCCTCCTGTTGTTATGGGTAACCGGCATCTCTGTCATACTACGTTTAACTTAACGGTAACCTGCCAGCTAGCTCAAGCCACGGAGATGATGTACATGCGTCTAGATACCATGAACACCACCTGTGTAGACCGGTAAGAAAACCGCACGCTTAGCTGTGCCGAATTCATATTCATCTTTTTCAGTTTAAAGTTTGGTAAAGTGATTGCTTGTCAAGTAGTTTCTTTGTTGGAGTGTTTTGCACTGATGATCATTTATTCCTTTCAAGCTTTGTCAGCTGGTTTTCCCACCACTTGAGCAACTTCCAGTTTCGGTGGAGCTGGGATGACTGGTAGGACCAACGTAGCGTTCTTGTGATTGGGGTCAGGGCTGATTGTGATGAGCATTGCTGAATAACAAGCATTATCGGTGTGTTGTAAGATGTTTAACTCTTAATACTGGGAATTTCCACCCCTTTTCTTGGTGGGCAACTCTGTTACTGGCTGTAGGGTCGACTGTTTAACATTGGATATGGAGAAACCAAAGCCGAAGTTTGTCAGGGAAGTGTTGGAGAAAAGCATGAGGTATTGCACCCAACAGCACATCACTTCCCAGCGCAGGCATAATAACTGTAATTTGTGTTCCGTACCCATCCGATGTTTGTTTGTTTGATCTGTTCTGAATGTTGAATTGTGTTTGTCGTAGGCTGTCCTACCACCAGCGGATAGTGGACATTGTGCCGCCCAGTTTCTCCCCGTTAATCCCACCTGATCCCATATTTGTATACAAATACGCTGATGAAAGTAGCAGTAAGTGGGTTTATTGATCATCCTTTTGGTACAGCGTTGTGGTCGTCTCTGTATCCTGAACCTGTTCTGTCTCCTACAGCGTCCCTGCCTGGCTATCCTGCGACCATCTCCGTTGGCAATGCCATTAAAAACCGTGCCACCAATGAGGAGATTCTGGCTCTCCTGAAGGATGTCCCTAATCCAAACCAGGAAGATGATGACGGTCAGGTCCTTTCCAGAAGTGTGTGTGTGTGTGTTGAGGGGTCACCCTGCCCTGTTCTGAGGCTATGAATGTTCCTGGGATGGGAGGGTGAATTATGGTTGCCATCCTGCTGGTATCTGATTTTCACTCGTGGTTTGTGCCTCCCCAGATGAGGGTGAGGGCTTCAACCCCTTAAAGATAGATGTGTTCCTGCAGACCCTGCTGAACCTGGCTAGCAAGTCCTTCAGTCATTCTTTCAGCGCACTGGCTAAGTGAGTACCTGGATTCACCTGAGCTTTCCACTGTTTACGTTCACGTTAAGCTCGGTTGGACCTGATCCTTCAACCATCCACAGGTTTCATGAAGTGCTTAAAGCTCTGACGCAGAGCGATGAGGGGAAGTTGCACATACTCCGTGTGGTGTACGCTGCGTGGAGGAACCACCCCCAGGTCAGATACACCGAGACACACGCTCTTGACTATAACGATCACTGTGTATTAACAGCCCATTTCACTGACTAATGTTAATTAGAAAACTTGCGTCTGTTCGGTTACCGAAATGCACATTATAGCACAAGCTTTTGCAATTAAGTGCTAGCTGTGTGGCTCATGATGTTCCTTGTTGAGTAGATGATTGCTGTACTCGTGGACAAGATGATCCGCACTCAGATTGTGGACTGTGCGGCTGTGGCCAACTGGATCTTCTCTCAGGACATGACCCATGACTTCACACGGTAAGCTCACCCCCCCCCCGCTTCGCCCCCTGTAAATTGTGCCCTACTGTGCCCAGTCTCGTTATTTGGGCTTTTCGTCCTTGTGGCAACGACAGGTTTTACGTGTGGGAGATTCTGCACTCCACCATCCGGAAGATGAACAAACATGTTCAGAAGATCCAGAGGGAGCTGGAGGAGGCCAAGGAGAAGCTGGAGAAGCAACAGCACAGAAAGGTGAGACTGCAGGCTGTCATTCTCTTGTCTGAAAACACATTTTGGTTCAGGATGCAATGGCCTTGGTTGTTTTCAAACCATGTGTGGGTGTATGTCTGTTTTGCAGAAGGACAGTGGCGATGAAGAGGACATGGAGAAGAACAGCGAAGATGAGGACGGGCAGCTGGAGGAGCAGATTGACCGGCTACAGGAGAAGGTGGAGTCAGCCCAGAGCGAGCAGAAGAACCTCTTCCTAGTCGTCTTCCAGGTCAGCGTCGGTCAACCTCGTGCCTGGTCCATGTGGTGCCAACACAGACGTGGCTTTGCAAACAGTCAGCGCATGTATCATAGGAGCGGGCATTTTATATTTGTCTGCTACAGTTTAATAAAAACTGACGGACATGTTGGGTAGGCAGACTTGGAAAAATGCTGGTTGACTGTCGGGGTTGTATGCCAAAGTGACCTTCTCAATACTGTCATTTACAGCGGTTCATCATGATGCTGACAGAACATTTGGCGCACTGTGAAACAGCTGGCACTGACTTTAACACCCCCTGGTACAAGAACTGTATTGAGCGGCTACAGCAGATCTTCCTCATGGTACTACTACTCTTCCTCCTCTCCCTACAGATAAGGAAGACTGCCAGGGTTACCAGTTAGCTATCAGGGACAGCACAGCGATTCTGTATGAGTTATTGATACAGCTTAACTAAAACGGCTAATGGCTAAAATCCGTGGACCTGTTTGGAGGAAATCAGCAAAGCATCGGGTTAGACGTGATCTGCCATTGGGTCCGGGTGTTTAGAACACAAAGCTCCAACAGGCTGAGTTGGGAACCTGTACGAGGATCACGGTGCACACTTCTACGTCTCCTTCAGCTGGCTGAATTAGTGTGATGTTCGTTGTTGGCTTTGTCCACATCCCCCACCTCGGATGGGCCAACAGCAGCCAGATTGAACTAGTCTGAGTTGCATAGTTTAAGGTTGTAGTTGCTGTGTTAGTTGTGCTGAAATCTATAGCATTGGCTGAAAGTGCAGCATTGCGCTTATGTGTCAGTCAGAGCAGGTCACATGTGTGAGAGTTGTGATGAGGCTACGCTCCCCCTGCCTGACCTCCTTGCCCTCTCCCTCTTGGCACGCAGCACCACTCCACCATCCAGCAGTACATGGGCACACTGGAGGACCTGCTGTTCACAGCTGAGCTCGACCACCACATCCTGGCCGTGTACCAGCAGTTCTGCAGCCTGCAGGCATGAGGAACCTTCAGCAGATCTGCGGAAGACCCTGGTCCAGCGGGGAGAGGGCGCAGCGTGGCTCTGGGATGCCCTGCACGATAGAGATCCGCATTTCTTGCATCAAGATGCCCCCAGTCTGGACAGTAGGCAGTGGTAAAACTTTTTTTTTTTTTTTTTAATTATTATTATTTTTTTTTTTATGTGCCATACTCAGCTCAACGGGGGTGGGCTTGAACTGGCAAGTTTGATTGCTGCCAAAATCTATGGAGATTTTCTGTAGTTAAAAATAGCCAGCCCCCTTGTTATTTTATAAAACGTTGGACTTTTGTAAAATTAGTGCACTTCTTTTTAACAATGTATGTGTAAGAGTGCAAACTGGGATTTTCTTACTTTTGTGAATGAACAGGTATGTTTTGGAATGCTCTGCTTCTGCCCCGTTTGGTTTCACAGTGGGAGAGGTGATGTAAGGTGCATTTCTGCCCACTGTGGTTATGTTCACCCTGTAGATGTTTGTTTTGACCAGCTTTTGTTCACGGGAAGTGAAAGGCTGGGAATAAGAAGTGTTTTAAAACAACATTTAGAGTCAGCATTATTCTTTTGTTTTTGTTTTAACTTTTGGAAGTAAAAACTGTAAACCATCACCTCTGGCGACTGCTTCATGCTTATCAGAAGAACAGTAGCGTGCCGTCTTGCATTTAGGCAGCAATGTAATGGAAAACACAGGGTTTTTGGGGCAGAAATGGCTACTTGGTGTGTTTAATCTTTTATGGATGCGAGTAGCACGATACGACAGCTTAGTCAGGTTTGTGACGAGCACCACATGGGTGAAGGTTTCTAAATGTTTTTAAGCAGCGGTTTTTAAGTGGACCGGAGTTTTAGTTGTGTGGAATTTGTGTTTCTGTGCGGCCCTAAGATTTAATTTAGGGGAGTCAAAGCACGGCCCTGTAGGGCCGTGGTGGGGGCAGGTGTTTCTTTACAACTAATTTTTTTTGTTTTTTGAACCAAATAAAGGTGTCATTTTATTTTTTATTCATTTGTCTGCCCTTAACTGTCTTAATCAGTGGAGAGAGAACAGAGTTAATAGTGACACACTTCTGCTTTAAGGTCTGTGTCAAATATAAATTGCACATTACAATGTTGCTGTAACTGCAGAACAGGAGGAAAACATGTCTGGATAATTTAGCATGTTTTCTTTTTTTTTTTTTTTTTTTTTTAAGTAATCATTAATTGTGTTCAAACCGTAATTAATGAACAGCACCAACCAGTGCCAATGGAAAAATACTGCTTAATCAGCAGCAGTGAGTTCAGTGTTTATTAACAAGAAATGGATTAAAATATACCGTAATGCTCAAACTATTAGGCAACATCAGCAAATCTTCATGCTTTGAAAATTGAGTATGAGTAAAGAATGTTTAGCATGTCTGGATTGGCACAGTAATTATACCAAAAAGTCAATGTATAATTGACATTAAGGTTCAATTAAGAGCAGAAATTGGCAGAAACAAAAACATGTGGCCCTGCAGGACCATGCTTTGACACTCCTGATTTAATTCTTTGTTAATTGGGTGATTTACAAGCCTGATTACTGTACTCAAACTGCCCCCCCCCTTTTCCAGCATACTCCTGACTTTTCAGAGGAAATGGATGGTTTGCTTTATAATGGTCGACGCTTAAAGCCATGTTTTGTGGTGTTTGGGGCCCCTGTTAAATGGACTCCGTACGCTGGTGGACATGGCTCTTGTGTTGGCTGGGCTGAAGCCTTAGACAGTCATGAGTAATGTTATGGTTTGATAGGAAAAAAAATGTGCTAAATCAAGGATATGGTTCGGTCTGTATCAATGTTTTTGTGGTTGCTCGTAGGCCGTCTACAAGTGCCACGAACATTTGCATGGACCTTTGAGTCCTTATCTCCTCTGTCCCATTCCGTTAGTTCACTGTGGCTGGATCAAGTCCTAAAATTGAAAGTGTTTGTTGCTCTACATAATGGTGTTATTTTGTTTGAGTGAAAACGTCCTTTTTTGGTGTTTCCAGATGTTTGCTTTTTTTTAAGCTTTGTTACACGTGAAATCATACTTTGCAAGTTCTGGATTTAAGCTGTAGGAAACCTGTAATTCTGAATGTGCTTACAGAAGTTCTCCAGCCCCAAAGAAACTGGATTCAAGCCTAAATTGTTATAATAAATTTTTTTTTATTTTATTTATTTATTTCTTAAAGAACATGTTTTGAATGACAATCCAACTGGCGTAGCAGAGTAAGCACTTAAGCACATGCGCACACATTTCTCTCTGAAAATTCCCAGTGTGGTTTACATACAGATCTGAAGGCCGCTGTCCACTCTGATTGGCTCCCTTTCTCATTCTGCAAATGTGACCTTTTGCCTCTCTTGACCTCCTGTTGACCTTGATCTCACCCCCTGCCAACCAATCAGTGACCTTTATTTGGTAATGTGCTAGATGTCAGCTGCTGTCTGTCAACACTGTTGACCTTGTCTGAATTGATCACGTGACCTTCTGCTCACATGGTGACCTTAACATCAAGCTAGATGTCCAGCTGTCATTCAGATGGTTCTTATGACTTCGAGCTACAGTTTTCAATGTTTTAAAGCACCAAGGACCTCGGTGCTTTAAAACCACGAAGGGGCTAATTGAGGCTGAACAACAGCATTCAGACCTCAGTCTAGCATATCAGACATGAATCTGAATCTAGGAACAAACGTATTAGAAAGGACATTGACAGCGTTAAACGGACTGAAGGCCCGTGACGGTAAACGCCAGCCTTCTCCAGTGTTTCTCTCACCACTGCCACACTGAGCTTTTTCACATTTTACCCACACACGGAGATATTTTTAGATATCAGGGAATCCCTAGTCTGTCGCTGACACTGACACAGTGCGGTTGGTGTTTGAACCCCCCTTAGCTCATCGGTCTCGTTGAAACCACGTGCAAACACCCCCCCCGCTTCCCCGGACCTGTAGTGTTCATTCCTGCTCGTCCTCCGTACCACCCACAGCCGCCTGTCGTCCGTGAGGCACAAGCTTGCCGATAAGTAGCAGGGTCGCTGAGGAAGAGGGACGATAAATGAGGAATGGCTGGGGGGGTGTACCCGGCAGCAGCACGGGCACTGAGGAAGGGGGATGATGAATGAGGAATGTCTGTGGGGGGAGCCAGGCTGCTGAGGCAGGCATGTACCCATTAGCAGTAAAACACCCATGCTTCACAGCATCAAGGAATAACCTGTTTCCATCGTTACGGCCCGACTCGCGTAAAGGCACAGTTATGGCTGCACGTCTCTAAGGACCTACTGCAAAGCGATGAATGGCTGAAGGTGATGGTATTGGCACCCTGGAGACTCCAGAGCGCAGCGTCTCCTCACACCAAATGGAGCTGCTGAAGCGGCCCGAGGAGGAATGTCAGGGGTATAACATGCATCGCAAACTAATTACAGGTGAGGCAGGTTCTCTCACTGACGCTCGTGAGCTTGTGAATACTGTGTCCTCTTCATAGTTGTCTATATTTAAACCTAGATGTTGATCTGAACAACTTTTAACCTTGATGGTTTAGATAAAACCGCTGAGTGCTGCTGCTCGCTGTAACAGGACACTGTCGACAGTTACGTGTCACTCCGAACTTGGCGAGTTCCTTTGTTAGCTTTGCGAACAGATGCCCGCTCCGTGGCAGAGATGTCAAAGACGGACTGGCACGCGGAGGCCAAGAAGCGCTTGTTACGTTCAGTTTTCAGCACCCGATTGGGTTCATGTCCGTTTGTGCGTCCAGTGTCGTCGTAATCTGTTGTTGCTGTTTGTTTGTTAGGAAAGCCAGGCCGTCATGCCTGTCTCAGAAAGACAGACCAGCTTATTGTGTGGAATGTGACGGACATTTGAAGCAACATGTTCACAGGATGTTTATATTTTGTAGTGGTTTAAATTGGTTGAAGTTTATGAACGTGGCCGGTTCAGAATCCAAATAGATAATGGTCTCTGTAAAGCTTCAGTGTCTTAGTGGTTAAATAAAAAGGTTGTAAAAATTATTATTCTGTGAAGAAACGGTACTCATTGTTGATGGTCTGTCAGTAAAACCCAATGACAGACAATTTGACCAAAAAATAGTTCTGCAGTAGTTAAATTTTGTTGCAAGTGGAATGTTTTTCCTTTTGATAGCTTTTTTTCACATTTTTTAGTCTTTGGGAACACGTATTGAAGTGATACCAGTTTCCAAAGTTCTTTCCCTGAGAGACACCGTTTACTCTGTTGTTGGGTCTTTACACAATTATTTGCAAATTATCAGGTTGTGTAAGACAGTCCCTTCTCTTGAGTCCTGCTGTTATTACATAATCTCAGTCGCTTTATCCCCAAGTGTAGCCCACTGTTTTTTAAACTGAGCCCTGTTGCAGCAGGGTTTGGGGGCAGGAGAGACAGGAGAGTGGTGTTCTCCTTATATCCGTGAGAACATGGTGGAGAAGGGAGGCCATCATCAATGCTGCGGTGCAGAATGGAAGACTTCTGGTACCATGTAATTGCGTGCATCAACAGATGTTACTGGGGACATGATCCTTGTACAGAAATATCTAATAGAGTTGACGTGACACATCTGTTCATGCACACACTCATGTCTGCTAGAAGAGGAACCTTTAGAACTGAAACACACCTGTGTCATTCCAGCGGTGAAGCTGCCATGTAGTGCTGTTGGCGACAGCCTGTTCACTGTTTTCGGTTCTTGGACAACAGAATCAAAACTGGAGACCTATACACTGGCTGAATGAAGCGATGCTGGTGCGCTCCCTTGGATACTCAGTGTTGCTAGGAGACAGGCAACATGCTGGTGTAACATAAATTGCAAACTGCACAATAAAAGAGACAGGAAATTGAGAGAAACAGTCAGCCCATATTCAAAAGTGACCACATTTTGTTGTCATAACAGCTCTTAGCCTACAGCAAGAAATTTAACCTATATTATTTCACTAAATTATCCATTTGTGTTAAAGGGCCAGATATTTAAACACTATAATTAGGATGCTGTAAAACTGACATGCAGAGCAGTGATATGAACCACATACATGGATGCCAAAGGTTTTCTGTGGCTTTATCGTTACTGCAAAGTCATGGGTGTTTTCTGCAGTACCTGGTGTCAGTGCTGAAAGCCAAAAGGACAGAATTATTTTAGCAAAATAACCTCCACACAGGTTTCAACCCTAGTAATGTGTATGTGTATGTGTATATAAACAGCCTAAAGAAACTGACAACAATCTGTTGCCAGCAGCTTGTGCACAGGCCCAGGTGCTGAACCACCCCAACGCTGCGCGCTTACAGCAGGACAGCAAGAGCCTGAACACAGTATTAAAGTAAAGTGGGCACGGCAGCATTTCACATTTCCGGTTTATTCCACAAAAGGTAGTGCAGAGTCAGTTTTCACAACTAGATATGCCAGCCATGAACCTGTCCATCAATGGGAATCAGACTGAAGCGGAAACACACAACGGTAGGATGTTAAGTGCAGTTCGCATGTTAATGAGTTCCACTACCGTGACTATAGGCAAGGAGTACTCCACGGTCCCTCCAGATGACAGCATGGCAGAGAGCTCATTAATAATTAGCAGTGCTTTAAGTGGGAACCTCTAACAGTGGCAAGAATTAGGAAATAATGCATCTGACATCTTAGCAATTGTGTTTCTTCGACTTTATGATCTGGTCAAGCGTAACGTGACTTGATAAGAGGAAGGAAATGGAAGATCCTGCTTTGTGTGATGAAGCCATGAGTGTTCGCATGACTGCATGATCAAACGACATGATCACATGACCGCGTGACTACACTGAGGCAGGCTTGCTGGGAACAGTGGCTGTTTTTCTCTTTCAGTATCATACCATTAACTAAGTGTGACATTAGTAATAAGGAAGTTACAGCACAACATGTCACGCTTTTCCCAGAGCTCATCACTGCCAAGCCAGAAGAGCAAGTGAAAGTACAGAAAACAAGGAGAACGTCAGTGCTTTAGAGCTCACATGGCTAAAACTTCACCCTAACCCAGGAATACTGCACCTCTAATTAAGACTTTCCATGGTACGTTTCTACAAACATATTACAAAACAGTCTTGAAGGTTACACATAATAGTCTAGTTAGTTACACTTATGTCACTCTTTACACAAGAAATGTTTTAAAGATTTTTCTCTAGCACAAGAGAAGGAAAAAAATGTTTATTTTAATTTTTGTCCGGATTCAAGACAGATGTGAAGATTAAAGGAAGTTTTCTTCAAAGCATCCATCTGCAATACCGCCTTATTCAATTCAGGGTCACAGGAAAGCCTGGAGTCCATCCCAGGAGGTACAGGGCAGGAGTCACCCAGGGCAGGGCACCAGCCCACCATAGGGCACACACACACACTAATACAAATGCCAATCAACCTAACCGTCACATCTTTGGAGTGTGGGAGAAAAGCCACCAAGCACATTGAGACCATGCAAACTCCACGAAGGTAGACCAGGGCGGGAATCAAACTCAAGGCCTGGAGGTGTGAGGCAGTGGCACTAACCACCACACCACAGTGTCACCTGGCTTAATGTATCTTGATTGTTTAAATGTATTCCATTGCATTTTCAAAGTAGTAACTTATTTGACAAGTTATTTTTCTGTTCAAAACAAACAGTTTTTTTTACCATTTCATAAATATATGGTAATCACATTGTATTTAATTTCTTTTTATAGTTATAGACAAGACATTGTGATGTTTTCAGCAACATTAAATTTTGACATTGTTTGACAGCAATGCCCACATACTGTTAGTCCAGGAAACACCATGGTTCAGGCATTTTTTCTCTTCCAAAATGAGTATACATTAAATACAATAAAATCACACATTTCAGTGTAATAAATACAAGGTAAAAATTTGACCTTTTTTTACTCTGGCAATCATCCAGAAGTGTCATTTTGGTTAAAAAAATGGTTAGTTAACAAGCTAATGGAGTCAGTCTACATAAATGTTCAAACTGTGCGGGGGCGGGAGGGGTGTTTAAGGCCACTGACATGACGGTTGCATTTCCCTGAGATTTCACCCTGAGTACAGGTTGTCCCCGACCTACGATTGAGATGTGTTCCGATGACCCCATCGTAACTTGAAAATTTTGTAACTTGAGACATGGCCAAAACACCAAAAACACAGAAAAAATACGTGCTTTAACAGCGAGACAACTGAACTGTGTTGATCGCTGGTGAGAGTGAAGCATCTCACACGGCAGGAGACGCATCCCGGCAGCGTCCCAACCTATCGTACCGCGTATGCTAATACGTTTGCCTGCTGCGCAAAACTTAAAATATTTTTACTATTTTGTCATATCGCTATCGTCATCGTAACATTGAAAAATTATAATTGGAACCATTGTAACTCGGGGACCATGTGTGTATTTCAGGGTCTACACTTACTGTACACTCAGCTAACAGTGCCTACTGGTAATAGTGCTGTCCAGCAAACACACCAAAAAGGCACGAAAGGGAAAACGCTTATCACGAATACTATTTCTGTCTGCTCTTGTCTCAAGAAGCTCTCTAATAAGAAGGAAGAAACTCGATTTTTTTCTATAAAACCCCCGAAGGCATCAGTGTAAAGCCGAGTACCCCTGTGTCATAGCAGCAAGATGCAGGGTGGCTGTATTCTACCACACACCAGTGTCAGTCCTCCAGGTTATAGGGGCTGCCTTCCGGGATAGCCACGGTCCTCCTCCCTCCCACACACAGAGTACTGTGAAAGCCCTGGGTCCTCGGTCTCCGCTTTGGCTCTCCATGCAGCCTTCTCCTCTGCTTGGAGCCGCCTGTAGTCCGCGTGGAAGATGATGACGAAAAAACAAGACGCCAGGCTACAAAAGCCGGCCATAAGCAGGACAGGCACTGTGGAAGAGAGGGGATACTTAGGAATGGCTGGGGATGTACCCAGCAGCAGCATGGGCACTGAGGAACAGAGAGACAATAATCAGAAGGGGGGGGTCTGAGACACACAGTTTGTGCTATTCTCACCCCTCCAACTTAAAGCAGCATCTTCAGCCAAAGCACAGGTGGAAAACGGGGAATCGGCCATCGTCTTGGTCAAAGCCTGGAGGACCACAATGTAGATGATGGACTGGATCTGTCTGATGGACCAAGACAGTCATGGTTCACAGAAACACTGAAGTTTCCCCTGGCCATCAGAGTAGCTAATAACTATAGTAAGGGCCATGTCAGGTAATATTACCAGGTGTGGCAGGAATACAAAAGCCACTTCACTGTCACCATGGATAGGGTCTGTTTCCCCTCTCTTATCCTACCTGAGTTACTGTACACAGAGCTTTCTCATGTAATCACATTAGGAAACAGTAACCACATCACTGATGAAAGTGTATAGCCAGATGTTCTTCCTAGATCTCTGTGAACTTCCTTAACTACCAAGTTTGTAGGAACCCATTTTAAATCCATTAAAATCAAAGGTTACTCTGGTGAAACATACCCAGATATGAAAATCAGGCCAGCGGAGGAAGCCTCTCCAACGGGATAGGAACACTCTACCGACAGCTCCATGGCGACCGGGAATATGGAAAACCCAAAGAAGCCAAAGAGCGAGGAGACCGCTGCAATGGCGGCCTTCTGCTCCCGCACCTGAGATGCCTGGGCAGAACATGAGAACGAGACACCACCATGAGGAGGAGACGCTGTCACCGAAGGTCATCTGCAGGAGCCAGAACGGCCGCATGCTCACCATCGCAAACGCAATGCACGCCAGCGACGCCAGGCACATGTTGACCTTAGTGACCTCCGTGAACTTCTTTGTGCGGTCAACATACAGCCCCAGCAGGGCGGCCCCCACCACACCGAAAATGATGAAGAGCGCTCCACAAAGACCAGCAAAGTCCTGCCCCAGGAGAGAGACAGTATCCCATGTACAGGTGAAACGTCTGTCCAAGCGTGTCAGCAAGGAAACATACGTAAGTGCGATTGTGGTGGGACCAGTACAGCACACGGATCATCAGCAAACACCACGCTGCCCTCCCTTCACTCTCATAGTCTACAGGTTTTAGCTTTTAAACTAAACGTAAAATGAATGTTTTGTAACTAATACGATAAACGCACAAGGTAATGACACACAATATGGTCGCTGACATTTAAAGACTGAAGTATAATTTCTTGCAACAAAAAAGTTTCATTTAGAATGACTGTCTGTACTGTGTACATCCTGCACGTTTTTCACTACAGTGCAATTTTTTAGAAAGTGAAACAGAATCCGTTTATGAGAAGTTGTGCAGCTGAGCCACATTTAACTCTAAGCACTGGGACAACACCTTACGTTTGTGTATCCTCTGACGCACAGGATCTGCTCCAGCAAGGTGGAGAAGCAGGTGAAGATGCCGATTCCAGCACCAAAGCACATCAGGAGAGTCATGTAGTTCTTGTTGCTCAGCAACTAGGGAATGGGATGGAGTGGGAAGGAGTGGGGTGGGGGCACAGACATATAGTCTCTGCAGTATCTCAACTTATCTCACATAAGCCTTTACAGCTATAGGATACTTTACTGGGTTTGTAAACTTGGTAGGAAACATGATATAATAGTGCTGTAAAGGGAAACTATTCATCATGTTTATTAACTGTCATGTCTGAACATGCTGATCTGCCATTGCGTAAACTTTGACAGACGTGAGCATGCTCACCTGCCATTGGGTAAACCTTGACAGACGTGAGCATGCTCACCTGCCATTGGGTAAACCTTGACAGACGTGAGCATGCTAATGTACCACTGTGTACACTGGACCTTTTGCATTGAGCAAGACCTGTGTTGCCACCTATTTAATTCCTTTGGACAGAGTGTTACAGCGTGCTGCTCACCAGTTTAATTCCTTGGGCAAAAGACTCTGAACTGGAGTCCCTTGCGCTGGATGAAGGCGGTGAGGGGGGTACACTCTGGTGGACACCCAGAATTGACAGGACAAAGATGACAGCTGCTGGTATGGCATAAATTCCCATCTGCACAGAAAAAGCCATCAAAGGAAACTGAGAAGAACGATTATGTCAGCTTCAGAAGATGATGAGAACTTCCATCTCCAGTGTCAAAAGAGGTCTTAGCCCAGAGCATGGAATTTAACATACATTGTTAAACTAAATTATCCATTTGCTTTAAAATAAAATATCTGATAAGGGCATAATTACAAAACAGTAGAACTGACATGCATAGCAACAAACCCACCATGTATATGAACAAAGACATCATGTTCCACAGCCTTACCATTAAAGAGAAGTTGTTAGTTTTCCCAATAATCAGGGGCGAGAAAACGTTGGCAAAGAGAATTCCCAGTGGGTTTGCTGGAAGTCAAAAGGGCAAACAGTGTTTACAGCTTAATTTCCATCCTTTTTGTGTAGTTCAGCATGTCTGAGTTCATCTACTCACACATGGAGGTGAGCATGTTAGCCGTGGCTCTCTGGTGTTCGGGAAACCAGAGTGCAGCCAGCTTAGTGGGCGAGAAGATGACCAGGGGCTGAGCAGCAGCACACAGCGTCTGTCCGCTCATTAACATGGGAAAGCTCCAGTCCCGGGCTTGGACAACGTTCAGGGAGCTCCCGAACCGCACAAGCGCGCCCATCATGTTTAGCCAGGAGCCCAGGATGAGCTGAAAGGGATGAACAGAGGGGCTGAGAAAATGAGCTTTCCTAACAGGTACACCTACCTCTAGTGTGTCCTCTAACTCCAGCTACGGTGGACTCATTGCCTGGGCTCTGTGACCACAGCGTGAGCTCACACACTGGTGTCTGTGACCACAGCGTGAGCTCACACACTGGTGTCTGTAAACAACAGCGTGAGCTCACACACTGGTGTCTGTAAACAACAGCGTGAGCACACACACTGGTGTCTGTGACCACAGCGTGAGCTCACACACTGGTGTCTGTGACCACAGCGTGAGCTCACACACTGGT
>JABJVR010000013.1:2736423-2751755 GCA_025773905.1 Chitala chitala
CCTAACCCTACCCCCACCCCCACTCAGGCCCTGCATGCACCTGGAATTTTTCTCAGACAGGTGGGATGTCTTACTGGGTGTACACAGTGACAGGAGGTGCTGTTTTCCCAGCATGCCGTATGCCTCTGCCCTGAATCTGAAAGGGCCAATTGTAGCTCTGTTAATCAGCAGCTCTCTCTGTGGGCTTCCTACAGTTTTCACAATAACAGTTTCAGCATTGATGATGTTGAACCTCCCCTCAGCCCCAAAGTAATTCTGAGCTGCTCTCTCAAAGGTCCAAGAGCAGTGACCTCATCTGGTAACATTAGTGCCAAATCCAGGTTTGGAGCCAATGTAATACCAGTACTCAAACCCCCAGTTTGTACAACTGGACAGCCTATGTTTACCTGTCAGATGTACCTGTAGATGTAACTATGTTGGACATGAACTCTGTCTGCCTGGATTCAAGCATTTCTCTCTCTCTCTCTCTCTCAAGCTCGTACGCAAGCACACAAACAGGCACACACACACAGTCCAGCTGGCGAAGGATCATTTTCAATCAGCCTTCATAATTCATGCCATTTCCACATGCACTGAGGACTGGCACACACTGAAGTGATTTCTCTGAAAAAGCAGACAGGAGACCTCAAGGCACCATTGAATCAGACTGAATTACTGTGCCTTGTTCCTGTAAGAAGGTTCATGCTTATTGTAAGCTAGAAGAAGCAAGACTATGTATCCATGAAAGCAGTGAGTAGCGAATGCAAAAGAAAAATCAATTAAGGGTACTAAGAAATGATATTAGTATTGATCTGTTAGTTGCTATTGAACGTGGATTTATGCTTTCAGTTAGACAAAAGTCTACAGATTCAGTTGCGAAGCAAATAAATATTTGTATGAAGGAAAGACGATGCAGGTGTTAGTACAGGCGTTACGTGACCTCGCGGTCTTCCATGGCTCCCGTGGGTCTTGCTGGTTATAAAGGTGATTCTCCTGCTTCAGGTTTGCCAGACATTTCCACACACACCATTCAGGAGACCCACCACCCAAGGTTCCATTATCCAAATTACTGTCAGTGTTAATTAAAGCTTCGTCCCACACAAATTAATAAATTAAAATCCTATTTTTGTACATGATCCTGCAGCACGCTGAGATGATGTATGTATCTGATGCTTTTTGCTGTCAGTTCGGTGACACTGCAGAACTCGTTTAACCAAGGACACCAGTTTAGCTTTTTGATTGGAACCAAAGTCGTTTTAATTTTTTTTTTATTAAGCCCACATTCCTTTGCGCTAAAGTAGGCAAGTCACGAGGATGTTATATATTAAAAGTGTTTTATTTTTAATTGAATTAGAAAATTGTGTGTGGCTGGAAAAATGTAGAATAGCAGCTGATGCCATTGTTTTGATTTCTGGGGCTTGTAACAGCAGCTTGGACACTAATTGTCCTTGCGGAGCAGCTGCCCGTGGAGTTTATTAAAGGTCCATCTGAGCACAGAGCTGCTGAGTGTAACACCGGCCCAGCGTGACATTACACTCTCTGACCTCTTGTATGAAACGCTCTGTCACTCCGTCCTGGCCTGACCTCGCACCCTTGGTGTGTGAGCCCTGTTAAAGGGACACTAGTATGCTTGAAACGCCACCGGCTGCTTGGACCTCTTCTGTAGCGTTTCCACAGGAGCCCACATATATTTTGTCATGTTACCATGGGGCATCCTGAAGTGGAAGAACGAATGACAGAAAGAGAGAGGTTGTGGAGTTTTATTGTGAATTATGAGGATGGAAACCTTCCTTACGTAAACCTTATGCGGTAGTTTCTAATACAACAGCAAAAGGGAGATGTCGACATTATTGTCTCACATTAGAGACTTATTGACGTTATGTTGTGTTTCTTGATAAATTCATTGGATTTATAGAACTGAGCATGTACCGTGATGTGTTTCTGATCGAAGACTTCGATAGCATTTACTTTTTAACAGACAATGAGTCCTTCTGCACTGCTCCTAAGGTGGAAGTGATCTCTGTGTGTCTTCTGTGTGGAAAGACCTAGTCTGAACGAAGTAAATATTAGCTTGACTGCACTTTCCCTGAGCACTTTGAGATTACTTTGAAGTTCACTTTTTCGACGCTGTGCTAGAAGTTGACTTTTGGCCAGCAGAACGTCCACAGCATGTTAAAGTCTGTAGAGGAATTAAGAAGTTTCCACAAAGGCTTAGGAAGAGTGATATCATGTTGGGTTTGGTCCTGCACCTCTTTAAAAAAGTGTAGCATTATGCAGTATTTTGGAAGCTTCGTGTAGTTTTAGTCTTTTATTTATTTGCATTTGATCTTTGCTCAAAGGTCAGCCTTCACTGTTATTTATGGGATAATTAAGCTTTCTCTTCTCCGTTGCTTCCAGCCATGATCGAACAATGCAAGATATCGTGTACAAGCTGGTCCCTGGGCTTCAGGAAGGTGAGGATCTACTGCCGTCTGCGGCTCACCTACCTTCGTACACACTCTCCCTGGCTGCATTGTTGTTGGAAATGGCCGGCAGCATCTTGGACGGATCTGTTCATCACTCCAGCCTTCTTTGTATGGAGTGAAGATTGTTTCTAATGTGCCTTTTCTCATGTTTAACCTTCCTATATGAAGCAGTCCAGAAGTAATTACATTTTAGGTGTTCGTACAAGTTATTTGCTTCATCTTATATATAATTTCTACATGTGGTTTTGTGACTTTTGTGGCCAGAGTTCAGAAGCATTGTCACAGTGTGACATTGATATAGGGGACCTCCAGTTGGTAACCCCGGGTGACAGGAGTCATGGGGCTTTCCTAAAACACCCTCCCTGTCCTCTGCAGCGGAGATGACGAAACAACGGGAATTTTACCAGAAGCTGGGGATGGAAGTGCCTGGAGATGCCAAGACGGAGCTGTGTAACCTGAAGCAGTCCCTCGACTCCCAGAGAAATGGTACCCAGCCTGCGCCGGCCAAAAAAAAATATATGTATTTCTTTCCCACTGTGGTACATCACGTGTCTGGTAATGCATTTTGGTTCGCTTGGATTTTTTCCCGTGTGAAAAGGAACCAAGCCAAAGAGAATACGGAGCAAATATGCAAATTAGTCTTCTTATGTGGACTAGTGTAAAAGAACTACAGGTTTGAGAACACACTTAGTTACTTTGAATACTTTTGGTACCAGAATGATATTGGATAATTTCATGTCAGGGTTTCGAAGGTTTGTGCTTAACACTCCTAATCCTGTTTGGTTTATAAAGCTGTTCTCTGGTTATTAGAAGCTGAGAACTTGGATGTGATTTTAATTAGCAGGTTTTGGAGTTGTTGCTTGCATTTCACAAATTGTGATATTTGGCTGTGTGTGGCATGCATTAGTGGATAGAGTACTTGCAGGACTAAGGGGAGAAGACTTTGCAAGAACTTAATAAATTGCATTTTAATTTCGTATGTGTTCCAAGTTAAGTGCCTGCATGCAAATTTTTAAAACGTAATTAGTCTTTCTCATTGCTAAATGGATCAGTCACTGTGTACTTTGATTTATTACTGTTTTGTTGAAATACCAGGCCCCACGTTGTTACTTTGGAAAAGTGAGGCAGGACAAACGTTTGGTAAAACAAACAGTAGGAGTTACCACAACATGGCTTTGGGCTAGGATTGCAGGGAATAGTTATGATGATCCTACAGTCCCAGTATTGATATACTGTTATTCAGTGAGCATGATATCTGGGAATGCGAAAGGTTTTTGATTTGAGTACAAGTCTTAGGTTTTTCTCCTGCAGTTATTTAAATGGTAATTAGATTAAAGAAAAAACCTTTTTCGCAAGTTGGAATCGAGCTGGCACAGCTCCCTGGCTGTCGCCAGGGGCTGTGTGATTGGTCAGGTGGTGCTCTGTGCTGTGTGCCACATGGTGTGGTGGTCGTGCCGACGTATCCTTATGCCTTACGGGTTTCCCAAGGCCCCTGTGATTGTCAGGACTTGAAAGTGCACATGTACCTTCTCGTTTGTGCAGAGCCTCACTCTGTCTGGCACGTGTGTCCTCGTCTTGGAAGACCACGCTTCTGAACAGCTCTCACTTAATCACCACAATGAGTGGTGATGATAACCCTAACCAGTACTCATTTTATTACTGACTTCCTGTATCAGTGACACCTGTGACTAGCAGTAGGAAGTGTAGGAAATAATGCTTTTCAACGGTGAAAACGTTACAATTTCAACCCATATCTGAGCATGAAGGCATTGGGAAACTCAGAGCTGCTAGTTCTGCCCCGTACCCACACAGCATGATGTGGTCAGTGTCTGTGCTCTGGCACCCACACTGAGTGCAGACGGACATTCACTCTGATCTTTGCCTTGCCAAGTTCTGACACTTAATCTTTCCCTCCTCCCCTTCTAACCACAGGGGACCTGAAGTCAGAGGACAGTGGCAACAAGGAGTCAACAGAAGACAAACACCAGGAGGAGGGGAACGACTACCACAGGAGCGATGAGCAGGTAGGAGAGCAGAGCGAGACATGACTAAAGTCCAGGGGCTGACACGCCCCTCCCAGGGTGCCTGCTTTGTAAACGGCAAACCCAAATTTTTATACTGCCTTGATAAACAATAAAGTCAAAACCTGAATAACTACATACTCTGTCAGATAGAGGGGAATTATTAGGTAGTGGTAAGAAAACAAGCTTATAAAACGGAATAGCTGGGCATGAAGAACATGGCGCTGAGTGATATTGTTGCCAACAGTTAAAATGAGCGGTAGTCACATGGTTGTGGGTGAGACCTATATGGACACATGGCAGAATCTCACATGAAGGTTAGACTCTTAAAGATCTGTGGGAGAAAAGCAACAGTGAATATTATATTGTGGTAAATGTGTCATGTAGAAAAGCAGAAGCTGTGTCCCCCCCCCCCCATGCATTTCACTTAATTTCATACATAAACTGCATTTAACTGACTGTTTAGAAATTCTTTGTGGAATTAAACTTTCATGCTCTGGCATTTGTATGCTTGACATAATTAATGTTGTTGCTGTCTTATTTATAAATGTGGCATAATCCCCACAAACTGTAATGGGATTGCAGTGAAGGAAAGGCTGTTTACCAGGTGTATTAGTTTCTGGCTTATTGATAAAGGAAGACTTTTATTATGGTGAATTAAAGGTTGCCGTGTTACAGTGCAGGGACTTCTTTTTATGCTGCCGCAGTTGTGTAAACTTCCCGGCGATTACCTTGGACACTCCTCTGAGAGGTTCCCTGTTTAGGCAGTGAATCTTTTTGTATCGTCTGCCTTCCTGAACGGGAGGGGTAACTATTTCAGCATTCATGCAGACAGTTGGGACGGAGGATAATTACGACGACGGCTGACGTGCCGCGGTTCCTGTTTTGTTTTCGCGAAGGGGGCTGGCTGCCCTGCCATAATGGCGTGTCTGTTCTTCAGACAGAATTGCGTGAGCAGGGTGGCGTGTGCGGTTCCTGTAGCTCTCCAGTCTGGTTGTGATTACAGGTTAGTCTCAGGCGTCTTAATGCCTTCAGAAGTCTCCTTCCCCAGTTCTAGTCTTCTAGACTCCCTTGCCTTGTCAGCTCGAAGTTCTTTTAGTGCATGCCTTAATATTTCGAAACACGTTCTGAAAGTGTGACTTTAGCAGCTTTACCATTTTAAAACTGGATTTAGTATAAAACCAGCCAGTGGAAACGTCACTTTAGGACGTCTAAGTTTGGCCAGCTTTGAGTTTGTGCTGTTTTAGGAGCAGCCAGTAATACCGGTATACAGGCTCCATCTCTGGAGTTTAATGGTCTCATCAGAGGGACGAGAGCTTGCCTCTAATTCATGCTGGGATGTGAAGAGTCTGAATTCAATAAGAGCTCTGCTATCTCTGACTTTGCTTATCTCTCAGAAAGGTCACTGAAATTGCTGGCTTTCCTATCTGCAGCCAGAGGCTTTCAGCTTTCAAAAAGGCCCCGTAATGCAGCAGCACAACAGAGCCATGCGTTTCTCACGCCTGTCGTGAGGTTCAGGAAAGAGGAAAAGGCGTGAATTATGTCCCTAAAGGAGCCACACAATGATGCGTGCTGACGGGTTGATGGGCTGTCTCAGGTGCTACGTACGAGAAGACCGCAGTGCTCTGAGAGACTGGCGATGTGCAGAGGCTGAGAGACACTGCTGGTCCTGCGTGAGAGCGAGGCACGCTAGCAGCCACGTCACTTGTGTGCTGAAAGCTTAATGTGCGTTAATGTGCTGTCCTGTGCCCCAGAGTACTAATCTGGGGAAGTGGTCCTGAAGAAGGGCTGCCGTGGTCTCCTTGGTAACCTCTTCATCCCACAGGTGAGCATCTGCCTGGAGTGCAACAGCAGCAAGCTTCGGGGGCTGAAGAGGAAGTGGATCCGCTGCTCGGCCCAGGCCACTGTCCTGCACCTCAAGAAGTTCATCGCCAAGAAGCTCAATCTGACCTCCTTCAATGAGGTGCTGCATCCCTGGTCTTCTCATGATGACCTTCGGCAGAGGGGGGCGTAGCTTCATCTTATTGCTCTTTGGTCTTTATGATGCTCCGTGCCAGAGCAGATTTTAGTCTGATATCTGGTCTGAGCCACTGAATGCCTTTACACGACTGGATGTAATGTTCTGCCATGCAGGAACATGGTGGAGTTCTTCTCCACCCCTTTGGGCACATGTCTACAGTAGACTGGCACCAGTGTCCCATCACTTGTTCACAGCTTTCGTCCGACATGAAGACCCCCTTCCGGCCGTTTACCCTTCTCCATATGTTTCCCAGGAAATGAGTGCTTGTAGCATTTATCTGCTTCCCGTCCTGTTTTATGCCTCCTGTCAAAGTGTGTAGATGGCAAATTACCACGTCTGCAGGACACAGCAGATGACTTGAGCCTTTTAGTGGCCGCTCCTCTCCTCCACGTCCAGCCTATCGAAAGCTGCGTAGACGCGTCTTACAGAAGAGGCCGGCGTGTCCGCCCTGCAGTGCAGTGATGAGCAGAGCGCTGGGCTCGGTGGAGCTGATTTATATCGGCTGATGGCACAGCTGGGCCATTACTCATTTATTGCCTTTTAGCAGAGCCCACAGCGACACTCGTCATTCGGAGGCAGCGGGCCAGCGCCACACCCTGTCTGCGGTCTGCTCTGCCTCATCTGGCACCCGAACCGCTCTGGCCCCATTTCAGTGCTGAAAAGTTTTCCAGCCATGGAATCGATTTGTGCTCCCCCCGAGTCAACCAGGGCTGTTTTTACTGTGTGCAGACGTGATCCCACGCCCGGACGTGTGTTAGGGTGCGTCCTTCAGCCCGCCGCCGCTATGGGCAGCGCTGTTGATGTAGCCTGCCGGGAGACTTGATCTGACCCTGGTAATGGCGCAATAAGGGGCGTGAAAAGGTGGCAAAATTGCTCTTCAGCATGTCTAAAGAGTAGATGGACTCAGGGTGGCTGATGAATGTAGTTTTACAAAGGCAGGTGCGAAACATCCCCCCCCCATACTTTTTTTTTGTAAGTGTGAACAGGTCTGAGTTACAGCAGCGGTGTTTTGATCCCATGAGAGAAGATGGGAAGGTGATTTGGGTCTGCTGTTTCCTTAAGTGGGAAGTGTCCCAATCCTGTTCACTTCTCATCTTTACGTACCAAATGAAAGCTTTGTTGAGTGTAGGGACTTCTCAGTGTGTTTGCTAATTTGCTAACTATTATTATTTGTCTCCCCCCCCCCCCTTTTCATTAGTTGGATATTTTATGCAACGAGGAGATCTTGGGCAAGGATCACACACTGAAATTTGTGGTTGTGACAAGATGGAGATTTAAGGTAAAAAGCACGAGTTCATCACTAAGAACTGAGAACCGTGAAAGGGATTAGCATGCCTCGCGACTGACTTCACAGATGTGAAGAAACACGTGCCCTCCTGCTCATGCATATTCATGAAACGCTGCTAACGGTGTGGAATTTTCCATACGTTCAGAGAAATTAATTCATTAGCACAAGTTAATTCTCCTTTGTACATGGAAACTGCTAGAAGCAGAACTGGCAATGTTCTGTGTTGTTTGTTCAGATGCTGTTTAGTTAGAATGAACTGCAAGTCAATTTCAGTTTAACAGAGCGTGGGTTTTACAGACCAAATTGCACACTTTATATGCTGCTACTCTGGTGACAGCCCAGTGGACGTCAGCACGTGTGTGCTTTGGGTTGTGTTGACGCTGCGTTGTAAGTTTAATACACACTGCAGGTCATCACAAATCAGCATCGTGTACAAGAAAGCACACCAAAAGTTAGGACTCTGTATAATCCTGTATATACACTAGAGTTAATTTGAAGGAACATCACACCCCATTCCTCCAGTTAGTGAGGTTAAATTGTGAATGTACTGTAACCATGAGACTTTTTATTTTAGTTGTAAAAAGCGGAGTGTTTTTTGGGACTGTAATCACTTAATTAGCTCTGCCTGCTCTTGTGTTTGTCTGTTGCAGAAGTCACCGCTTCTCCTGCATTACAGACCTAAAATGGACCTGTTGTAGATGGATGTTTTTTTTTTTTTTTTTTTTACCCCCCCCCCCATGTACCCCCCAAACAACCCCAGGGTGGCGTTACCATGAAAACGGTCATCCGGGGTGGTAAATGTGCAAATGGCCGGGTGCAGAAACTGAGGGGTACTGTGTGGAGTGGGGGGGGAAGAGGTAACAGTAGGAGAGACTCGCCCGGACGCTGCTGGCACTCTGTTTACACACGCACAGGAGAAGAGCGAGGGGTGCGTTTCACTCCGTCCCGGGTCGGTCGGAGCTTGATGCTCAACAGCGTCTGCAGACGGAGGAACGCTCAGCAAAACCCGCTTGGTGCCGGTTACACTCCCCGTGTCCCCGGACTGTTTTATATAAATCTTTCATGACGCCTGAGCTGTTTGTTTAGTTTTGTACTGTCCCCAGGACATCTTTTGTGTTCATTGTTATTGTTTTTTTTTTTTGTGAATAGGCAAAATTTGAGGTATAAAATGTAGTTATTTATGTTGTATGTACCAATATTGTATATTTAAAAAAAGAGATTTAGGTATGGTTTTCAGAAGTGCTAAGTTTGGAGTGGCACAAACATAGGTTTTAAAAGAAAGTTTGAGAAAATTTAAAATGGACATTAAGTTCTATGATACCAGCTTCTTTATATAAGTACAGCTTCTCAAATTGTTAAAAAGTATACAGTTTATATATCTATTATATATAATGTACAATGATGTAACTGTGTGAGAAACCAGATAGAGATATATTGAGTGAGTCCTTATGGTGCAGGACTTGGTGGTGGTGGGTTGGCTGTACGGAACTGGGTCCTTAAATACCTTAGCATTATCGTCTGATGGAGAAATTACTTTAATTTTATCTGTTGTGCTATATCTTCCCTTGTTATAATTTCTTTTATGTGACTTAAAACCCCCCCCCCCCATGTTGTTATAGTCACTACATGTGCAAGAGTGGGCAAGCAAGGAACAGGGAGTCCCCCCCCCATCCCCTTTGCTAAACACAACCAAGTTTTTTGGGAGCCCCTCTGAATGTAAACCTTGAATTAATGATTTTAAAAGAACCTAAAGACCTTACATGAAAAGGTTTTAATTAATTATGATGGGGAAAAACTAAGTAAGGAGAATAAAATTGGTTCGTAAAGCCGAACTTCTCATCCCCTCCGTCAGGTTTATACCGCAGTTTCTCGAGGCAGCACTTCACAAAAACACTTAGGAATTGAGGACTTGGTTGATGATCGTAATCCCCCCGACATGTTTTATGTTGTATTTTTGTCTTGGATCACACGCGGAGAACTCCTTACAGGCCTTAAAGATGGGAAATGCATGGTCCGACATATCTAGAACAATAACAGTTTTTAGGAAGTGCAGCTAAAAAGAGCACAATTGTCATTACTTACACATTTTGTGTTGAAATTCTTATCTTGAGTATCTTATGTATGTGCACACCAGTGACTCTGCTGTTTATCAGTTACACCCCCACCCCCCCAACCTTATTGCACACTAACGGTCAACCGACACTGAGAGTGTTTTTAACTGCGTTTTTTTACGTATGTTATGGAGCTGATGGAATTCTGTTTTCTCCAATGTATCCAGCCACACTGGAAGGCAGACACGGGCGTGAAACGCACGTCTTTCCATGTTTTAATCTCCACCCTCCTGTAGCCAGTAGGAGAACATTGTTTGAAATAATTTGTCTTCCTTCCAAAACTACATAAACCTTGTGTTCACAGTTAATCCACAGATATAATTTATGTTGTCAGTCAAAAGTCTGTAAGCACATATGTTGAAAGAAAAACACCGTATATAATATGCTAGAGCAAACAAAACCTTAACCATTGTCTAGAACAGTTAAATGCTACTTTCCAGCCCTGCTGTCCTGAATTTACTTAGTTTTTTTTTTTTACTGTTTTTGAGTATATTATAAACAAAATGCTACTTTATCTGACCACACTGTCCCTTTGTCCAGCTGTCACACGCTGTCCTGAATCTGTCTGAATGGCGTGGAATGTTGCTTCGGTAGCACTTACGCGATGCTCACGTCTGCCTTGCAGTGTGGATTCCCAGTACGTCAAACTGTTCATGATGGTCTTGACAGTACTCCAGTTGCTGGTGCTGTTTTGGGAATGCCTCTCTGTTTAAACCGCCGGCACTTGCTGCTGAAATGAGTCTGTGGTTTCCACCCTCGTCTGAGACAGAACTTTGGTAAGCAGTTCATGCGTTGGGTTTAAATAACTTAGTCATTGTTGACAAGACTGTTGAGTTCCATGCACGTGGTCACGTCCACTTCCATGAAACCAGATACCATGTTGTGCTTGTGTTTCAGCCTGTTTGCACTCTTTAGTCTGATAATCTTAGGAATCCAACAGCAGGCAGGAACCAGCAAGCCAGCAGGGTGCACCTCTGGTCCCGTGTCAGACACTGCATGTATGTAAACCATATATGCGTACTTCTGTGGTGTGCTTTAAGCTATTCTGTGTCCTCAGAAAAGGACCATAAATTCAGTTTACCAAGCTTCAGCTGGCAGCTATGGCTGCTTTAAGATATTTTTAAATGTCATAAAGCTTTTTTGGTATTAAATTCTATACTTTTATGTAAAAAAGAAAATGGTGCAAATGCGGAGATTTACGCGTGTGCTTTTGCATGCGAGAGCTGCCGCACTTTCCTGACGGTGCGTGTCACAAGTCTCGCTGCATCCTCGGCACCCAATCACGGTGCTTTGTGGTGGGGGGGGCTCACTTCTAAGGGGGCATCGCCCTTGCTCATTGGCTGTTCGTCCTTGTCACGTTATGGATGCTGCTAATGTTTTGTGGTATCCGAGCTTGGTACGCAGAGGCAGGGCCAGCGTGCTGACCCGCGTTTTCGTATGGACCTTGATGTCCTGAGGTGCTACTTTAATGCTTTGACACTTACCTCTCGACCATGAGGATGTTGTTTGCTCTGTTGTCTTTTCTTTTCTGGTGTGAACTGGTACACAGGAGCCCCCCCCACCAACCCATGTACACCTCTTCCTACCTCTGAAGCGTTTCTTCACATTTAGCTATGTAAGAGAAGTTCCATATCTTCACAGTCTCATCACAGTCTCATCTCATCTGAGTCTTTCTCTGTAGTTGGCTTTATTTGTTGGGGGGTATCTTTTGAGGGGGGGCCGAGGGTCCTTTAGTTTCAGAAGGACTGGTAAACCCCTGTCTGTACTGAGTGTGTTTCAGATCAACAAGTGGTACTTCACATGTATGTTAATAAAGCCTTTTTTAAATGGACATCTTTAAAATAAACCTCTCATGATGTTCTGCACTGTGACACGATACAGGGGTAAAAATGGTGCTTAGTTCATGGTCCTGCTCTTTTTGAATTGATTTGAGCTGGCCGTCGTGTTCAGTGAAGGAAGTGTTGGGTGGAAGTATCCATCGGGCTGCTAACACTTCCACTTTTGCAGCAGAAGTGTTTTAGTCTAGCAGGGCCTTCTGGAAGAGCTGTGTCTCTGTGCTGCCTTTTTCATTTGCCTTTTCAGAACTGTGGTGTAATATTCTGTAATCAACCCTTTGGACTAGAACCAGTAGTTTGTTTGGGCAGAGTCCGTGTGTGCCAACATATTACAGTGTCTGGTAGGCTTTTTCAGTTTTTGCCAAAATAAATATGAATGCCACAGTCACCTCCGCAGTGTCTGTGGATCTCATGAGTGACCGTACGTTGTCGCAGAGACACCGAACAGGACTCCCGATTGGTCATTAATTTTTCAATCCCTTTCAACAGTGGGTGGCGAGATCGACGTCTCCATGGTGCACAAACAGATGTTTGGAAGTGTCGGTTTACAGTTTACTCGTCAGAAGCCTGTTTTCAGACCAAGTTGGGTGTTGTTTGGCGAACTGGCAGCTCAGTTTGGGGTGCATTAACACAGGGGGGCTTTGCCAGCATAGCCGAGGAGGGGGGGCTTTCACAACCGCTAATAATCATGAATTGTGGACTGAGAATGCCCTCCTGTTAAGCCTGCGGTTTTCTAGGCTCTGTGCGAGACCGTAATGGAAAAGCATCCATTCTGCAGTCCAAAATGTAGAGAGGGATTTATTTCAGAAATGAGCCTCTCTCTTGGCTCAGTCCAGTTAAATAGTCCTGCTGTTGTTTTTCTGTATCCAGCCATTTCTTTGTGTTTCTCTCGCTGAGGGTGGACTGTCTGACTCGAAAATTCAACTGTTGTGTAAGAACAAATTCATAATCACAACTAAACTCAGACCTAGAAAGTGTCTTGTGCGAAGAGCCTTCTAAAAAACAGCGTTAATCCTTAGCTCCTTCTTGCACTGGCAGAGCGCTCTTCGCTTCCTGTCCATTACCGTCAGCGTTGGCACGCTTCGGTCAGTCGTTCTTTTGTCTGAAATAAATCTGTCAACACTTTGCTCCCTATTTCTGTCCAGGTCTCAGACGTTAACGTGGAGATGCGGATCAGTATATTTTGAAACTATGTGCAATATGGACTCCTCAGACAGTTGAACTCAACTGAGAACTCAATTCTCACCTCCTCTCAACCCCAATAAATAAAGCATTTTGTTTAAAATCTCAAGACTGTATTTCATAAATAAATGCCTTTTTAAAATAACTTTTGTGTGATTTTGTATTGCATCTTTGTCGGCAAATATAGCTTTTAAATTTTTTAAATGCAAACTTGGTGTTCAGTTGTCCACAGAGGGTGGTGGTGGTTGTTGTTGTTTTTAACCTGAGTCATCGACACAGTTCACCACTGCGTCATTTTCTCTATACACAAGCTGTTATTTCATGTTAATGAAAAACGTCATGTTCTCCAAAGATGTCTGTTTTGATCTTCTGGGTGACAGAATAACATAACATCCCTTATATATAATGTAGGACTGAGACTTCAGTTTAGCTGATGGTTTTAGAAGTTCACATTCTGTATGTACATCCGCTGGTCTTGCATGCAACGTCTGCATTGGTTTATCTAATGCCAAAGTTCTCGAAAAAGGGGGTTTTAAATTGTACCAAAATTTCAAAAGCATATACAACAGTGAGAGTGCATTAGTTCACATGAAACACGTGGACTACTCTGCCTTTTTAAGACAAATTTAATATACAAATCCACTGTATAATTCCCTCCATCACCTTTAAAAGTTGTGGAATAAATTAAAAAATCAATTTTGTCAAATGGTACGCATGCAAATTGCAATTGGAATTCTGGCATAAGCAGGACACTCTGTGATAATCAGATAACTTTGTGAGTAATAGAATGTGTAAAACACTGAAGCCGAGTGTTGAATTTAAAGTGCCTATAAATATTAATGTTTTTTTTTTTTCTCACCCTCCATGACAGTCTAGATTTTAGATATCTTGTCCATTTAAGGTAAAGAAAACTCTAAAGAGCTTTGAACTCCAGGGAATCCCATGTCTGCTCCTGTAGATTTTATCTGATGTTCACAGACACCAAATAGCAGCAGGTTGATCTAGAGGTGGGCGGACTAATTAAACGTTGCTCATCTGGATTTAATGACGTATTTTGTGACATTACTTGAACTTGTTGAATCGGAGGTTTAACTGTAAAGCATCATTCTAAGTGCACATTCAGATCTTCTCATCGAGTGTCATTAAGAGAAATTCAAGCTTGTCTACCGTGGAGCTTCACTCCTTGGATCCAAAGATGAGCAAGCAGCATGTAATTAAAATATTGTTAGCCAAGTTGACCTTCTCCTTAGGACCATCCTCAGTGGTGTACAGCTCAGCTAGCTGTGGCCCAGACTTGGTAGAGCCTCAGACCAGGGGCACAGCTACTCAGAGAACTCGCTTCCAGTGAAGAAACTCAAATTCGAATCTCGTATTTGTAGGACAAATTCCTGAGCTGTTTTTTAGTCTTGTAACCTTGGTTAAATTATACAGCTTGTTATTGTTTGTGTGTGGGCAAAAAGCTCACCTCTGCTCACGTCTGCGTTTTACTTTCCCAAGAGAAATATTCCACACGTTTTTTTACCTCGCTGACCTAATTTTATTGAATAAACAACAAAATGAGAAGGCTTACGGTGTAAAGACAGAGGGACGGACAGTATCTGGACAGCAGATGTCCAGGAGGTTTTCTCACAGAGAATATTTCTAAGATATACAGTTTAGATGCTATCATTTTTATCTAGTAATAATACATACTTCTAAAGCCTAAAAAAATTGTATTTTTTTCATATGCTGTTCTAAGCAACCACTTGTTGAATAGAGAACATTCTGGATTAGTAGTTTGTCAAGTTATGAAGGAAGAACGTCCAAACTTAAACACAGGAACGTCTTGGCAAACCCAGCATGGCCAGGTTGATTCTCCTAGACAGCCAGGAACACTGTGAGATGATTTGGAGCTGTGAGTGAGCAGACGATTCTGTCCAGAGTTGCAACTTGGGCCCTGTCTCACTGAGAGAATATTTGCTAGCCAAGTTACAAAACGGAGCCAAAAATTATTCAGGTCTAGGCAATGACCCATTTGCAGATGTGCGCACACACATGCACATGCGCACACACAATAACGTTAACAACAGCTGGACTTTGGTGTGTAGGCGTTAACTACAAATTTAAGCATAATCTTTTCCCTATGCCACATATTACCATAATTATATATTTTTTGCATACATCTCATCTCAAGGAGCTTTTGGAATGCAATTAACCTTCTGGCTCCTGCAGTTTACTCCAGAATACTAATACAACATTCACTGCTTAGACAGTTTACTCCAGAATACTAATACAATATTCACTGTTCAGACAGTTTACTCCGGAATACTAATACAATATTCACTGCTCAGACAGTTTACTCTGGAATACTAATACAATATTCAAAGCTCAGTCAGTTTACTCCGGAGTACTAATACAATATTCACTGCTCAGACAGTTTACTCTGGAATAC
>JABJVR010000013.1:2763981-2790246 GCA_025773905.1 Chitala chitala
GCAGGCAGTCACAGTGTACAGGCAGTTACAGAGTTACAGGCAGTCACAGTGTGCAGGCAGTCACAGTGTACAGGCAGTTACAGAGTTACAGGCAGTCACAGTGTGCAGGCAGTCACAGTGTACAGGCAGTTACAGAGTTACAGGCAGTCACAGTGTGCAGGCAGTCACAGTGTACAGGCAGATACAGTGTTCAGGCAGTTAACCTCCCTGAGGCAGAATGGTTTGTTTATGGGTTAAGCCTCAGTTGGGCCAGCACAGAGTACAGCAAACAGAGCAGAACACTGAACACTGAGCAGCACCTTTTCCCCAAAGCAAGGCTACAGCCACTACCAGGTATGCAGATACCATTTTGTCAGGTGTCATTTCATTTTAATGTTGAACAGACACTTGTTTGGTGCCTTAATTTTCTGTGTCACCTGCAGTTTTTAAACCTACTGAACACACAGTTGTAATAAACCATCAGCTCATATAGTCTTTTTTATTGTTGAGTCCATTAGCTGATGTGTACAGCAGACCCTGTGTTTGCTATAATAAAGAGCCCTGATTTTTGATCATAAGCATTTTTAAAGTTCTGCTGAAGGTTGTTTGGATCCTTCTCCAGGCCATCAAGAGTACTTGCTGCCTGTTTGGACCTGGTCTGTTCTGTTCTGATCTCAGTACAGCCTCATTTGGGCCTGGTCTCTTGTACTCTACATGTACTGTATTCTTTATTACCATTTTAGTCATTTTTAGTTTATTTTTTTAAATTTCACAGACACCTTAATGGCAGGTTGCTGTTTCCTCAACACCAGAAGTTTCTAAAAGGTCCCATTGCTGCTCTGAGTGAACTTTCTGCTTGTTCTGTTGGGTGGTCACACTGACCAGGAGGTAGAGAGCACCAGCACTCCTCCACACCCCCCAGCTGAAAGAACTGATTCTTCCTGCTACACTCTTCCCCCCTCCCACCCCCATCTGCCTGGACTGCATGCTCCCTGTCTCCGCCCACACTCCTCATTTGCATATAACCACTGACTTCAGCTGTCAGTACATTCCATGAGCAGTGTGTCAGCGCCGTCCCTGTGGAAACCAAGTCTCATCTGTCACCAATAAAACAGGCAGTAAGGTCACCAGAAAGGACCTCTAGGCAGACTGTCGTCTCTGTCAGCCTCACACAAGTCTGCCCTGGGACAAACACTTACTAGGTCAACATGTTCCTGTAACAGTTTATACTGCTTCACTCCCATTCATGAAGAAATCCACACAAACGCAGCTGAGCTGTTTCCTTGTCAGCCTTGTTGTGCTGTTGATTACTTGAACCAGGTGAAGGATACTAAAGTCCTCTGGTCAGAATTTCAAATAACTTTGAGGCAGTATGGAACAAACATGATTCAGATGTGACAGTTACAGTGTAAAGGAAAGAATGTTTTTGTAGATAGTTTTAGGTTTTCCAAAAGATAGTTTACTGCTTGTAAGGGCTGAGTTAAGAAAAAAAATTCTGTCGTAAGTAATCCAAAGACTGGCAAGTAAGATCCTGCAGTGATGCCACAGTGTTTTATGTCTGCCATAAAGCCGGCAGTGCTCTTCACACCATTTCCACCGTAAATAGTAGTGACGTGCCTTTTATGTGCCGCGTGTCTGGTTGAGATTTTATCCTTCTGAGAGATGTACTTATTGTCCTGTACTGGAGAGAAGTAACAGAAGTAACAACATGTTTTGTGCCGTTCCCTCTTGACCTTTATCTTCTCTCCTCACCTCCTTTTCCTCTGCTCTTTCTCCAAGGGTCCACCTGGACAAAAAGGTGACAAGGTAAACCAGCCTGTTCTTAATGTTTTTTCACTGATGAATCGTGATGTCTCCCGCTGCAGCATGTCTCTCACAGCGTACCGCAAACGTCTGCGCTAATGTGAGCCGCACGGCTTGACGCTTTGGCCCAGCTTGGTTCCAAGCCCATCGCTGCTGGGTTCCAAACCCACCACTTTCTGTCTCTCTTCATCCCTCTTTAGGACTGCACTGCACACAGAGCAGCAGCCTCATGCCTGCACTTTGTTCCTAATTTCAGCTCTTTTAGAAAGCTTTTTTTTTTGCATGGTGCTGGAAGTATTTATTAATTAATTAATTTATTGCCTGTTAGGGTTTGCATGGTTCTGCACAGGGTTTGCGTGGTGCTGCACAGGGTTTCCCTGGTTCTGCACAGAGTATCCCTGGTTCTGCACAGGGTATCCCTGATACTGCACAGGGTTTGCATGATGCTGCACAGGGTATCCCTGGTACTGCACAGGGTTTGCATGGTGCTGATTGACGGGGAACAAATCTTATTTTCCATGTAAAAACAAATGGATATGCATTAGTGGCATGCCTTTCATCCTAATTTATATCCCTTATAAATGAAATAAATCTGGACATTTTTGTTGACCAGATAAGTTTCCTTTCGTAATCGCACGTGCGTGTGCGTGTGTGTGTGTGTGTGTGTGTGTGTGTGTGCGCGCATAACAAAGAAAGACACACAGAACACAAACACATGCACACTCCCTAGACCCCCTCCACACACACACACACACACACATCTCCCTCCATGTGTCACTTTCAGTGCCATTTAAACAGTGTTTTTGGTTTTTCAGGGAGACCAAGGAGACCAGGGCCCGCGGGTATGTGCCCCTCGCCATGCCGCCATGCTCTTTGTCGCTTCACTGGCATGACTCATGCATGTTTCACTCACATTACACATATTTTGCAATGTGTGTGAGGTGCAGTAAACACTTAAATCACTCTTTATGGAATAAAAATATCGGCTCCAGGCCACTGCAGCCCTGCACTGAATAAATGAATGAATGTTGGATAGATGGATGAATGAAGGATGGAGGGAGGGATTAATGAAGGATGGATGGATGGATGGATGGATGGATGAATGAATAAATAGAGGATGGATGGATGAATGAAGGATAATGGATGAACGAAATAATGAAAGAATGAATGAATGAATGAAGAGAGGATGGATGGATAGATGGAAAAAATAGGTTGGTGTGGGTAGAGGGTCATGGTTTCAAGCACAGAACTGATCCAGGACCAGTATGTACAAATACTGCTGATCACATACGTGGTTCATGTTAAAAGTGGATTTTTCATATTCGTTTGCTTAGCAGATTCCCCTGTCCTGGCCATGATCACATGATTAATATCTGTTAGCATGAGTAACTCCCTTTAAAACCACCGGTTTTTCTTTGGCTCACACCTCAGCTACAACACTGAAATCAGCCATAAACCCACATTTGGGCTGGCAGAGATCTGGCTTAAAATTAAACTGTCACTCAGACTTATGGGAATGTTTTGATGGCTGTGTTTGTAAAATAAAAATTCTTATGTTTAACTTTTAAAATATGGGAATACATGTGATTTGCATATATATATTCCGTAAATGTCAGCATAGTTATAGAACTTATCGTTACCAGAAAATAATTTAAAAAAACACATTATTCAAAAACCACTTTACAGATTGACTCCTGTAAAGAAACGGCAGAAATGAAAAGGTCTTGACTGACAGGCAGATTTTAATTCTCTGTGCAGGGGAACGTTTGATCCACTTTCTGGAAAATTAACATAATTCACCTTTTTCAGTGAATGCCAGCAGCACAGGGCTGCCTTTGTTCAGGTCCCAGACTGACCCCTTATCTGACTGTCGTTTGGTGAAGACATTTGTTTAAATTTTGTTACCCTTCAGTATTCACTCCACTCTGTCCCTGTCCACAAGCGATGAAAAGTCTTCAGAACAAAGGGGAACTCATTAGCTTCTCTGCATCCATCATCTGGGACAGATGCAGGGTCAGAGCAGTAGAGCTGCCCCTAATTGACTTCCTGAAAGTCTGGTGTCCACAAAGCCTAGGTGATTGAACATCAGAGCCATCAGAGCTCCAGTTAATCATCTTCTGAGGCGGCCGTGTGATATGAACATGTATGTTCTGATGTCAGCCTTCTGCCTGAGCCTCTTGCGTTGCGTTTCAGCGCCCACGTCCTTCTCCTGCCTGAGGGTTTGAGTACTCTGTGAAGAGTAATACGATCGGTACACTCATTCTGCACTTGACACCAGAATCTTAAAGCTGTTTCCCACAATGCCATGCTCTGCAAAATGAAATTCATGTTCCTCTTGATGTTGACAATACACGTGGTCTGAAATGTGCGTAGTAGCTAGAGACAACATCGTTGTTGGCCACCAATGACCACCCCAGGTTGGTTCAGTTGATTAAGATGAGAGCACGTTCTTGCCCAGATAGCATTTGTGGAATACACGTTTATTATTTCCCAGGAAATAAAGCCCCCTAATGGAAAGCTAAGCAGTTTACCGTGAGTGCTGTAAGGTGGATGATGGAGAAAGTTCAGCTGCTCCTTGTCTGGAGCTCTGGATAAATAAGCAGCACACCAGAAAGTCTTCTCGCCGGCTCTTTTATTATTAAGCCCACCGTGTGTGCTGCCCAGCAGCCCTGAGTAGTAAAATCACTGCAAGGAAAGGCCTACATGCCCTTACCAGCACATCAAATTATCCACTAGTGTGACATATTGACTTTGTACATTACATTAGTAAGTAAAAATCAGTGGAGTGGAATTACAGGGCTTTCAGAAAAGATTAGTTTGATGAGTGATGCTGAAATTAGAGAGACCCTACTTGGCCTTGACACGAGGTTACTTAGAAAGCGTTATACTCCCTGGCAGAAGGGATTCTGCTGTTTATGGTGTTATTGCTCTGTGGAAGTGCATGGGGATTGTACAATGCTGGGGGCACAATGCTTACATTAGAGAAAGAGATATGGGCGCAGCGTAAATCAAACGCCACACTTTTTGGTTTATGTTAAGGAAATACTGTGTTTCAGTGACTGCTGATGGTGCACAGAGTTCCCAACTGGATTTATGTGGTACAGAGACCAGGTGCTCCAAATGTCCTCCTGCCACCACAGGGCAGTGCAGATGTTCCACCAGGTCAGGGGGCTTGCTGAGACTAACCTACAGAGCAGTGCGATTCTGGGAAATGCTGCTGAATGGCTTTCATCTTGCCAGGGGGTAGGGGTGAGGGGTCAAGGTACTGGCCTGAAATAGTGATTCTGGTCACAGGTACCATGTGACAGGGTCATAGGAGCAAAAGTGGGCAACTCAGGTCTGGTGGGAGTTAAAGGTCAAAGGGTAAACTAAAAGAAAACTGTGCAATCACTATTCAGAGGCGCACAAAGGCTGTGAAGGTTTATTTCTCGGTAGGGAATGCTGGGTAAATCGCTGATGACTTCAGAAGATATGTTACAATATAGAAAACACTATACCTCTCTTTGTTCAACCATATTTGCTTATTAGATAAGGAATCAGTCTTGTGTTTTATGCTTCATTGTTTGGCGTGCATTTCCAACTTTATAATTGATTTTAAAACTTATTCTGCTTGACAGATTATAGGCAATGAATAATTGAATAGCTGTTTCATTGATGATATTTGTCTTCCTCTGATACATGTGGCTGCGAGCTCAGATGCATGCATTTATATGAAATCCTGCTCTTAAGAGATTACAAGGCTCAGTTATGATTACCTTGGGAAATGTTATTGTGAGACTTATTGAGAAGCATTCCCAGAACAGTTGCGCAACCTGAAAAATAATGCTGGATTGTTTTTATGAATGTACATTTTTTAATTTATATTGGGTCCATCTGGCATTGAAAGGAAGATAATCAAATCCACAACATTCACTTCAGGACAGCACAGCTCCCTGTTTGTGAGTCCACAATGGCTTTGGGGAGAAACAGTGGAACTTTATGTGACAGTTAAGAACACGTGGTGTTTGTTTTTCACTTCACCCAGCTCATGCATTCTCTCTACCAGAGCAAAAACTACGCTCTACAAGAAGATGATAACATATGTCCGCCACACACTCCAGATTTCACTCAGTGACAACAAAAATCTAAGAATAGCTGATAAACCTCTGTGTTATTAGAATTTGCTACCATAGCAACCTTGCCCCCTTTTCTATAGGTGACAGTGTGGGCATGATAAGGAGAAGAGCAGATCACCCCAAAGCACTCTATGATTCTGGGGTGGCGGGTGATAAACACTACTTTCCCTCAACTAAAAGATATGGGAACACGCGGCAAGTGCCGTTACTCCAGACCAGTTATGCTGTGGGTAACCAGGGATGGGATCGGCCACTGACTGCATGCTAACAGTGCAAGACTAAAGTCTGAACACGTCTGAACACGTCCGATGGCAGAGTGTCAGAGCCAAACACAAAACTACTATAGTAATGAGCCCGGTAACGTCTTTGTGCCTCATTCACTGGCACGTGGGAGATAATTCAGTCACACACTTGGGTCTGCTTTCCCTCTAAACCTCAGGATCTTTCAGCTCATAAATGGCATCGAACATCAGGTGATTCTTCTTGTAACTTTCTTTCCTTTAGCCTCCTGACTTATTCTTGCCCCGGGGACAATTAGGTTACGGGTTCTTGGTGGTCTATGGTGTGACAAGGCAGAAGGGAAACACTTCCACTCAAAGTAGCTTTTTTCAGTTTTCAGCACCCCTCCCTAATATACTCTGATTTATTGGTTTTTTGGGGGGTGGATAGAGCATGTTGGGGAAAAATGACTGTGTATTCCGCCTGATATTTGGATTATTGTGCAGTTAATGAATCCCATGTGCTCAGATCAGAAGAACCACACTAAAGCAGGGCCACTGGAAACCAGAGTGAGGGACGGCCCACATGTCCCATTCAAGACAATCAGTCGCTCTGCAGCCACCAGGCCGTGTGAGTGAGCAGAACAAGTGACGGTGTTCGTGTTGAGCTTACCCTTCAAGTGTTAAGAGCTTGCTTTCCACATCTTTGGAAAGCGTTGTTTCCAAACCACTTTGCACTCTGTTCAATAACAAATAGCTAATGATTACACTGGAAGCTAATTAGGCTTCCTAACAGGAGCATCATCATGCCATCTTTTTTACAGAGTTTTATTATGTATTTCCGTACATGTAATGCTTAAATATGCACCACCTACACCACAGGTACACTACTGGCACACACCACCTGCACCACAGGTACGCTACTGGTACACACCACCTACACCACAGGTACACTACTGGTACACACCACCTACACCACAGGTACGCTATTGGCGCACACCACCTACACCACAGGTACGCTACTGGTACACACCACCTACACCACAGGTACACTACTGGTACACACCCCATTGTTAATAAGGGATGCAGCTGGTGTTTTACTGATGACATGCACACTTCGTAAACGTTATGAAAAGTTACCCTGGGCAGGGGAGTCTGCTAAGCAAATGTGTAATACTGACATGGACTGAACTTCAGGAAAGCATGAAACACAAAGGAATGTGTCTGTCTGACTGTGGCAGTAATTAACGCAACGCCGCAGGACAGTGAGCGAGGATGTTGGACGTGTTCATTCACTAAGAACCCTGAGCCCAGAGAACGTTCTCTTACCGCCAGGACTCTGCAGTACAGAGAAATTATGGTGTTTCTCACTGCAACACCAAGTGAGCTGCTGCCACAGCCGCAAACAGCGCTTCAGAGACAAACATCTCGCACGAGAACGCTTTCCACAATACTCGACTTATTTTATGGCTCGTTTAATCAAAGTATTTCCTAAGCCACTAGTCACGAATGGCAGATTAGCAGTTACCATTGCTAGTATCTAACGGATCTCACTTTTCTTCTACAGCGTGTGCCACCTCCTGTTATCATGTCGTGTGTTTTGCTGTTTCTCCTCGTTAACATCTTCGTGTCCAGCCGTTTGTGAACTGCAGTGAGAAGCTTGGCTTTTTTCCTGATGCGAGTGTGTTAGTGTGTTTGTTTTTTTTTTTTTCCCGCGCTTTGTGTCCTGCGTTGCTTCCCGTCCCGCGTCATCGCCATGGTGCCACTGTTGTGCCGTGTGTTTCCAGGGACTGCCTGGCCTTCCTGCGCTGGCGGCTTTGCACAGCAATCAGATCCTGACCGTCAAGGTTTGTGGCTGTGGCCTAGCTGCCTGGTCAGACCCAAGCCATCCCTCCATCTCACCCCTCACTCCCCTCACAGGGTGGGGCACACTCTGGGAGCTCATCAGCACCAGTCTGACCCCAGCTGGACCAGCAGGGACTGTTGACAGATCCAGTCCAGATAGAACCGTGACTAATTAATCAAGTCAGGTCAATCATCAAGTCTGCCTGCCGACAGTTTCCAGCTCTCAGCCGATCCTTTGGTTTTTCCAAGCACAGTTCCAGGTCAGGATGCACCGCCCAGGTGCTGAGGCGGAGAGGTATTAACTCTACAGCCATAACATATACAGTAGGTGGCAGGACGCAGATCTGACGTCTCAACCTCAGCGTGCTTTGGCTGTGTCTTACCATCCGTTTGTGGAAAGATTTCAGATGGACAACTGGGTGGCTTGCCAATGTGGCAAGAAATGTGTTAAGCCGTCTCTACAGTTGACAAAACCATGGTAAAGCTTACATTGTGCTTTTACGGCACTAACAAAGTATAACAGTTATACAAATCAAGAAAGAAGAAGACATAATGTAACGTTATATTAATATGTAGGCTGTTCCAGTTTAGCACAATTGGATAAAAATAATCATTATTTGGATATTAATCCATCTGACACTATTTGTGTAAGTGACGATGTATTTGCGGTTACAAGACAGCTGGTCACCTGTGTTGCTTTCAGCCTGTGCTCGCCTTTGGGTCTGACCTGGCACTAAGCACCACTGTGTTTACTGTATAGCGCCTTTTCTGCAGAGAAATGCATGCTGCCTTTTCCTCCATGACACCCGCGCACCACAGCTGTCAAAGGTGTCGCCTTGTGAGCAGGTTGTCATCCAGGCATGAAAACATGCATTTCTCCCAGCAGGAAAGGAGCAAAGCTATTCTGTGGTCATTTGCACTCCTAACCTGTGATTTTTTTGCCTTTATTTCCTCTTTTGGGGCCTCCTTCGACTATCTCTTCTCCATCCTCTGTCACCTTTGACCTTCAACCTCTGACCTCACCTGCTCAGATGGTCTTCCCTAAGATCAATCACGGCTTTCTTTCTGCTGATCAGCAGCTCATAAAACGCCGCCTGATTAAGGTAGTGCTAGTCCTGTCCGGGCCCCGTGTTCGTCTCCTCCTACACCACTGCCCCCCAGTTTCCTCCAGTTTGCCCCCCAGAAATGTGTAGTTATTGTTGTTACCTTCATCCATGTTCAGTCAAGTACAAAAGCATCGCATTAAATAGTACCTGGTTGACCTAAGAAGTTCATCAGGTGCGACCTCAGAGACACCTGTTTTGCCCCTCCACTGAAGTATTTCTCATTAGAGGGAGAAACGAAGCTAATGAATTTGACTCGATATGTTTTTTACATAATTTGGAGTACAGAATTTAACGTGACAGTACATCCTTATTAAGGCTTCATGTTAATTGAAAACACACTGTCAGAATAGCTGGAAGGACAATGACCATGGGTTTAGGAAGATCTACCCCACATTCTCCTGAGGTATACTCATCTGTCATTGGCTGAAAAGGAATACATGTGTAATAGTCTGAGCACATATTGGTGTAATAAATTGTAACCTATTTCCATGCCTGTCATAGAATCAGTCTCCCAACACCCCCTCTGCCCTCCACCCTAACGCCACACGCCTCTTTCCTCTTTGCCGTAGAATGACTGTATCTATCTCTTAGCATCCCTGCTATGAGAACTCTGCAAGCACTCAAAGCTACATGCCATGGTGAAGGTTGTGTTTTACAGTGTCCCCTGTATCTCCCTCATCCTGTCATCCAGGGAGATCAAGGTCAAGCAGGTCCACCTGGACCTCCAGGACCCCCAGGCCCTCCGGGCCCCAGAGGGCCCCCAGGGGACACCGGAAAAGATGGCCCCAGGGGCGTCCCAGGCCTTCCAGTGAGTCAGACAGGTGGTATGGTGTCCCAGTGTCTTTAAGGGGAAGGACATCCTTGTCCTAACCAGGGAGGGGGTGTGCAGAAGGAGAAAAGCTGACGTCTGTAACGAAAATAAGCTGAAAAGCTGTGAACAGTGAACCATCAAATGCTGCCCTGCTCTCACTTTGCTGTTTTATATGAATTTATTTGCCTTTGGCTAAATTTGTTCCATGTGCGTGAGGCCAGCAGCCCCATGGTGTGTTCATTTATGTACATTTTTGCAATAATAAAAAAAAGAAAAAGACTGGCCATCATTTACTGTTATAAAGTGTGACTGGCCTGCAGACGGCCTCTGTACTTCCTGGCAGAGTGTCGCCATAGAAAAACGACGTGTTGGTTGTTTGTGCTCTTCCAGCTAAGGTCACTGGTATTTTCAGTTCAAAAATGGAAGCAATTTCGTTCCTCAGTACATTTCATATTTCCTGTCTCATCTTGTCCCTTCCCTTGCCTTTCTATCCACACTTAAAATGTGAATAAATGCTCTCAGAATTTCCTAGAGGAAATGTTTGATATCCGTACGCGATACAGCGTGCCACAATTCATGGCGTACCAGCGACTGTTGATGCCTGTCCCAGATCCCCCCGGTGTGAATAAATTAGCCTGACACGCATCTCTGACAGATGTAACAGTGTTTTAATTAAGAGCTCCATTTTCGTGATCCAAACATACTGCTGGAGTGACGAGCACAGGGTCTACCACACCTCATCCTCAATGCTATGAAAACAGCTTTAAAATCCACTTTATGTTTGAAAGTATAACTGGGAGGATGACCACCAGACAGACGGTGGTAATAACCCTCTGAGCATCATGAGAGGAGCTTCTCCTCATGAGATCCTCAGTGCAGTGAAACGTTTCCTAATTATTTTTGGCCTTCGTGTAGTGCTGGTATATTGCATAATGTATATGTAATATTTTTATGGATGTTTAAATATAGCAATCAAAGGTACAACATCAATGTCCAGGCTGGGATCTGCACTGGTCTAAAGACATGTCCACTAACCACTGATACTGTTGTTGTGACAGGGTGACCCAGGAAACCAAGGAGACATGGGACCAATGGTAAGATGCCGTTTTGTGTACATCCCATAATCAGCAGCATGCGCAGATACCAAAAAATCAAGTACAGCTTTAAGCATCTCCCAGATCAAGGTCAAACAGCACAGGGTAAATAATACAATGACGAGCTTCAGTCATTTTGAACATTGGTTAATGGCCCAGGAAACGACTCATAATGAACATTCTTCATTTTTGCTTTGATGTGTTTTATTTTAAGACAACACCGTATTTTATTCATAATGCTATAAATTTAGCTTCGAGCGATTTCTCTCGTGTCATTTAAAAGCTATTACAGCTTATTTTTGATATCTATTTTTATAAATGTAGTAAAACGTTAGCAGAAGGCACACTTTGACTTGACTTGACTTGTGTTCACTGCAGCGAGATCCTTTTTACGGCTCTGTATATAAAGCGTGTGACGTTTCGATTTATTTTCACTTAAAAAACCGCAGCTTTGGTAATGGGAACCTTCCTGCTTTGCAAGACAGCAGCTGAGCGACTGTTTCTCGTGCCGCAGAGCCCACGTGCAAACTCCCTGGGAACGGCACTCCGGCACGTTCCCCTGCCTTCCCTCACGCTGTTGTCATTGGCAATCCCCCGAACTCCATGCCATTTTGAGATAAACTAATCCCCTTTTAAAAATTTTTTTTCCCCTCCTTTCTCAATAATCAATCATTAGAAAACCTTCTGCCAGTAATTCCAAGTAATTTTCTGAAATAAACGAGGTGAGCTGTTCAGCAGGATTAGCTGTTGTTACCGAGAACAGCCGTTCTTATCTAAAACTTTATGCCATTGCCGTATTTCAAAACCTTGCAGTCGCAATGTGGGTATACACATTGGAGCTACCTCATAACATGGAGCTGGCGTCGTTCAAGAGGTGCCGTGGAAAATGTGTTTTTATTTCACATGTGAAAGCCATTAGAGGTGCAACCTGATCCAATTAGCAGAATGTTGTTTTGGCACTTGGAAAAAAAGAGCTCAATAAGGGACGTTAACAGAAAGGAACCAAGAAACGCACGACACTCCGCAGACCTTATGGAGCTCAGATGTGTGTGTGTGTGTGTGTGTGTGTGTGTGTGTGTGTGTGTGTGTGTGAGACAGAAAGTGCAGGAATGGGCAACAGATATCGCAGGCAACGCAATCTTCGATGGGTTTCTGTGGCAAATGAAGAGAAACACCAGTCATCTTTGCTCCTAGCAACGGTTGTCACGACTACTGACTGGGTGGAGGAGGAAGCTGAGCACTCAGATGGAAAAGTTCACTTTGCATATGGCTGCTGTCAATCAAAAACAGCTGAGTCGACAGCGTAACTCACCTGTTTAACTTTTTATCTGCAAACCTAAATGCACCTTGTGAGCCCCTCTGCTGGGCTGACAACGTTTGGCCCTTTATGGGTTTGTTCTGGTACCCCATGTGCCTACTCTAGCTGGCCACTGTATTAGGTACACTTTGCTAGTACCGAGTCAGACCCCCTTTTTTGCCTTCAGAACTGCCTTAATTCTTCATGGCATGGATTCAACAAGGTGCTGGAGACATTCCGTAGATATTTTGGTCCACATTGACATCTTGCTGCACGTTCATGATGTCAGCTGCACGTCCATGATTTGAATCTCCCGCTCCACCACATTCCAAAAGTGCTCTATTGGATTGGGATCTGGTGGCTGTGGAGGCCATTGAAGTACAGTGAACTCAGTGAACTCATTATCATGTTTAAGAAACTAGTTTGAGATGATTTCAGCTTTGTGACATGGTGTGTTATCCTGCTGCAAGTAGCCATCAGAAGATGGACACACTGTGGTCAGAAAGGGATGGACAATGCTCAGTTGGTACTAAGGGGCCCAAAGTGTGCCACCACCAGCCTGAACTGTCGATACAAGGCAGGATGGATCCACGCTTTCATGTTGTTTACACCAAATTCTGATTTTACCATCTGAATGTTGCAGAAGAAATTGAAACTCATTAGACAAAAGCATTTTTGTCCACAGAACTGCTGCTTGCTGGATATTGTACCTTTTCAGACCATGCTTTATAAACCCTGGAGATGGTTGTGCATTAAAATCTCAGTAGATTAGCAGTTTCAGAAACACTCTGACCAGCCCATCTGGGACCAACAACCATGCCATGTTCAAGGTCAGATAAATCATCTTTCTTCCCCATTCTGATGCTTGGTTTGAACTTCAGCAGATCCTTTTAGTCATGTCTACTGACCTAAATGCATTACACTGCTGCCATGTGATTGGCTGATTATACATTTACATTAACAAGCAGTTGAACAGGTGTACTGTACCTAATAAAGTAGCCGGTGAGTATATTTTGATCCAGGCAGCACCAGAGCACTTAAAATGTACTGAATTCCTCTGGCCCATTTATAAACGGCTTTTCTTTGACAAACATCTTAGGATCTCCTTTCTCTAAAAGGCAGGTTTGTGAGGCGTATCCTGCATTAACGTCCTTCTCTCCACCAGCAGTGGAGTGTTCAGTTCAATTAAGAGGAGAGAATGTGAGCAGTAGATTGAGTAATCAGAGTGGACTGTGTTTCACACAGGAGATCTGTTGATGAACGATGGCGCATCACAGACCTGATGTCCCATGCAGCACTGGGATTGGAAATGTATTCGTGAAGCAGAAATGGCTTTAGCAGGCTGATCTACATTACCAGAGTGGCAGACGCTCCATTTCAGCCTGTTCCTGGAATCCACTCACAGCTGTTGAGCAAAACGCTTCTACCATTACAGTCTATCAATTAACCAATTTGCGATGGATAAAAAAATACGTATAATAAAAAAAAACCACTTGTAAGACTCAGTTCCAGTTGCGGGTAGAAACATAGTTTTCCTGTAAAGATATTGGGGCAGCCAACAAATTTTTTTTTCAAAGCACAAATGTGTATTGTGCTTAAGACCAAATGTGTTTCCATTGTGTTTGTAATTCCTGAAGAAATGTTAGTCATTTCTACTGCTCTGACTAAAGGCCTGCAGGCTCAGTAAATGGTACAAAGGGACAGCAGTCTATATTTTCTAAGAAAAAAACTGTCTCAGTCAAGGTTGGCACACGGCTGGTGTGTAAGGTGTAGTTAAACCACAGGATGTCCTAACATGCGTGCACGGTTTTGTCTTGCCAACATGCATTCGCGGCACGTGGACAGAATGAACAGTCAGGCAGCACATGAGCTCTGCTTTGGAATTTGGATAATCTCTGTGTTTGTGTGCGAAGGGGAGGTGTAGGGGAATGTCTATGGCAGAGCGAGACATGCCTGAAGTGATTGCGTTTTGGAGGATGTCCGTCTGTGCCGTTGGCCCAGGGGCCCTGTGCACACTCAGCGCTGTGCCGAGGTCTCATCTTCACGCCGTCGTTAGGGAAGAGATCACAAATGCTGCAGCTCCACCGCTTTCCAAACATGTGGTGCTGGTTAGGGCTACATTTCTGACCCTCTCTTGCGAGAGGAGGAACTTTCTTGGAGAAAGCGTAGATATTGTTGCACTAAGTTAATTTTTCTTTCTGGCTTTCACATGCTGCTGGCAGCAATGCACAGATTTGCATTAGGACAAGGTAAAGTAGGTGCCGGGGGGTCCTGCTTTAAGGTTAAATAGCTTTCATGGTTCCTCAGAGTTGCAGCTACCACAGTTTCAGAGCTTGGCCATTTTTCAAGGTGGGAGCAGAACGCAAACCTGCAGCTGTTTTTTCCCGTAGCCCGGCGGCGGGCAAACGCGCTGACGAGGCGAACACCGATCACACAAACACCCACGCTCGCTCTTACGCCCCGTTTGCGTGCAGATGGTCCAATATTAAACACGTTTTCCTTACATCCCCTGCCCTCCCCAGGACAAATGTGAAGACAGGGGCCAACATGACAATGGTATTCGTTCACTGGAACCAGAAAACATTTGTAGTTCAAGAGGAAAACCTAAATGTGACCATTAATAGGCATCTCCAAACATCCATACAGTTTGCATTTCTGCTCTTGAAGTGCAAAGTGTTCTTGACAAAACATATTTGAACTCCAAACCTTGCTTTACTGCTCTCCGCCCCAACCATACAATCGTTGGACGATGAGAACAGTTCAGAACTCACCTCACAGGCTTCTCTGGACCATTCAGGGCAGAGGCACCTAATGTCCGGATGTTCCTCAGCAAACGGCTGTTTTTCTTGACCTAGTACAGCACATCCGTTCCCTTCAGGACAAGCGGATATGTACGCTCACATTATGTACGCTCACATGCACTCACTGGATCTCCATGTCAGTTTTATGTATCAAACTTGCACTAATAGACCAGGCAGTCCAACCACTTTCATGTTAGCAAATTTATGAGCTGCTGCATGTTCTAAAGGCTACGCTAGTTTGAAGATGGAAACATGGTTTTTGTCCCAAGTCTGTCACTGCAGAAGTGAGAAATCATGGTTTTTGTCCCATTTTTGTTATCGAGGACATAATAGAATAGAATAGAATAAATAGAAATTTCATAAATAAATATTGTTAATATGGTGTTTACAATTTTTTTACATTATTATGAACCTGGAAGCCAGAGGAGATTTTAACTTGGTGTGATCACCAAACCCCTGCCCCCAAACATTCGACAGTCAATGGCGTTGAACCCTTCTAGATTCAGAACAGAAAATTGGTTTTCAGGAATAGTCAGTTTAACCTGGTGGAGTGAAAAATACTTCAATGTACCTGTAAGCTGTGAAGGAGCTCTTTTTCTAGGATGCAGTAAGAGTCTTCAGTACGTCAAATTCAGTAGCTGAGCCGAACGGAAGGGACACTTAGCGTGACCGTTGTTTATTTTCAGGGAACGAAAAACAGGCTGCATTGTCCCATGAACGCTGAGTGTGATGTGGCAGTGAACTCAGAGGCTGGCTTTTCATGAGGGGCATCCTTGTTACATCCACAGGCCTCTGGCCTCTTACAGCTCAGCCTGCCATCCTCTGTTTGAGCATAATATCTCCAAATACTGTATCACAGTAAGGGAAAGGGAGCCATCGAATGTGAAATAGTACGTGTGTGAACCTCTGCTTTTCGTGTCCCTTTTATACATGGGTCTCTCTAGCTTTTCTGCTGGCTTTGTTTAAGCTCACTTGGATATGTTCTGAAGAGCTGTCTGGACTGAGCCCCGCTCAGAGTTGAGCCTGACGTGCCAGATGATGTCCTGGCTTACGAGACAGCTGAACAATGGAGGGGGAGACACTGGTCACCATGGCGTCAGGGCCAGACCGTCATGTTCAGTGGGTCACACTCATCGATTAGGTCTGTACACAGATAACCCCACCCCCCCAGCTAGGGGTGGGACTTCCATCTGCCTTGTCTGGACTTTTTCCATGTCACTCAAGCACTCCAAGTCTGTCATTTTATTGTTTTTATTTTATCTTTTTTTTTGTTCATATTGCCATGCCTGGCATTGTTCCTGGACCGCGGGTGGATCCAGCCTGTTTCCCCAGCGGGGATTCCTGGGTCAGTCTGGCTCGCCTCGCCTCCCCTCTGAGCCACTCTTACCTCATGTGGCCCCGGGCCCAGTTGTGCCGGCTTTCCTGCCGCCCTGACTCCAGCAGCCCGGCCAGATCCGCCGCAGCTAAGAAACAGCTTTGGTAGCTCTTTGGAAGCGGGACGTGTTCACATCTCTGTCTTCGTACTGCGAACAGCAAAGACGCAGACCACCCTGCATCCTTCATCACGTACAAATTCAGCACGACGTGAGGGTAGTCACGTAAAATTGTAAGCGCACAGGACATGAGAGTCTGACACAGACCGCTGGCAGCGAGGAAAGCGCCAGTTTGTGTTCCAGCCCAAGAAACCCAACAGCGAGCCGACAGCTCGGTTATGAGTTTTGGACATTATTGTTTGCTAGATTACTTTGCAGTTTCCAAACAAAATAACTGAACAGCAGGTAGCTCATCGTTTGCCTCAGGCCTGTACTCACTCAGCTACACAGAGTCCATCTGTGATGACCTGAACAATCTCACTCATGTTCTGTTTTTCTCTTTCTCAAGGGACCTGAAGGCCCGCCTGGACCCGAGGTATGGTCTGCTGTCTCAGAAACAACTGTCTGCTTCTCATCCATCTCAGATTTCAACCCAAAACAAATAACATGAAAGAGTGTCATTCGAACAGACAGCGGAAGCCCAGATTTTGTGAAATAGGCGCTTGACATTTGGATGCTGGTTATCAATGCTGAGACCCAATTATTTGTGAACACTAATCTTTTAACTCCCAAACTCAGGTCACTGACATTTGTGTCATTTTAATCGGGATGATAAATTTCAAGAGTGATAAGCACATTTAAACACAATCACAGATTATTGTGGTTATTACAACTAGCTCACTCTCCCTGTCCTCCTTTTTCCCCACACACACACTCACACACACACACACACACACACACAGAGCAGTCAGAATATCATGGAGAAAAGTTGTGTGTTTGTGGAGTTTGTAGCTTCTTGACTTACTGTGAGGCAGAAGGATTGTCAATCCCAGAGTGCACTGGGCTTTCTACCATCCCCACATTCCAATTCATGCCCTCACATAATTCCATCTGTCATTTTTATATAAAACTGACTTAAAAAATAACCATGGTTGAAAACTGCAGCCACTGTATTCACATTAGTTTTATTTTCATGATTTGCTACCAACAGAAATGGTGAAGATAATTAACTAGCAATTATACCAGTTAACCCAAAGGAATGAGTCAGAGTGAGAACTTCCAGACTGGAGTTTATTTTGACAATCCTGACCCAAGATAACCCAGTTTGACAGTTCCTTTTGTAACTGTTGGCAGTTAAAGAGGCTAATTGCAGAATATCCTGATGTCATATTATTGTGTTAAAGACTCCCTGAGTGGATGCCTATATTTATCTTGCATTTGGCCCATGCTGAACTAGGGACTTGTGTTTCCGAGTAAACGTTTCCCTCACCATGTGTGGGACACACTTTGGTCTCCAGTGCCCCTTTCTTGGACAACATTGCAGCGTGTAGGAGGACAAAGTCAGATGTTTTCCTGGAGACTTCTTATTTTATGTTGTTTATCAGGTCCAGACTCAAGGAAGTCCAGAAGAACCCAAATGAGCCCTGGCAACATTTGTCCAAATCCTCATCTCTTATATTTCACATTCACAGCCTTATCGGACTTCTTAAAGTACAGAAAACGTGATTAGCATGAACAGTGTGTGTTATGAGTGTTTCACCTGTGGGCCGCTTGGTTGGCAGTTTTATCTCCCTGTGAGGTTTGACTGCAGGTTTTCCCTGAGTTCAGCTGCACTGGACACACAAACAGAGGAGTGTTTTTGTTGTTCCAGAGTTACTCCTTGTTTTCTTTTGCGTTAAATCCATCTTTCTCTTTCCTTATTTACAGGGCTCTCTTGGCCCACCAGGGATGCCGGGTGTTGACGGACAGAAGGTAGGACCATTGAAACACAAATATTGACTGAAATATTACAAAAATACTGGAAAGGAAACGGGCTGTTTTCTGGCTAGCGTTGGAATTGCGAGCTGTGTTGTACAGAAGTGCTGTGTACTGCTGCCTACTCTTAGACTGCCTGCGCCAGCGCTGTTTAACAGCAGACATGCTGTCTGCTGCCTGCTTCATGACTGTGTCCTAGTTCTGCGTTATTGTAGATTTTTTGAATGCCGGTAGGTGTAACTTCCCCTATCCCAGTGATTTTGTCACAGCCCACCTGTTTAGTTAGCCACACTCTGGGCACCTCCTCTCTGGAGGACAGGGAGGAAAAGAGTCTTCAAGTGTGCATTCAAGTGTGAATTTTTATGAGAAATGTTTTAACCATGCAGGCGTTCCAGGTGTGAGCTATGGGGATTTTAGTGAAAACTGACTCACAACAGAAGGAAGTCTTTCTTTCTGGTGAAATAGTGTACGGATTGTTTTTGTGAAAAAGAAATGGTAAAAAAGCAGATGGACTTTCATGATTTATAGTTTCCCTTAAGTCACAAAATAGCGTTGCCATTTCTATCCCCATTCGTACTTGTGAGACGTACGCCGATGTAACGGGAAAAGCAGAATGCTTGTTAATGTTCAGACAGGTAAGTCCTCCTCCAGCACACAAAGAGAGGTTAATTGTGCCACCGTGTCAGTATGGACAAACTCCAGTAAAACACACCACAAACACCGAGCCAAGCTGCTCCGCTAAAGGTCCTTCAAGGTGTTTACGTTGTGTTCCAACCACCTGTGCTCAGGAAAAGGTCAACATTTAATATTCCTGGAGAAGGTACCCAAACTAGTGCCAGTCCACTGGATGTTAAGCACTTCACGATCTTTGTTATTCACTAAATTACAGCAATTCTTCCAGCCAGCGGGAACAGAGGAGCGTGACGTGGACACGTTTCCCCATGTCTTGTTTCTGTGTAACGTGTGCTGCAGCAGAGCACCGTGCTTGCAGACTCTTATGTTCCTTTGTGGCACCAGTTTCATGTCCTGCTTGTGTTTTGTGGTGTTGAATCTGGATAGAGACCTGCATGCTCTGTTATAGGGAGACATGGGATCCCCAGGAGTCGATGGGACCCCTGGTGCCAAGGTGTGTGTGCCGTCTCTTCTTGACTCCATGCTTGCCACCCTGCCTTTGCCTTCCACCTGGGGCGTTTCTGTGAGACTGTTAACGTTTCTTACGCCTTTTCCATATCGCTCTTCAGCCGACCATCACGGACTCTTGCTGGATGTGTTCCATTTCATTACTCTCTCCAACGTGCTGGTGACATAAAACCCAACCGTTCTACATGCTCGTGAAGTTTTTCAAAGTCTCAGTGGAGAACATGTCATACAGACCATTGGGATGCAATTCACTGGTTTCATTGTGTGGGCGCCATTGGTGACAAGTTCAATGGCAGACTGGCTTCAAAGCTCTGCCTGATGTCACGACATGCTGAGAAACACCAGTGCAGTTCCTCAGTGATGTCACGTGTGACCCTACGTTCTGTGGACTACGTGCTTGTTTTTTTTTTTCAGAAGGTCCTGTTATGTTTGTTTAAAATTCCAAAACCTGGTTTGGAAATGTCTTTCTGGGGTTGAATCCAAAAGACAGGAAGTGCAGTGGAGGGGGAAGGGGGTGTGAAGTTGAGGAGGAGGAAGGTGATGAAATGTGTGAATTGTTGTAAATTAAGTGGAACTTCACCACAGATAGAACCAGTAGTTGGGGCTTTTCTCCACAGCTCCTGAGATGTTCCGTTTAATGCTCCTTTCTTTCCTGTCCAACAGGGTGAAATGGGAGAACGAGGTGAAAAGGTAAAGCCCCATTTAAAATTATCGAGCTTTTGTTGGCTCCGTGGGAGATGATTTCACTCCTGTCCAACCTTCAAACCAGCAGCCAGGCTCTTTAATGATATTTTTCTTTGCTCGAATGTGAGTCCTGTTGAGTAACAGCAGCAGACTGTCTCTCGACGGTCCTAATATTTGCCTTTGCCTTGTGGATTCTCTGCTACTATTTTAAGGAAATATTATAACGTTCCTTGTGGGTCAGTGCAAACTGCTCTGATATGGATACTGTACGAAAGCTGCTGGTTTAGGGTACGTCTGAACCTGCTTGAGCTTTTCAGGCATAGACAAACCCATGGTTGAAAATGAGCAGTATTTGACCACTAATTGGTCTCCCACATGTAGTGCACAGTTCAGCTCAGATTCCTGTCTGTCCTGCAACGCTGATTGCAGGATTACCTAGCTGCTCTTAGACAGGGAGTACTATAACCCTGAGCCCTAGCTTGTTTTACATTGGCATGGAGCAGCTGTGCTGAGTGTAATGAGAAGGGATTCCTTTGGAGGCCATGGTGGAACCCTAATCAGCTGGTATTAGAAGCAAACAGCCATTGACTGTCCTCCAGATAACCGTTATGAAATGTTTGAGGGCAGCTGTAAAAGAATGCAGGGAAATCCTTAATGTGCACAGGTTCAGGAGGGGTGAGAGCAGACCAGGCGCTGGTGATCGTAGCCAGGCGACAGAGTCACAGTGGCACCCACGCAGGCCAACGTCAAGCGTGCATACCCAGCTCGATCACTGAGCTTACCAGTTTTGTTGAAGGAGAGACCTGTAGGGGGCAATGTTCAGTAGGTTCACTAGCCCAGGGGAATGAGCAGACCCTTTGCCCTGCATTGGAGCACTGTCAGGGCCGTCAAGTCCGCAGCCAGACGTGTTACTTTGTGTCTTATAATTAACATGGACATTAATCTTATGTGTCTTCTCTGTCCCCAGGGTGACATGGGTGAAGATGGACAAAAGGGTGAAGCGGGTGAGAAGGTAAGCCTTCTTCTGTGTGTGTGTGTGTGTGTGTGTGTGTGTGTCTCTGTATCCAGTGTATGTAATGTATAATCATTACGTTAACATTAAAGGGTCCCAGTGACCAGGCAGCCACTCGACAAGCTGCCCGGTTCTGCTCAACCCAAACCATTCAGGCGAACCACACTGAGCAGTGTGTATAAAGCGGACCCACATGTCGCACGGCATTAAGCCGCAGACCATCGCGTGCGGCACGCATGTGCGTGCGGTTCTCACATGTCCTGCTCAGCTGAAACAGGAGCATTAATCACAGGCGGGGCCTGCGGCTCAACCTGTGTGGCCCGGGTCGGCGAGGTCCGTCCCGCTCGAGTGGAATCTCACACACAGTTTTTTTTGGAGCCGTGGGTCAGGAAGCGAAATGCCACTATTAACCTCATATCCTGAGGCAATGAGTCAGAGCACATTTCAACTTTTCATGCATGTGAGATTCTGTAGTGCGTTTTCCCCATCTAAACGAAGCCAGGCTTTGTTAGACCACTTCGCCAGCTTCCCCCTAATCACGTTCACTTTGTCCCTAAGTGCCATCGGGTTTTAACTACCACACCCTCAGTGCACAGGCTGCTCGAATGGTGCACGAATGGGAGAAGGAGCAGGGTGTGTGTGTGTGTGTGTGTGTGTGTGTGTGTGTGTAAAGGAGGGAGGAAGAAGATGCTCAGTTAAACACGTGGCTCCAAAATGGCTTTGATCTGCTTCGCTTCACTGATATGCACAGGAGGATCTAAAGACGCTTCACGGACGGTGGAAAATATACGAGGAGCTTTGAACAAACACTTATTAAAGCCTCGGGGTGGCCTGAGTCCCGTCAAGCTGTCAGTTAGAATAATTTATTGCCATGACATTAAAAAAATCTGATTAAACTTTTAAAATGTGTTTTAGACACAGAATGTAATTTTTTGGCCGTTGTCAACAGTGAGCATGTGTTGAGTATAATTGAATTTTAAATAAGTTAGGAATTAGTACACATGGTGTCTTCATATCCGAGCTGCTTTAATAGGAGTCAGATGCGTATGAATGATTAATTACAATGTGTGGAGCCGAACACACAAAGGTCTGTGGGAGACTACTTTAACCCTTTAACAGCTTTTGGGTAGCAATAGCTGTCAGCCGCCTTTCCCAATTAGCCCACATCCACAGAGTGTCTGGACAGGTGCAGATCCACGTTTAGGGATTAGCAGCACCTGTGCCGCAGGGCATTGTGAGCATCAGAGCTGAAGGGCAGGGAACGAGGGACATCGTTATCTTTCCACACCGTTGTTCCCCACATCATCCCTTTGAGCGCTGTTTGTCAGCAGCTCGTGTTACCACATTATGGCTCTCTGGCCTGGACGTGCCAGCGTCATCAGCAGTGATGTGGAAGAGATAATCAGGAAGACATACCATCATACACAGCCATTAAAGAGATGAAAAAAACACAAGCACCATGGTGTGAAGCGGATGCTCAGAGTAATTTACAGTGTAACATTTAGTGTTAACCAGTGAAAGTGAAACAGACCCTTGGAATGTGAAACAGACCCAGGGAAAGTAAAACAGACCCAGGGAAAGTGAAACAGACCCAGGGAAAGTGAAACAGATAGAGTGAAAGTAAAACAGATCCAGTGAAAGTAAAACAGACCCAGGGAAAATGAAACAGATCCAGTGAAAGTAAAACAGATCCAGTGAAAGTAAAACAGATCCAGTGAAAGTAAAACAGATCCAGTAACACGAATAAGCCGTGACTGTTAGTCACTGCAGAAGGCAGACACGAATAGCTGCACCTTGAATTACTTCTGTGTAAAAACTTGTAAAGGAGGTTTTATGTGTGAGAAGCGAACAAAGCCCAACAATCCGTCCACACATGAAGTGTGTACTGCCGCATGCACAACACCGTCCCGGTTACAACGCTTGTCTGTGTAAAGTGTAAATATTTAAAGGAGTGTGAATTTAACTCGAGCATGCAGTCCAGGTCCAGCTACACTCAGAACTCAAATGCAAAGGTGGAAAAACGTTGTCTAGGCCGGATTAGGCACAAAAGACTGTTCTGCTTTCGTGCTGGTTACTCAGACTGGAGTCAGTCAGAGTGGGGTTGGCCATGATAGTATGCAGCAGCTCTCTGAGCTTGTGCCAAGAGACCATCCAGCCACAAGCAGTCTGTACCATAACATCACGTTCCCCTTGGATGGGTCTGCTAACCTCACAGAGGTCAAGAGAGTCCAGAGTGCCATTATGTGCTTCTTCAGAAAGAGGCATTACAAAAACTCCCACATCCTCGCTGACTTGATGGTTGTCATTCTCGTGTTCCCACCGCTGCCCTGTCATGCAGTTTGTGGCAATCTGGGTGCTCCCCTCACCCAGGCAACCTTTTCCATCCCCCTGCCCTGATGCTGGCTGCCATGGTGACAGCCTGTCCCCTGTGCCCGTCCGCTTCCCACTGGATGTCCATTTGCCAGGCAACAGGCGTGACCCTCCTCACGTCTGCCAGGCCTTGCTCTTGTGTAAGCGAAAGACTGCACACGCTCTGCAGCACCCCCTGTCTGACTGCAGCACCCCCTCTCTGACTGCAGCACACCCTGTCTGACTGCAGCACCCCCTCTCTGTGACTGCAGCACCCCCTCTCTGTGACTGCAGCACCCCCTCTCTGTGACTGCTGCACCCCCTCTCTGACTGCTTGAATGCTGTTTGACTCCCTGGTCATGTGCCAGCCTGGCACTGCCTTTTGTCAGACAGAGTTACTCTGCAGCCTGGGGTATGGCATGCAGACAGGTCGCATCCATGCAATATAAGTTCATTCTGCATTATGGTTGTTAGTTGAGGAACATTCCTGACACTTCAGGCCTTTTCTGCACAAATGTTCTGTGTGTTTTTTACTTAACCTTTTTCCTTCGCTCATTGTCACCAGGCTTGATGTAGTATGTTTCTTGGCCCTCAGCAATTTGCAGTTTTGTATTATCTGTCATCTTAAAAACAACAAAAATAAAAAAGTATACCTATTACATGTCATATACCCCCCTGCCAAGTCCACCAGTGATGAGGCAGATGCGTTAGGTCATTAAACAGCTCTGTACCAAATTTTAGCAGGTGCATGACAGTGTTTCCTTTGACTGGTAAAGCGGCAGCGTCTGTTATTCTATGAAAATGATGGCAAGTCTCTGGAGGACCAGCCGCGAGCAGACAGCTAATATCTGTCAGCTTTGCAGGATGAAGATAACCACTCATAAGCGTCCACACACAGCAAACGAGGCATTTTGCCAAAGTGATTCCACACATTTCAGCATTTTACAGAAGTCTGACTGGAGGAACTATTTCATATCGTGACATTAGTTTCAACAGGCTGGGCTCGTTTCCCATCTCTTACCGACGGCAGTGTGCCCATGGTCTCCCGCTGGCGTTTCCACGGACACCTGTGGGCACGAGGCTGCGCCAGGGCCGACTTGCGTGGCTGGCAGGCTGCACCCGTTCCCACAGTACACCCTGTGCTGTTAGGGTGCTTATGAACTGAGTAACCAGTGAGCGTTAAGTTGTGAAAACATTCATATTAAAAACACAAACAGCGGGGGAATAAAGGCGCCGCACAGCTGGGCTTCTTAATGAGGTTATAGGCGCCCAGAAAAGGGCCCAATTAAACATTCCCTCTGGCCGGCGTGCTGTAATGGCTCCTCATAAAAGCAGGCGCGGGAATTCTTGCGCGAGTTTTGGGCACTGCTGGCCCGTTAAGTGGGGCCGTACCGGACAGCCCGCTGTGAGCTCCTGTGTCAGACAGCTGTGTGTCTGTCTGCCAACCCATCGTGCAGGCCTCGTCGCACTCAAACACACAGCCTACACACACACAAACACACACACCACACATTAACAAACACACACTCACAAACTCACATTAACAAACGCACACGCAGACACAGTCATTCACACAGACAAACACACACACAAATACACACACACTCCCAAAAACACACCCTACACACACTCACAAACACACACCACACATTAACAAACACACACACTACACACACACACACACATTAACAAACACACACACACTACACACACACACACACATTCATATATAATTGAAAGAAATAAATAAGTTAACAGCGTTCAGCTAATTGTGTTAAATAGTTTTTTATTGCAATGAACTGGTTTGATTAGTATCTAGGAAAAAATAGACTTGTTAGTTTGTGATGTGTGTCTATCAGATAGAATTTCTTGTACTGGCTGAACCTTTACAGCTGGGCTCAGTTCCACTCACACTAAGATGAGATCCAGGTGTCTCACTCAGGGGATGTACGTGACCACCTGGTCTCTACAGCAGCGAAAGGGAAGCCGAGGTCACTTATTTTACCTGAATGTTAGAGGTACTGGGTTAGGCTGCTGGTGTTCCGGTCCATATCCCTGGGACACGCTCGTAACTAATTTCCCCGCCCATGTGTGAGCTCCTGAAACACAGCCCGTGACGGCACCCCGCCCACAGTTTAGCACAGCTCGGCTGCGAGGTCTGTGGCGTGTTTCACGTGGCCCCACTCTTGTGGTGATGCTGACACGTGTGCCCTTTATTTCTGCCTGGCTTCTTAGTCTCACAGTTGGACGTGGTGGACATGCGTCTGTCCCATCAAACAGTGCTTTGATGTGTGTGGTGAGACCGCTTCTTCACCTTCTACCTTCACTCCCTCATTATGAGCAAACTAAAAGTCAACCTCAAAAACGTACTACCAATCCGACGTCCTGCCAGCGTGTTGTTTTCTGCCAGCACTCGGCGACCCAGCACACGCAGAGCAGCGACGATCTCGTGGCTTTCTGTCTCCTAATCCTCTCCTTGTCTTCTGTGTCATGCAGGGAGATGCTGGTTCATCTGCTGCTGGCATTAAGGTGGGCCTCCATCTTGTACTGTGTTGTATGAACACACACACACACGCGTGCACACACACACACACACACACACACACTTACACATCCTATCTTTGATCCTGCTGCACCTGGACCTGGTCTAACATCTGTTACATCCGTCCTTGTTTCTCTCTCTCTCTCTCTCTCTCTCTCTCTCTCTCTCTCTCTCTCTCTCTC
>JABJVR010000013.1:2793487-2820368 GCA_025773905.1 Chitala chitala
TGTTTCTCTCTCTCTCTCTCTCTCTCTCTCTCTCTCTCTCTCTCTCTCTCTCTCTCTCTCTCTCTCTCTCTCTCTGTACAGGGTGAACCTGGTGAGCCAGGTCGTGGAGGACAAAAGGTAAACCTCCTCTCCCTGTACAGCCCCCCCACCCCAGGCGTGCACACAGATATTACTTTCTGCCCATACTCGCTGGAAAGGAGGTTCCCTCCAATGACACAGATAAACAGGCAGCTTTAAACTAAAAGTCAAAACTGGGATGACAGAGGACTCTGTATAACTGCATCACTGCACCACTGTATAACTGCACTACTGTATAACTGCATCACTGCACCATTGTATAACTGCATCACTGCACCACTGTGTCACTGCACCACTGTGTAACTGCATCACTGCACCACTGTATAATTGTACCACTGTACCACTGTATAACTGCACTACTGTATCACTGCACCACTGTACAACTGCACCACTGTGTCACTGCACCACTGTATAACTGCATCGCTGCACCACTGTACAACTGCACCACTGTGTCACTGCACCACTGTATAACTGCAGTGCTGTATCACTGTACAACTGCACCACTGTGTCACTGAACCACTGTGTCCCTGCACCACTGTATAACTGCATCACTGCACCACTGTGTCACTGCACCATTGTGTAACTGCATCACTGTACCACTGCACCACTGAAGCACTGCGTCACTGTATTTCTGCCTTGGGAAGAGAGGGCCAAAGACATTTTAACTTTTTTTTACTTTTTTTTTCCTCTGTCTGTTTTTACGCTCTGCTTTGACTGCCTGATGTTCTGGCTTCACTTGTAATGCCGCTCCGGCCCATAAACTTTCTGTGACAAGTCACACAGGTTCCCTCAGCTCACCGACATCCCTGCGGATTACTGACACATGTACAGGGCAGGTGTTTAAACAGACCCTCAGTGTGTGCCGTGCCTGTCTGCACTGTAGCTGGCTCTTCTCAGCTTTAAAAAAGCCATTAGTGTTCAGGTGTTGTCCCACTGTCAGGTGAATACAACATTAGTCTACCTCTTCTCCTGTCTTTTAAGATTTCAAAATCATCCCTGTCCTCAAAAAGACATGAATGTTGAAACTGTGTTTTTATGCTTCAGAAATGTTGCTTTCTTTTTTTTCTTGCAATTGTGGTCTATTGAAGAATGCATTGTCCTCTTCCAAACAGTGATTTTGAAACTGGGCTTAAATTTTTCAAATCTTTAAAGCTGTATTTTCACTGTCTGGAGTGACTTTAATTGGCAGTGCCTCATGCGTTAAATGGTGTGATTTCCAGTCGCACTTAGCAGGAAGGGACTTCATTCAAATTGCGTCCTTCATCTTGTGTTTTTAAAAACAGCCATTTGCTTGTGTCTTACGGTATGCTCACGCCCCCCTCCTCTGTTTGCCATTTGTTAATGAATCATTTCTGCATTATTTCTCATTTACAGTCTAGTTTCAGTTTGCTTGTCCTTTCCTGCCAATCTTAGACTGTTTTGACTTTTCAGCATTCATATGGTTTTCCTGTTCATATTTATAAAAAGGAAAAAAAAACAAAGGAAAATATCTGTCAGTTCTTTGACATACGATTTCACAGTTCTCCGCCATTCTGCCAATTCAGTATTCAAACTGCTGTTTCCTGGCGGAGCTCAGTAAAAGCCAGTGTCTCAGCAGAGGTCAGAACTGCTGATGAAATGGCTTCTTTTGATTAAAGTCTGGCTCGTTTTATGCGTCTGTGTTATGAATAGTGCAGAATGGCATAGTGGTGGAAGGACAAACTGGAGCGACTGCCTCACACAGCCATGAGTTTTCTGTTTTCAGTCACGCGGCTCCTTTTCTAAACGTTTATTTAGTCATTACCACAACGTCCATCTTTAGTCGTGCTCCACCGTTACATCTTGTGAGAATTTGAAGCGTAACGTCTCTGATGGATGTGTTATGAAGCGCGGGACCTTAGCGAGTCACCTTTCTGGAGTGACAGGTACGATTCCACACCTGGCCCTGCAGGCCTGCTGTTTACGTACTCTCCCCGTGTTTCTGCATGGAGCATCCCTGGCATGCAGCTCCCCCCTTTTTTCCTGGGATGAACTCCAGACTCCATAAACAGTGTGTGGAAGGACAGATGCATGTTCTCTGCACTCGGCAGGACCTTTGTTTGGCTTTGATGCTATGTGAAGGAAAGGTGATTCTGTTATTCTTGTTGTAACAGTGGAGAGAGTAGTGGCTGCCCAGGTGAGCTGATCTTTAAGATCGGGGCTGCTGCCACCTCCCTACACACCTGGCTCACCTGCACAGGGGCCTAACCCTCCTATACTGTGTCGTTCCTTTCTTGTGCAGGGAGAACCAGGACTCCCAGGGCTGCCTGGACTCCCCGGGATCAAGGTAAATACTGCTTGGTTTTAACTGCAGATTGGTACAGGACCCAGATGGCTTGTTACTAAATTTGCTACATTATTAAGACATCATGTTTGCCTTTGACAGCTATTCACAGCTGAGCCGCCTCATTGGTTTTCAACAGTCTATGGTATATTATAAGGGCGTCCCATTGGTTAAGAGCTACTTTAAAAATGGCAAGGAGTTCTCGATACATGGAATTGTCTTTCAGAAAATCAGGTTAGCACAGAGCAGTGTGGTCAGGGTTCTTAGAATGCGTGGGAAAAGATGGCCATGCTGAGACAGACTTGTGTGAAGTGGACTTCTTACCAGTCATCACGCCTTAGTCCCTGGGCTGATGTCTCAGTCTGGGCTGCTAACTGCACAGGTGAAAGAGGACGGTTGCCTCCTCTGTCCCCACGGCAACCCCCACATCTTCCTCTTTCCACCAGAGGGGCTTCCATTGAGCCTTATGGTGATGATTTAAAAGGGTCCTAGGTCTGAGGCTGTTTAGTAAGAAGTTTTTTAAACATCTTGGAGAATGCTAGCTCATGTTATGCTCAGTGTTTGCTGCTGTGACTTCTGTTCCCACCTACAGCTGTGGACATAGTGTCAGGATAGTCAGACACAGAGTGAGACATAGTCAGGATCTCAAAGCAGGACGTTTTTAGTAAAGCCCACAGACAATTCATGGCCCCCACGAAAGTTCAATGACAGCTTTTTGGGGGGTTCCTGAGTGAGTAATCCCCACAGAAGTCCCAGGAGGTGTTTGTGGACCTATGGGCTCAGTGCTGACAGAGTAGTTGACGTTGGGTCCACAGCCAGCGACCTTGCATATTAACCGGAAGTTTCTGCAAAAACAGCCGAAGGTGCTCGTGGGGAGGTGCTGTCAACATTGTGTTGCATGTCTGTGTCCTACATTGACCACACAGTTTAACAGGATTCAGTGCGTAAACAAACCCACAAAGAGACCTGTTTATCACATCTGTTTCTCTAAAATAAAGCCTTAAATTTAGGGTTAAAACATGTATAAACACATTACGAAAGATAAACCCAAATCAGGTTAGATTATCAGAGCACCTGGTCACTTTCTGTTTGTATAGTCTGTTCGACAGCCACGGATAATGACTGCTTCCATTTTGAGCAGTCTACATCCCTTTGTGTGAGCCCATAGCGCGTTTGGTGCTGTAAAAACCTTTCCGTTTTAGAAGCCTGGCTCTACGTTTAGGAACAGCATGGCTTCAACAACACTAAGGCTTTAAAAATGCTGCTCACATGTTACCCGGCAGCTGACCACTGCAGGAGGTACGTCTTGCAGATGAGCGTGTCGACGGCAGCTTCCCACACACCCTGCGCACAACCGTCCGATTCAGAGCCTCTCTTCAAGCACTGTTTGCTAACGAACCTGCAGAAAACCCTTTCTTTCATCTTTGGCCAGTGAAAGTGCAGGGTAAAGCCAATAAGGAACATAACATTTTCCTCATTAAATCAATTGTAAAGTTTACACTTCAAACAAATGTTTTGAGTATTTTCAACACTTTTATGGGCAGAAATGGTACTAGGTCTCAATCAATATACTCAAATGCTTATCTGCTTTTTAACTAGTTTCTATCGGGGTCTGTGAATGTAGTCATGTACCGGAGGTACATTTTAATTGGTAGTGTTGGGGTCATTCTGTGACGGACCTGCTGTGCAGGACGTGCACGTTACTCCATATGGCACCTATCAGTGACTCGCATCGGGTCGTTTCAAAAAAGAAACAACATAAACACGGTGTTTTAATTCCAACATGAAACTTACCACATGCTGCCACTGGGGGGCTCGGTGAGCTGATAGCCTTAATGCCTTTGTGGTATAATGGTTATTTTAGTGGTGCATGAGTGCAATAACATCTTAATGAAAGTTTGTATTAACCAATGGTTTCAGGGTGAACCCGGATTCCTAGGACCCCAGGGAGAACCTGGTTTGCCAGGGCTGCCAGGAACTAAGGTAATCGTTCTTTAAGATAACCATGAATAACCTTAAATAGTCATGCGCATCGCCATCATAAACTGCATGGGCATACAAGTACGTACTTATCAAAGTGGGAAATGGTTAGTGTTATGGTTACTGCATTCCGTTGCCGTGGGATATGAGCCCACGCCAACATGCTTTTCACAGCTGCTGTGGCATCACGCTGACCAGCTGAAGCAGTGCTGAGAGCAGCCAGCAGAGGGTGCAATTTTCACTCCAGACTTTTCATGCTGTTCACTCTCACTCGGAGCTGCAGTGGGCTGTAAATCAGAGTCATAGCCCTGCGGCAGAACCACCGGCTTTCCCTCTCTATGTAAAGTGGAGACAGGGCCCTGGGCCCACTGGTGCAACACTGCCCCCTGCTGTTTGTCCAGCTTTCACAAAAAGACACTACAGGAAGTGCTCAGCTTGACTGCTGTGGCATGAAAGTGCGGCGCATTGTTAAATCACATTCTCAGAAGCTCCTGGGTCTGGACCTGCGCAGGGTAACCATCAGGGACACGGATGCTCGTGACTCAGGTTCTGTTCGTTCCCACAGGGTGAGCGAGGGGAGGCAGGACCACCAGGAAAGGGTGAACGTGGTGAAACCGGATCCGTTGGCCAGAAGGTCAGTGCGGTGGCCTTTCATTTGGCCAGATTTATTTGTCACAAGGCAGAAGAGTGTGAAAGGAATCTACAATAATAAAAGCAACATATTTCACACACTGAGACCAAATGAAAGAATGAAAGTGAAAGACCATGCTGAAACAAACCTGAAAAATCTAAGTCCCTGTGAACATCCATGGCTCGTGGTTCTGATTAATTCTTTAACCGTATTCATTGGCTGTGTTCACATGCTGCCATCTGCTGGCAGCTTAGAGAATGGCATGTTTTTAGTGCAGATCAACAGAGCTAGTGAAGTTTGACTGGTTGCTTGGAGGGAAACCCAACAGGCTTCTGGGCCCATTTGTGAGACTCTGGAACTGTTCCAAAGCAATTTGGCACCAAATTCTCCCAAAAAGAACTGCACAGAGGTGGAGGCCAATCAGGCATTTGTTTCTCTAGATGATCTTTCAGATGTTTTATGGAAATGAGGTCTGTTGGATAAGTCTGTTATAGGGGAATGAGGTGTATTGAATAAATCTGTTTTACAGGAATGACGTCTGTTGAATAACGCTGTTTTGGGCAAATGAGGTCTGTTGGATGAGTCTGTTTTAGGGAAATTAGGTGTTTTGGACAAAACATTTAGAATGGGTTCGATTCCACACTCTTTTCCCTGCAAACAGTAACACTTCTACACTGGAGCAGTGTGCTCCTCACACAGGCTGTGATGGAGGACCTCTGGCTTTACCACCTCCCTCTACACTGGAGCAGTGTGCTCCTCACACAGGCTGTGATGGAGGACCTCTGGCTTTACCACCTCCCTCCTTTGCATGACCTCCTTGTCATCAGTTTAGCTCTCTTTCCGCTCCGGGGGCTGAAACCCTACCCTGAAGAATGACTGCTTTTTAAAGCACCTCACTGTGGGGAACCTCTCTCCGTTAATGCACTTGCTGCCCGGAGACACACTAGCCTTTTTTAAATGAGTAACGAGCAAAGCCAGCCGTTACTAGGTAGACCGAAGGTCCATTTTGATTACGTAAATACAAGTAGCCAGATAATTAGTTTCATGCCTTGATGGAGAGCTGACAGCTGGCTGAAGCCTGCTTATCGGCCACATCTTTGTGCTTTTACTCATATATGAAGCTCGTTGATTTTGCAGGTGGTTTCCTGCCTAGTCTAAACAGAGACCAGAACCCGCAGAGCCCAGAGCCTTTTCAGCCCTAACAAACCCCAGGGAGCTGCTGCCCGCCTGTTAGCATGACAGACACTTCGTTAGTTAAGGCCTTTAAATAAACATATTCCTATTGCTCTTCAGTCAGACCAGTGTTGGATATCACCATTGTTATTGTAAAAGAAAGCTAATTATTTTGCTTTTTGTCATGGCTGGAAAACGTTTTCTTTAAAAATCAGCTCCTTGACAGCTTAGTTAAGTTTTTATTAAATGCGGCTAAAACCATTTGAAGGATAAAATCTGAATGTAAATGCAGACACACCCAGAACAGTCTGCTACTGGCTGTCTCGGTCTATGACACCCTGCCAAGCACTGCACTTAAAGTATTAAAACTTAACGGATTTTAACACAATATTTAAAGGGTTAAAATTAGAAGGCTGCTGTAATTCTGATCTTTTTTCTCTTTCCCCTTCCGCTGCTCTTCCTCCTTTTCCCTCACACTGCACCAGGGAGAACAGGGAGAATCTGGGCCCCCGGGTCATAAAGGGTCAAAGGTCAGTAAACCCTGCTCTGCTCTGCAGTCATAAGGTGGTGGTCAGTTTGAAGCATGAGCTGTGCGATTCTCCAAATCTGCTGGGCTGTCAGATGCTAGCTTTTATCATGGCATAACATTTACACAGTGTTTCCCCCAGCATGTGTCGGTGACAGGAGGATACAGACACCGATGGCACAGAATTGATTAACACTGACCAGGCTGGCCCAATAGCGCGAGCCCTGAGCACTGCGCACTGAGCACTGAGCACTGTGCACTGAGCGCTGAGTGCTGAGCACTGCGCACTGAGCACTGAGCACTGCGCACTGAGCGCTGAGCGCTGCGCGCTGAGCACTGAACGCTGAGCGCTGCGCACTGAGCGCTGAGCACTGAGCACTGCGCACTGAGCACTGAGCACTGCGCACTGCGCTGTACCTGTCACTGCTGTTGGAACAATGTGCATTTCCTTAAGTACTTGATCAGGCCTTTCACTGAAATTCATTTAAATTCACACTGCTGTTAAAAATTTCATGGTACTGGAAATTTTGCTATAGTAGTTTGAAGAACTGTCAGACATGTGACCTTTCAGGCCAAGATGCAGTGGAGCAGAGTGGTCGTCCTTCAGATGTGCTGCATTCAAAGTGTTCTTGATTTTAAATTAATATGCAGTGAGCCTGAAGTGAGCCTGGACTGAGTCTGGAGTGAGTCTGGGATTAATCTGGAGTGAATATGGAGTGAGTTTGGGGTGAGCTTGGAATGAATCTGGAGTAAATATGGAGTGAGTCTGGAGTGAGCATGGGGTGAATCTGGAGTGAGTTTAGGGTGATCTTGGAGTTAATCTGGAGTGAATATGGAGTGAGTTTGGAGTACACCTGGACTGAGTCTGGGGTAAATATGGAGTGAGTTTGGAGTAAGCTTGGAGTGAGTCTGGACTGAATCTGGAGCAAATTTGGAGTGAGCTGGGGTGAATCTGCAGTGAGTCTGTATGGTGACACCCCTTCTTTGTTCCAGGGAGACCCTGGAGAGAAGGGAGAACTGGGCCCCATGGGACCACGGGTAAGTGTTTACTCTCTCCCCCACATGGCTTTACACACGTGCTGACAATACCTCATGCTCACATACACACTCCAGAACCCTGATTCCACTCACTGTTTTGCCGCAGCAGCAAGCGACACATTCAGACTCAGCTCACTAAACAGCCATATCTCTGACACTGTAACTGCCTGGCATTTCATGCTTCAGATGATGACCTGCAGGGGGCGCATATTTGTCATTATATAGCTGTCTGAATCGTTTGGTCAAACAGGCCCACAAAGCTGTCTATCATTAATATAATGACCTCTGACCTTTTGAAAATGCTCCGACTTTGTGGACATTGAGTTGAGTCAGTTATGACAAGATGCTGTTCATTAGGGACTGCTTTAACGTACTGTCACCCCATAGGGCCCACCAGGCCAGAAAGGAGACCAAGGGGCTACAGAGATCATCGACTACAATGGAAACATCCAAGAAGCTCTGCAGGTAACATTCTGGGGTTGGGTCCGCTAAGAGGACAGGCTACTGAAATCGATAGGTTGACGTCGATCCATTTTCTGTCTCATTGGCCTGTTGACATTTAAAAGGTCAAAGAGTCTTTAAACTGTAACGTTCTCTATTCAAACCACCTTAATGAAGATGACTTCTATAAGTGAACTTGTAGATGTGATGTGATGTGTGACAATATGAAACAGAGTGAGTTTGTAGTACACACAGATGTGTTGGGTGTACACCCAGTATGACCTGTTATTCTCCACCCCTCGGGTTTCCAACAGAAGATTACCACTATTACAGTGACGGTAATTCCTCTCTGTCTTCTCCATCACACCAGCATGGAGCCCCAAGCCCCCAGTCTCCTTTGTTGTGTAATCCACCTAGCTCAGCGCTGCCTTACGTTGTTTTAATGTTGCCTTGACGTTGTCTTTGTGAAGTCGTGTTGAAGGAGGTGTTGCACGGGCCAGGTCGTAGTTCCTTTGTGTGGCTGCGTGGCATCGCTAATGGTGGCCGTTCTAACTTGGGGATCACACTCAGGTGACATGAGAAGAAGCCCCTCTGAACCTGCACTGGTGTTTTTGAAGGCATGGCCAAATGAAGACACGACAATGCAGGCTCACCCCTGAGATGTGATGTTCATTGCTACAGCCCTCAATGCCTGCTTGTTTCAATGTGCTTTGTGTCGGGCTCACCCCCCCCCCCCCCCGCCTTGCTGTATCACCTCGTTTCTGCCTTGCTCAAGTCACTTCTCACTTGTGAAATTATCCCCGACTCATCTCAGCCCTTCTCTTCCCTTGCACCTCTAGGGTCCACCTGGGCCTCCTGGCCCATCAGGTCCACAGGGGATTAAGGTAAAAACCCTGAATTTAGCCCTGCTTGTTTGCTAGTGCTAGAGTATGAGTGTAAATGGAGACACATGGTCCTCCAGAGAGTCCTTTGAAGTTTCTGAATACATGTAACCATTTCAGGGGGAGCAGGGTCCACCAGGACTTCCAGGACTGGATGGTGAGAGGGTAAGATGCTCGACGGTGGAGACAGAGTTCATTTCTCCTTTCAAGAGGGGGCCAGTATCACTGCTTGGTGACTAATTACTATTACTGCCCCCCCCCCCCCAGGGACTGAAAGGTTCCAAAGGAGACATGGGAATCCCTGGAGCCTCTGGGGATAAAGGAGCTGTTGGCCTTCCTGGCTTGCCAGTAAGATCACCTCAAACACGTCACAGATGACTCTGTTAGTGCAGGACTCAGATGGTGTGAGCTCAGTGTAGCTGCTTACAGAATTGGGGTCCCGTTACTCCACATGCCCGGTCTGTGCAGAGTGGATAAGTGCACCACTCTCCTGATGACCCCCCCACATTTGTTGCAGGGTGTTAATGGGCAGAAAGGAGAGAAGGGCGACCTCGGCCTTCCAGGACCCCAGGGACCCTCGGTAAGAGTTCTTTAAAGCACATGCAGTGCTCCATAACATTCTGCACAACACTTCCCCTCAGTAGGAACCTCCAGCCAGGACCTGACAATACTGGAGATGCATGATTAGCACCGAAGCTGTGCACGTGTGACGGGAAAAACATCACCGACACGACATAATTTGATAACACTGTCGGCCAGTATAGCCCTCACTCAGGGCTAACATTGTGGCTGCCGTGGCTGCCACAGTACGCGTTTTATTTTACAGAAATAACTGAAAAACTGTAGCAGGACCTCATTAGCAGAGCGTGACATGCAGTGATGTACGTCTTGGTCATTTGCAGTTACTCCTGTTTGCACATCAGGACTCAGAATCGCAGAACATCCATCTTCACAGTGTAGAGCAAAAACGTAGAAGGCTACAGGCGTGTGTCATGGCTCATTCTGCTCTGTATCAAAATCACAGATCATAGGCCCTCCTGGACCCCCCGGACCGCACGGCCCCCCAGGCCCCATGGTAAGGCCACCACCCCAGGGGACAGATTTGGTGAAGATCTTGGTTGACCTGCTGTCACTTATGAGTAATGTTTTATAGCTCTGTGTTCAGGTAAAAGGAATCGGCTTAGTTGTCTAATTACAAGAACCAGTCGATACAAACTATGTCTTTATTGTCCACATTCCCAGGGTCCCCATGGCTTACCTGGAGCAAAGGTAAAAAAAAAAAAAAAAAAAAAAACGAGAACTGACAGCTAATTATTAAAGCATGCACATGTTCTTGTGTCTGGACAATAACACCACACCCCACAGGGTCTTCATGTCTTTTTATTTATAACTGAGTATTAACCAAACGCCTCCATCAGAGCCGTGTATTATGGAGTACTTACATTAGAGTGTGTTTAAGCAAGCGACATGCTGCAACTTCCAGTGTTGGCCGCCAGCAGACCACAGTATCACACTTCATTCACTTTGTAACCACCGTTAATGGTTGGTTTTACTCTGACCTTCCTGTAGGTTGTAGTAAGTAATGGAGGTTGCAGCAGGTCTTTGTGTACTTGCAGTGAATTTTAACGGCTTGTGCAGTGCCCCACCCGACCCCCCCCTTCCCACTTGCCTCCCTCCATGTTGGACCTGGTCAAATCCATACCAATCTCACATTTAGGGGGAACCCGGGTTGCACGGTACGAAGGGAGCTCGCGGGGAACCGGGCCACAAGGGTGACCGTGGATCCCTGGGCCTCCCTGTGAGTACAGCAGTGCATCCTGGGTATTCTCTACCCAGCTGTCTCCCCCTGCCTTTCCCTTCTGCCATCCCCGACTCCCAGCATGATGGTGGTTAGACCAAGTCTGATAACCCAGACAAAACACCATCCGGACCGTGACCGTCTGTCTTCCCTCTGTTCGTCTGGGTACTGACTCCATACTAAAACTCCTAACAGTCTTCAGTTTAACTTGTAGCAGCACAGAGTGTAGGTTTTCGCATTTTAAAGGCCCCCCATCTCATTTATGGAACACCAAAATAACTGTTCCACAATACCTTTAGAAGCCTGTCAGAATAACCTGAACATTGACAGGTCCATCTGCCCCTAAGAGTCGTAAAACCACGTCTTCTCCTTAGGTCCATAGCTCTGTACTGTGACAGATGTGTCTGTAGTCTCCAGCCAGGTCCGACCCAGCATTCTCCCGTGTTTCTGCTGCCAGCAGTGGTGTCCGTCCTGTACTAATCATGTGTTCATTTCACCCATACCTCCATAACCACACAGGGAGCGTCCGGCTTGGACGGCAAGCCAGGAGCCAGGGTGAGTCTGCACACCCCAGCTTGGCCTGTCCCCCTCTCATACCCACTGAGCCACTTCCACTCCCACTTATGACAAACCATTTTATTATCATGCAATGCCACCCCGTTCATGGTCTTCATGTAGTACTGTCAGCTGAAGTAAAAACACAGAGGTGTCTCTCTGCCTGTCAGTGTGGTATTAATCAGCAGCCTTTAACAAATATATTAACAGCTACTCATATTAACATGTTTTATTTCAGTATCATGGATTCACATTGAGGATTTGTGTTATTTTGCTGCCAGTTCATTTTCCATGCAAAACAAAAAGTTTTTTGTTTTGAACAAACTCCTTACAGGACAGGTGGTTGAAAGTGAACTCTGCAGTTCCCCATAGAAACTGTTACCCTCCTCATAGCTCCATTTGGACCTTACATGAACGACTAAGAGAGTCTGGTGAGGCTTAACTTTTGGGATCCCCTTTCTGTAGGGAATGGACGGTCCTGCAGGCCCAATGGGTCCAGCTGGTCCAAAGGGAGACAGAGTAAGTTCACTTTACTTGTTTTTACTGTGAGAAAATGCTGCCTGCGTTAGTCAGTGTCACAGGACAAAGACTCAGTCAGTGTTGAGAAAGAGGGTTGCTAGGCAGCAGAATCACAAGTGATGCGATTAGCCTGTTACACAGTAGTATGTTGGCTGCTCCCTTTGCTCATTGTGTGTAATGAAGCAGCGTTTCTGTTTTCTTCTGCATCAAGCCTACAGTGAAGATAAAGATCCTTTAAACGCTGTGCAATACAAACAGCTGGACTGATATTGTGGTTTGGTTTGCATCATCAAGGGCAGATTTATGGTAATAGACGAGACACTGAAATGTGGTAATTAGCATGTGTCTGTGACAGGGTGAAAGGGGTCCACTTGGCGAACCTGGGCCGCGGGGGCCCTATGGATTACCTGTGAGTCCCCTGGCTTCCCTGCCAACACGGCAACATGTTGTACACTGCTTATTAGGAAGAGGAAATCTTACAGGCATCAGAACCTGCTGTCACCAATGTTTAACTCATTTTAAGTTGACTCTTTCTTAAATCATCATTAGAAATGAAAGTTGTACATCATTTTTATGCAGGATGTCAATGAGACAACTGTTTTTTCCCCTGTTTTTCCTTAGGGCACAGCGGGTGCCCCTGGATTGGATGTAAGTACTGCAAGCATGTTACCAGGGCACGGCATGCCAGTTTCCCTGCACCACTGTGTGGTGTGTGTGTGTGTGTGTGTGTGTGTGTGTGTGTGTGTGTGTGTGTGTGTGTGTGTGTCTGTCTGTCTGTCTGTCTGTCTGACTGACTGTCATTTTGGTCCAGTATATTTGTTACAGAACCGTTCATCTCACTTGTGCACACAACTTTAAATTTGAGTAGAATATAACCTTAACTGTTCTTCAAAAAATTATTTTTTTCAGAAACACATAGTAGCATTTAAATTAACAAAACTGGGTTGGTATGGTGAAAAGGGGCTTATATAGGTAAATCTGTTAATAATTTCAATACTGAAGATAACATGGGAGCTTTTTTCTGTCAGACTGTAAGGTAGAAGCCTTTGTTTACACATAACATCTTTGCCAAACTCTGCCCATCGCTGTGCCACTCTATCACCAAACATGGTCCTGTCTGACTTCACAGAGAAGCACATAGTATAATCTGTCATGCTCCACTTTGTCTGTGTGTGTGTGTGTGTGTGTGTGTGTGTGTGTGTTTCTCTGCTCACTGTCCTATTGTACATTGTTTTCACCTCTTGTGCTCGTTCTGTCTCTTCACGTCCCGAGAGCTCAGTTTCGCCGTGGCTGTAATCCTCACCCTGGCTCTTGCCGGACTCACGTCAGACAGAGACTCGGGAGAGCGTGAGGCTTTTCTAACGAACTCCAGTTGTACTTTGCAGGGGTTACCGGGCCTAAAGGGAGACAAGGGCAGCGTTGGGGAGAGAGGAGAAAAGGTGATATTAATGCACTAGTTTAGTAAAAGAGCTTTTTACTCACAAAGTAACCAACAAACACTGCTGTCAATGGACACCAGGAGTCTGGTCATGGAGCAGGTAGACACATTTATGTGGATTTACTATCTTTAACTTCAAACGCGTCAAGTAGGACGTGAAAACGAGCGATACATAAATTACTCAAGTGCAATGAAGAAACCGACAATGAAGAAATCTGTAAATCAGCACTCGCCTCTAGTCTGTGGAGCAGTCGTACTGAGATGTTAAATATCACGTGTTTGGACCTTCATCATTCAGACTTTTACTACTCATGACTCAGCATTTTGTCATCTCATCAATCCAAACCCATTCTGACGTTTGTGATTGGGCAGCGGTTGGAAAATAATGTTTTGTTTTTTTAAAGATAACATTCATAGCTCAGACATTGTTTTTTCTCTGGTGGATTACAAAGACAGTCCATTGACAACAGGCTGTTTTTATGCATGCATGTCACCTTTACCTGTCTGTGTCAAGTCTGCAGTCCTGCCGCGATGAGCCCTGCTATCTAACACAGAAATAACATCACCTGTTCGTACAAAATATGTGTCCAGTTTTGTCTCTGCATGCATGAAGTGGATCTGTGAGATATGGAAGACACATCTGATCTGTTTTCATGAACCTTCCCACAGTTTGTTCGAACTGCAGTCCCTGTCACCTAGAAGCACAGTGCTGCGAACGGCTACAAAAACGCTGAAACTTCCTTTTTATAACTGTCCAAATATATTAAATTAGTATAATCAGAAACAGGAGTTGGTGGCTGGGCAGCACTGCGGTTCTGGATGTGGGCTGTGGTACATTTATCACCGGGTGACTGATGGGTGTTTGGTGACACACCCATGCTGTTTCACTCTGCACTTGTTGTAGCAGACGTTAGCCTGTGTGACCCCAGTCGCCTGTGCCCGCCCTGTGCAGCCACGTTCTGTTTTAATCACCCCAGATATGGTTCGTCTTGTCGAAGTCATAATCCTCACACACCTTGTGTCTGTTTTCACACTGCTTTGTGTTTCGTGTGTCTTGCAAGACCACCGTAACAGTTTCAACACTGTGTTTACATAGGTTTTGTTAGCTGTGCTAACTGGTAAAAGCATGAACCTCGCTGCACAGTTTGGCCTGTGGTTTACGCTTCCTTGTGAAGCGTACCGTCCGCCATGACAGGGTGCTCTCTGCTGGTGTGTGCTGTGAAAGGGGGTGCAGTTTGTGGTGTGCACCGTAGCACAGAGCTGCTCGCCCTGCTGCCCTTTCTCATCCCTCCTGCCCTTCAACCCTCCCCTGCACACCAGTGCAGCCCCCCCCCCACCTGCCTCCACCCTTCGTCGACTCCTGAGGAACAGTGCAGTTCCCTGACCCCCACCAGTGCCATTTTATTACCTAACTGTCCCCTGTCTCTACCTCCTTCTATTGTGAGGTAACGCCTCCCCTTTAATGTCTTCTGTTCATTTGCCTCACTCTCTCGAGGCAGAACATTCCCTTTAATATCTTCCTTTATTGCTGTGTCATCTAATATTCTAATCTAGTGAGCGTGACCATTTTTCATAATATACATTTTGGCAGGTTCTAAATGTGAGCTGCCATTAGGGATAGTTGTGAAATGGCTCAGAAACAAGCCAGTGACAGGTTAATTTGCCAGACTATAAAATAAAGTATGTTCAAGCATATTGCCAGTTTTGTGAGACTGACTTGTGTTCTAAAAATCACGTGTAAATTAAAGAAAAAAAATTCACCAAAATATCGGTAAATCATGCTAAAATGCCTATATAACCTACAATTTTAGCTTTTTATATAACACAAATTATGTAATAATTAAAATTTTAATTAGGTTAATTGATTCGATGCAGCATTTGCAAACATATTGCACATTAAATTAGCTTATTTCTGTTTCGGTTAAAATGATAAGCACTGACAACTGTTTACATGTGAAAAATGAGGGGTTCAGAGCAGGATCAGCCGAGTTTTGTTCATGATTGCTCACAGTCACACAGGACAGCAAACGAACCAGAAACAGCTGTTTGTACCCCTGAGCTACATATATCATTTCCACTTGCACAGTCTCCAGTTTTTTCAGATGCATTTGGGATATATTTTGTTACTACTTTTTGACTCAGACATCAAAAGAGAATTTTGAAAAGTCACAAACCTTTACAGCTAAAAATTTGATTTAAAAAAATCTAATAAAGATGGATGCCTCTGTATTTTTTGGTTCAGAAACATTATATAGAGGAAACTGGTCATAAATTTAAAATATGGTATCAAAACCCATAATATATTATGATGAAAGACTTACTTGAAAAATCACAAATTGGGAATACCTATTTTTCTGCTTAACATCCCGCATTTAAAGCATTAAAGCAAAGACTTAAAATTCAAACTAAGATACACGGCCTGAATAATCTGTAAACAGCACAAATTTTAATGAGCCATGAAAGAAAAAAAAAAAACATTTCTTGACATAAAACGGAAAAAAAAAGATATGAATTACCTGGATTTCATATTGAATAGATTTTACAGTGATGTAGCTGTAACGTGTAAAAACAATATTGTACCATGTTTTGCAGCACAATTGTGTGTAATAGTAACAATCAAGTCCCTGAAATGGTCATGCTCATTGGATCCAGAGCAATCCCCAATTTTTATGTTGGAAATATTTTTGTCTTGATCCAACCATTGTGTCCACAGGGGGAGAAGGGAAAGAAAGGCAAAAAAGGGCCTAAGGGGGAGAAAGGAGAACAGGGTGCCCCTGGATTAGATGCACCCTGCCCATTGGTATGTGCCAACTGTGAGCTGGAAGTTTCTTCTCGGTGAAGTAGGGTAACGGTCTCCAAAGGGAGGAAGTGCCTGTCTCCACACCCGTGTGCCTTCAAACCCCTGGGTCAACAATGTCCTGGGACAGCACAGATTTGGCCAGCCCAGTTTACCTAATGTAGGGAGCCTCCTCACCCTGCTCTCTAGGTGCTGTAGGGGTCTTGAAGCAGGTTACACTGGTCGGGTACAAGGCATCTTCTCCCTAACCCTGCTGTCCGTCTGACGGGGAGGCGCGCCTGGCCACGTCTCCCAGTAACACTCCCAGTTAATTTTTGCAAACAGGGATTCCGGGGATTAAAGGGTGAAAAGGGAGAACCAGGGCAACCTGGTCTGGATGGGCTGGATGCCCCGTGCCAGTTGGTAGAGTATCCTCTTTCCTACCTAATCTGTGCATGCTGTCGCTCTCCTGCTCACCGAACGGCTACACTGGACTGTCCCATCAGTGCATGGCTTGTGCATGGAAGCAGGGACAGCTCTGGTCCCTCAACATGACAACATCTGCACGACAACATCTGCTTCCTGGGGAACATCTGAACCACTCTCTCTTACCACTAAATCAGTTGTCTGTATGATTAATGTGTCTAACAGATACCGGATGCCATAACCGCGTTCCGTCTTTTAACTTTCTCACCTCATTCACAAACTAAAACGATCTACAAATTAACACGAGGAACAAAAGATGGCTGGAGCAGAATGTAATCCGAAGGGTATGATAACTAACAAAGCAACCAAATGATTAACATTACACATAATGATCTCAAACAAATGAAGGAGATGGAGGAATGGCTGCAGATTTAAATATTTCATAATTAACAAGCTCTAATCTTTGCTTCCAAATGCTTCCTGGAGCCCATCCCATTTCTCCCACGTGCATTGCTGTATTAGCACTGCTGTATTAGCATTGCGGTATTAGCGTGGGCCTTCAGTTTAACTGCTGCTACTTTGTTCAAATGCTTTTTTGCCTGCATAAACAATAAACAGGCTTGTCAGGTTTAACACTGTCTCTTGTGCATGATCAGTCTTTCCAGCGTAGTTTTCAGTGTTGGGTTTGTATGGCGAAAAGAAAAGTTTCTTTGGTGAATAAGGACATGTTTCATTACTGTGGAAGTACAGTCCGTTGTGCTGTAACATAACCATTTCAGGACGGTTTTAAACACCGTGATTGCATGCTCCATCTTTTGCAAACTATCCACTCACCAAAAGAAACACAATGAATTCTTGTCTATTTTTTGAAAGTTTCAGTAGCAATTCTCTCATTTGGTGTGTTCATAATATGCATTGTGGTCATGAAATAGTTCAATATTTAATAATAATTCCTTGTATTGTGACAAAATTGAACAAGTCTCGGAACATTAGGACTGCATCGGACAGAACTTGATTAGATGTAGCACAAAAATTTTAAGTTTAAATGAAGGCAGGCCCTAAGACTTTTTTACTGACAGATCATTTTATTCGTAGGCTTTCATTCATATAACATACTTAATGCTAGTTAAAAATACATTTTATGTTTCTTAATTTAAATGATTTAGCCATTTATTTTAGTGCTGAATGTTTTGCTTTCTTAACACCTGGAAAACCTGTAGTCATGTGAAAGACAGAACACCGCGGCACATCAGTGTGTGTTAACTGGTTTGGACTCAAGCCTGTATGAATTTAGGGTTAAGGTAAAGACTATGGTAAGGGTTAGGTGTAGTGATACAGTTAGGTGTAGTGTTAGGATTAATGCTACGGTTAGGGTTTCGAGTAGGTTTAGGTGTAGTGTTAGGATTAATGCTAAGGTTAGGGTTTAGATTACGGTTCGGTGTAGGGTTAGGGTTTAAATTAGGGTTAGATATAGGGTTAGGATTAGGGTTAGAGTTTAGATAATGATTAGATTTAGGTTTAGGTTTTAGATTAGGGTTAGGTGTAGTATTAGACACTCCACAGTAGCTCCCTGGGCACTGAAAATGGCTGCCCATTGCCCCCCCAGGGCTTTAGGTGTAGTGTTAAATACAGAAATAGTGGGTTAAATACATAAATAGTGGGTTAAATACAGAGAATAAATTGCTCATATGCGTCCCACATACTTGGCCATAGAACCTGTTTTCCTTCCCTGTTAATGTGAAAATGTACTGTAGTTTTTCACTAATTTCTGCTAGTCATTGTAACATAATTAAATCCAAAATACCTTTTCACAAAAGACTGCCTGCTGTAATTGCTTCCAGCCCCTACAGTATTCACTGTCAGAGCTGCCGGATGAGTTTTACGTCCCTCCCTGTACAGTTTCAGTATAATAGGCAAATATACAGAGTTGTACTGACTGTGTGAGAACCGAGTCAAATCAAAGAAAACTGTGAAATAAATGTGCAGGATTTGAGTATAACTAGTCAGCCAAATTACAGGGACCACACATGTGCAAAGGCAAAACCTACAACTTACTTCAAAGTCAGTTCTTTTATACTGGGGATAAAATAAATGATAAATCAAACATTTATTATGAAAGTAACATTATCTGCACTAAGTTGCACAATGAGGGAATTACATAAACCGATGAGCAATCAATCAGAGCCTCCAAAAAGCTGCTACTGTACAAGTGTGTGTGATGATAAAGCAGCCTGACCAGTGTCACGCGTGTTTCTTTGGTGAGTGGACGGTCACGCGTGAACACAAACTCTTCGGTAAACATTTGTGTGCAGTGATATTCGCTACATGACATTCTCCATTCACTGTCTTCTCCTCCTGTCACTGCAGGGTCCGGACGGTCTACCCATGCCTGGCTGCTGGCAGAAGGTACGTTTTCTTTGTGCAAAACTCCTTGATAAATACACAGAACCCAGAGAGAGGGAGAGCATACAAAGCTAACTTCTGATGAGTTACTGCTCTAGATGAGATCAAACCAAGCAGGCCTACTGCCCTGCCTTATGTTATTACCATAGAAACCATGTGATGTTTTTCTCATTGTTTTGGGGTGTCAACAATAAAATGTGTCCACAGACACAAGAGGACATGCAGTTAAATACATTTAGAGCCATTCCAGAGACTTCTATAATGTCTTACATCCCTCAACTGGCCAGATCAACTCACATCTCTCTCTCTCTCTCTCTCTCTCGTGCTTTTTTACAGTGATCATTCTAACCGACAAAGCATGGAGTTTGTAAATAATGCCTCATTTTTTTTGTATTTATAGTTTTTTAAATTGAACATACGAGTGTACGAGTACGTAATGAAACGATGTTCATGCGATTGACGCGTAGCTGCTTCTACTCACCTACGGTAACAAACGTGTGCAAGTCTCACGTCGACATTATGAAGACCGGGTTCTTGAGCAATAGGAAGAGGTGCACAGGGGTCGCCTGCCCGGACTGTACCGTTACTCTAGCTTGCATGGGCCGTGGCCATGGACTAGGCTGGACATTATAACCAGAATGGACTCACACAGGAATGAGGAGCTGGAGGTAGGGGCCTGACTGAGGACAGGGATAACAGATGCGTCATCCCACCATGTCATAACGCTCAAAAGACTAAAACACTCATGGCTACAGAAAGCTAAAAAACAGCATGAGCACAAACCCAAGCGTAAAAAGAAACTCATGGACATACATATGGCTTTGTGGTGTGGCTTTCAAAACCCTAACTGGCTGACGGTTCGCTCCAATACGTGCAGAACGAGAGACAAAGTGGTCAACCTGTCATTCTTTTTTTTCTCGTCATCTTCCAAAGGGAGTCACACCTTGGCTGGTGGCTTAACAGGACTAGATCCACAAGAAACAAGAAACAGAGATGGGTTATTTTTTTGTTGTGGTGCAGCCCACAGAGTCGGAGGTCAGTGTATGGCACCCCCCAACGCAACAGAGTTTTTGTACCAGTCCGGATTTTGAGTGCCTATCATTGGTTTAGGAGGAGAATGTTATCATGTGTTCCATTATGTACAGCCAATCACACGATGGGCTGGACTGGTAGCACCTTGAACTGTGTGTCTCTGAGGGGGGCAGTTATGTAGACGCCCACGATCCAAAGCTCCTCAGCAAAGGAAGGAGGCGTGTGATCATGGGAAACCTAAAGTCGTCATCATGAAGCAAGCAGGCATTGTCGGTGGACTTTAGTCTTTCCTGAGACTGAAGTTTCACTGTCTGAAGGGTCTGTTGACACTGTCTGCAGAGGCAGTGTCAGTGCTATTTTTATTTTAATAGTCTTTTTAATTTTATTGTTTTGGTCATTGTTATTATTTGCCTTCTGTTATTAATTTGGTCATTTGTTGGTAACACAGATGTGTTAACATGCTTTGAGTGATAAAGATTGTATATTTATTAAACAAAGATATTCAGTTATGCAGAACACTGCAGTATTAAACCACCTACATTATTTACTTCTTGTTCATTTTAGTGTACTGTATTACAGGATGACTTGTAATGAAAGCCAGGAACTTCATATGTAATTTACTTTTTATTCAGATTTTTATTTGGATTGAGTTTTTGAAGCCATTTTTAATTTGTCCTCCAGGAATATGTACACATCGCTCTTGGTTTTGTCGTGTAATTTACGAGAACTGACATTACTGTTAAACTATGAGATAAAGCTTACAGAAGTATTGCTCTGCATACTGGACTTCAGGTTGTTTAAAAGCCTGAGGGAGATTAACACCAGGCCGAGAGCAGTCTTTACTTCATTTCATTGCCTGCTGTCTGAATGGTATTGACAATTATTATGACTTTTTTTTTTGTTTTCTTTTTTTTTCCGTATAAACCAGGTTGTATAGAAGTTGCATGGTTTCTTTTAACTGGTTTAAACTGGTGCTGAGAATGTCTCTTTCTGGGTGCATTAGCAGGTGTTACGTTATCACCAGTTTCTCTCTGCGCATGGAAAGCCACGTCAGGTTGGCACAGAGAAATAGTTCATGAGACCATTTTTAATCGGGGCATTTAGTCTGAGTTTGAAATATATAAATATATTTGTACAATGGAAAAATAAAACCAGAAAGGACAGAAGTGGAGAAACACAGTTGGTACCTGTTTTACATGTCTTTCGTTTACAGAGAGAGCCAGTTACATTTTTACTTTGATGTGTGGGTGAACTGCAACACAGCTTGTTGCTAATGGTATTTACTAAGTCAGTTTTACATTACATTCCGCACCTAACAGATCCAAATGGGGCCTGTTTTGCTCTAACGTCATTGGTAACTATTACGGCTTTTCTTTCCCAGTACTCAGTGAAAACCTGAACAGTAAGGACGTCTTTAACCGCTTACAGTATACAGGTGGTCCCCGAGTTACGATGTTTCGACGTACAAAGACAATAGCGATACGTAAACTTATTTTAAGTTTTGTGCGGCAGGCAAACGTAGCGGCGTATGCAGTACGATGTGTTGGGAGGCTGCAGAGATGTACGCAGATCCCAGCTTGTGAGACGCCTCACTCTCGCCAGCGATCCACACAGTTCAGTTGTCTTGCTGTTTGAGCGCATATTTTTTTTAGAGTGCGTATTTAATAACTTATGATATTTTCAAGTTACGATAGGGTCATTGGAACGCATGTCCATCGTAAGTCAGGGACTGCCTGTATAAGTAGCCATTACAGAGTTTAGAAGCAAAGTTGAAGAATAGCACTATTTAGCCATGGCTAAGTCAATGAGCCGCAAGGCTCACTGCTACTTAAATAATTTCCACAACAAACTGTAGTGTTTTCCCATGCCATGTACAGTTATGTTGGATAACTGAACACCAAAACATCCTTGTGCAAATTTTGACAGAATGTTAAATTTGGGACTTGCTTTGTATAGACACAGCCATGGCTAAATGTTTTGTGACTGAACTAACTCTGTCTCAGGCATTACTGGCAATTTCTCAATGCAATTTTTTTAAAACTAAAACTGAAAGGGTTTCTTTCTGAAATGGTTTGGTGTTGGTACTGATGCTACTGGTTTTGGACTCTTCTGAAAGCCAATAGAGGTGGTTTTGTTCATGTCCGTCCAACAGACAGAACCTCTCTCGTGCGTGGATGTGTGTCTATAATTCATATACTTTTATATTTGTATTGCAATTTTAAATGGCACATTATTTATTTTTATACTTTTTCATTGTATTGGTTTAAAGAGGCATTCCTTTGTGACATAAGGGTATTGGTTCGAGGTCCGAACACCAGCTGTGTGTGTTATCGTGTTCTTTTCCCGGTCTGCCAGTGAGGGGCTGCACGGTGGTGAGTGCCAGCCTTGGGTACGCTAACAGCTTCCGCTGTAAATAAAAATCCCATCTGCGCTTTCGCTGCAAAGGGGTGCGAGTCTTATCCCTTCCATTTACTCTGATCATTAAGCACTCGGAGTGGGGCATTGAATAAGTATTAAAAGCATAATGCACAAGCCGTACCAGTTTGATGTTGTAATCTCACCTTTATTTCAGATGTTATTATTCCCACGGGGGGGAAGACAGCACACTTATCCTGCAGAATTTGCCCCTACAGATTATAAATGATGTAAAAAAAAAAAGTTTGTTTTGGTGAGTTTATAGCACGTGCCAGCTGTGAGACTGTTGCCATGGAAACGTCAGCCTTATGACTTTAGCTGTTTTGTAAATCTGTTTTGTGTGTTACGCATTACTGGTGCAACATCCCGGAGGCACTCTAAAAGCAACGAACATCCCTGTTAATACTCCACAAATCGAAATCATTTTATCTTCAGTACCAGATTTTCTTGCATTGTAAGAGATTTTACTCCCACACACACACACGTTAATTTCTGGGAGGTTTTTACAAATCACTAACAGATTTTTTTTTTTTTTTTTTTTTTGGTTATCAGTGAATCGCCCCTTCACATAACTACTAGAATCTTTGTTGGATTGTTCTTTCTTACCATTGAATGTAGATGATAAATTTAAGGTGACACAGATTTGCCGTTCGTATTTGTTGATCCGAGTTAAAAAAACACTGAATTTAAAAGTGTATTCTATGTATTTACATCAATTTAGAACACTCACAGCTGGAAGCATTTGTACATAAAACCTGTATTCTTTAATTAGTTTCTTGCTGTTATTTTGCTGATCTAATTTTCATTGTACCTCTGCTATGGTGACAAGTTTTTTTGTTGTGAAGGTTGGCTTATACAGTTAAAGACTAGCCAGTTCATATCTCCTTGTTGACCTCATGTATCTGTAATGTCTGGCTTACCTGCGGTAGCTGCAGTTTAGACTGGATTTCACCTGTGCAAGGTCTACAACTTAAACATCCTTTTCAGTTCACATCTACTTTACTTTCATATTTTTTTCTTGTATTAATTTCTTTGTACTTTATTCCAGATATAGCATTGTTACAAATTTGTACATCAACATATTTTCACCTGTGTATGAATTTGGTGTCGTTGGTGCTGTGATGTGTTCATAGCATTGCGTCTGACAGTAATCACTGTCCAGTTTTAGTTCACAGGCAGTTCGGATGTCATCTCCACAACATCCCTGGCATGCCCTTGTGTAAATTCTGCAGCGCATGACCTTAGTGTGTCAGACATGACGAGCATGGAGCTGTTAATGCAGGACACACACTCAGACCCAAAGCTGGGGGAACAGCGAGCCTACGCAGGTCCAGCTGGAACCTCCCATCTCGAGGTCAGGAGGTAAACCACGATGAGTCTGTGTCCTCAGATTAGTTTCAGTGTTGAGGTCTTTGCTGTTGATGGTCCCCAACACAAGACTAAGAACTGGGTTGGGAGTTTTGCATTTTGTAATTTTAATTGCTGTCAAACCCATTTCTTTTTCCCCACTCTTATTTTGTCTATAATTTGCCAGCCTTTCCAGATTTTGAAACAATTGCACAGTGTCAGAGGCATTTTGTGATTCTGTACTGTTGGAACCAAATAAATTCATTTTAACAGCTTGCCAATATGTGCACATTTGATTTAGCAAAAAATCTCAAGGTTAACCAACAAAAAAAGCACAGTTGGTACGTAAAGGTACCTTGAACAGAAATATGTGACACACTCAGTTATAACTCAAATCCAGTTCAAGTCGGAATGACAATTGAAAAGATTTTAAATCTGTCATGATTGATAAATGTACAAGTTTTATAAATGTTAAATGTGACCCTAGTATTAAATAGCAGAAACAGTGTTTCTGGATATTGATAATGGGGTTTTAATTTACGCAATTATTCATTCAGACAGACACTGCAAAGGAAGGTTGCCTACGCCAACTCAGAACAATTAAACTCGCTTCCTGGGCAGATTTGTATTCCACATTTTTTCCCTTAATCTCACATTACAAATCCCATCAGCGTAGACGTTGTTTTTCCTATTTGTCTATGTCACAGTTGACATCCAAACATACCATTAGCTTGACAAGCCTGTTGAAGATCAGCATCCCTCATCCAGAACAGCTGTAATGAAATCGCCTGAACACATTTTAAAATGAAGGCCTCTGCTAACAGACAATAGGAAAAACGCTGTCAAAGTTAAGATGCTACACCAAAAACCGAACTCATTCTTACAGAGACGAGACTGTTAGCGCAACGTCACCGTGTCAGCAGCCAGGCTCCTAACACCTGCGTTTGCGATTCAATTATACATTTTTGCGAGTTTTATCTATATGCTCACATGGCTGTTCTTCATAACGTTGTCAGCTGCACTTTTAAAATTTCATATGTTTATATGCAGGTGTGTATATATAGAGGTTTAACGTAAAATTTCAAAGGAAGAAAACATTTTAATTCATGACACTTAATTTAAGGAGACGGGTTAGTCGTCAAAGTTAAGGGTTCTTCACCTAATTTTCTCCACATGTTTTGGTAACCTGAAACACGCTTTTCTCCGTTATGTAAACGGAGCGGAGTACGTCTGCTGTAGGGCAGCCCCGCCAAAAGGAAAAGTTTCCCAGACCGAAACGAAACTCGCACCTCTGGCTGCAGACTAAAACGTCCATCACTGCCACCTGACAAAGCAGGCTCGGCGTCGTTATTTTCCGCTCGCTACGGTCCTGATTATTTCCAGGTAGGGCAACATCAGCACCATCAATCACGCTCGGGCGGGGGTGATGGGGGGCGGCTGGCAGGAGAGGCGGTGCAGGGAAGGAAAGCCAACTTGTTTGGTAACCTTTAACGCACTGCAGGGAGTGCAGCACCACACCGCCTGCAGAAATTAAACACCTGCAACTAAAAAGGTACACGTAGTTTTCACATGTTCCTCAAACCCTGCCCTGGGCAACGTTTTCATACACTCGGTACCAGTGATGGATGCTCCAGTGGCATTGCTTAATTACCTGCCCATTATGATCTGTGTGTTCCTTTTCTAAACACAGCGTAGTCGCATTACATTCATTTCATTATACATGCGGTTAGATTAAATGCTTACATTTAATGAGTGCAACATGCAGTGGGCATCTTAAACTTTTTTAGGAGTAACATTTTTAGTGAAAAATGGTTAAAATTAAATTTTCTGCACATAGAAAAAGTGCACACTAATATACACGAGAGCACCCGTTGATGGGCACTCGCACACACTGAGCCAATGGCGCCACCTTGCGGATGACAGACAAAATTTAAACTTAAAAACAAAACATTATTGAAACCATTTTAAAGAAAAACGCACACAGACGTAAATTGTGTAAAATACAAACATTTACTTGCATTCTTAGAAAAGAGGCCACAGACAGGTGGAGAAAATGCACACCATCAGACTGTGAAAACTGCAACAAACTATACAGGAGGGTTTCTGGAACAGAGATGCTGGCTAGCTTGAAAGCCTACAGTCTTCACTTACAAAACATTCTTTAACAAACAAAGGATGTCTTGCCCTTACTACAGATTCAAATTTGGGGCATAAAAAAAAAAATTCTGTTAGTTAACATGTTTAGGTCTTCTAGGCTGTACAAACAGCCGAAAACACTGAAAGTAAATCTCTTCAAGCAGTACCACAATGGCCTGTCTCCATGGCAGCGGCCTCCCTCCTTTTCCTCCTCCTCATCCTTTAGCAGCTTCCTCTCAGCACTCACGATGGGTTGTGCCCCTTTATCCCATGAGGTACCCCCTGTACGGAGAACAGTGTACCAATGAGTTGGCTTTCAGACAAGAGAACAGAGAGATGTATGAAACTGAATCTGGGACAGACATCTTTAAAAATAATTAGGCATTTAGCAGACGCTTTTATCCAAAGCAACTTACATTTCATATACTCCTTACAATGAGCTAGCACTGGGTATCTTACTCAAACATGCACCTGGTAGCTGGGCTGACATTCGAACCAGAAGACTTCTGCATCCCAGCCTGATGTTCTACTCGTTGAGCCACCAGGCTGCATACGACTTTAAGACTCACCATACATCCCTAACATTTTGTCTGAATAAGCCACACAGGCAGAAAAAGGCAGGCGACTTACGGCAGCTTCATCCTCATGAAGACCCGGGCCATGAAGAAACTGAGCAGGACGCTGACAAAGCCAATGAAGAGCAGCAGGAAGCGGTTCAATTTTGGGATGTTGGGAGCGTTGGAGCGATCCAGGATAATGAAACCAAGGCCTCCCATGGTGAAGAGGAAGCTGGAGGCCAGGCCTTCCATAATGTACTGCCCGTTCACTCTGAAACAGACCCAGGAGCTCAGCAATGTAACGTTTCTGATAAAATGCAACTCCACCCAGTCCCATTGCACGGTGCTTTGGAGACAGTGGAGGCCCTGTGCAGCACCTTCAGCGGGCGACTGGTACACCCTCAGTGTAGGAGGGAGCGCTACCACAGA
>JABJVR010000013.1:2836202-2849520 GCA_025773905.1 Chitala chitala
AATATTCTACATAAAAAAACTGCAAGAAAGCTTATTTGATTATTTTTTAAGGAATTGAACAACAAAAAGTCCTGTTTGTGGGGGGGGGGGGGGGGGGGGGGCGCTATTCAGCCATCTTTACCTGGGCCTGCACAAGAGCACTGGGAAACTCCAACTTTTTCTTCCAGCCTTCAGACATGTCGACGGGTCATCGCAGGCAGGAACTGAACTGCAGAAGGGGAGATTTCAGAGTAGGACCAGCGTTGTGCCACACGGCGCCCCCTTCTACAGGGGCGCTAGCTTCCTGTGGACCGCCATGATGGGTTCCCACCTGGGGGGCGCCAAGCAGACCAGGCTTTGTCATCAGCACAAACGTGCTGGCGTGGGACATTACTATGACCATCGTAATAACAGGAGGCCTCGATTGGCCAGCTCAAAGCTAACAGGGACGCCTGAGGTCTTACCCAAAACTAGGTGTGATATCCAGCGTCGCCTGTGTCACATTCAGACGAGCTGCCTAACCAGCACAATAGAATAATGGTTTACAAACCAATCCAACATCCAGCCACGTTTCTGAAACTTAGACAGGGCACTACCACTGCATTTTAATAGTCAAGTGACACATTTAAAACATGGAAAACACACAGAATGCCTATGTGCGTTTATGCAGACTGAAACCTCGTTACACCAAAAGATATTCCAATAAAAAACACACTGAGTGTGACTGGTGGTGTGTTTCTGGCTCCTACATTTACCCTCATAGCAAACAAAAGATAAATAAAACGTGACTACGTACGGCCACGGCAACCACTCCTGCACACGTAGCCGTCCACGTCTACAAACACGCTGATAACGACCCTCCTTTGGTCACAGCACAAGCTGATTGGCATTTATCAGTCCGATGCACACCACTGCCACGCCCCCCAGAAGCCACAGCCACGCCTCCACTCCAGTGGGGAGCGTCAGCGGTTATCGTCGCACTCCCTCCCCACTTTAACAGGCGACACGAAGCATCGTCGTGCTCAAAAAACAAACATTTGTGAAATGAGACAAAAGCAAGAGCCAGCAGGCAAAATGCCAATTGAATCGTCATCCCCCAAACGTATTCTTATTTAGAAGCTTAAGATTTAACAGTACCCTTTTGTCAGGAGCTCATAAAAATTTTCACGGCTGTCTCAGAAACCTACATCACATATTATTATTATTATTATTATTATTATTATTATAATACATCAAATTAACTCAAACAACAGTGAGAGAATTAAATCCACACATACGCACATGAAGATGTTTGTGAAGGCCTACGGTACAAGATTATTCCTCGAGTCAGATCACTATCACCTATAACTCTATGACAAGACAGTTCTACTAATGACCCCCAAATAATTTTGCATTAATTAAATGCATTATTCATGACTCCGCCTTGTGGACAGTATAGCCCAGGGCTATGAGTTTTGATGTTTAGTGTCTCAGGTTCCTCATCCTGGACTGGGGTTGGGGGGGGGGGGGCAGGCTGTGCAGCTGCTGTGGGGGCCACAATGGGCGCAGTGCCAAAGCAGATTAAAGTGCAGCTCTGGGTCACAGTGAACGGGGAGTGTCACAGACACAGCACATCCACCTCCCCCAATCACTCACTCACTCTCACACACACTGAACTGATAACAGACAGGCTCTCTGGCAGGTCTGTCACACCACACTGTTGCTCTCAACCCCCGCGCCGGTCAACCTGCCCAGCGACACACAAGCCCAGGGGTTGATGCCACATCTCACCAGGTAAGACCACTGCACCTGAGCTGAGCTATCACAGGAAGGTTACTCGTGCAAGCATGAGGGAAAAACCTTTACACCCTTACCTCGTCACCTGGAAAATATTCCAACATATAACACAGCCTTCATGGGCTAGCAAAAGTTAGTACACGTGTTAAGAGCTCCATTATTTGGCAGTGTACTGGACAATATTTCAAAGTTTAAAAAAAAAAAAAAAAAAAAAAAACACAGCAATGAGTTTCAGCCAAATCAGTACTGCACAACACATCGAATACGCTGTTTTTATTAAAGCTACGTGTATGCAATTTAGGTAATCATGTATGGCAAACATTCACAAACTACTGGTATTCAAAGAAGTTGCATTAATGTGATGTTAAGTTCTACCATTATCTAAAACACCATCAAAGTGCCACTTCCATGCAAGTGGTGAGTTTCACAATCTCTTCATGACATAAATTAATAAGACCTACTATTGGCAACTAAAACATGAACAACTGCTGCGGGCCGGTTGGTATTACTACTGACTGGGTTTTATTGTGGTTCTTTACCCCAGAGAAAACGTTGCCCATGTTAAGAAAATTGCAGCATCAACACTGTCAGCCGAGCAGGTGGAATGAATATATTCCAGACGGTTCTGTCAATGAATTTACTTTCTTTCCCAAACAATGCAGCTAAGCTCTGCTGTTTGGGACTGGCATACAATACGGCACTGCTGCTTTGACCAGAACAGCAAACAGATGCATTTATAACGGAACCTAAAACTGAAGCCTCTCTAAGCGCATCGTCATAGTCCACATCAGCGGTTTGCTGAAAAATTCAATGTTCGTCTTATTTCATTACAGATTCATATCCTAATTCGTCTGCTACACCTTTGTTTTATGATGTAATAACTTACAGCAACAGTTAGATTTTGCTGGACAACACAGAATAACCATACTAACTGGCTACCGACGTGAAAAGACTAATTATCGTTTAACAGCTAAATGTGCAGCCTTTGCAAGACGGGACATGCAAGGTAAGTGCATACCACTGCCTTTAATAAACTGAAGTTTAAAAGGGGAGAGGGATTTCAATGGACCGTGCTCTATAAAATGTAAATTAGCTGTGCGGACAGTTAGCTGAGTTATCCTGTCAAAAGGTCCGCCTCTCTGTGCTATCGGAGCCATAGAGACACATTTCAAAATCGGTTAATAAAAAATCACTCGTGTCATACAAAATGAAGGAGGATGCAAGTCTGTGCAAAGTAAAAACCCAAACCGTGACATTACTTACTCTACAGCCAGTATGCTAAGAACTGCTCTTTCCAAACACGCTGCAAGGAAGTTTGGCTACGGCGCGCCGTAAGGTGCAAACTGTCTAGAGTGGAACGGAGCTTGTCTCCGAGAACGGCGTTGCAAAAATAGTAGCTTTTGTTTGTTTTAAAATAATAATACAGAAAACTGATCACATTTCGGGTACTTTTATTTAGGCTTTAAAACTAGATACGGAATGCCTACTTTAAAACAATATAAAAGTAAGTAAGTAAAAATATAAAATATACCACATATTATGAATTACGCATCCCGTTTATGAAAATTTCACATTTGCGGTTGTTGTGGTTGTATTCAAAAGTTAGGTATAAATTTTACGTGTCTATTTTGATTTTGAATTTAAGTGTGAAAACCGACAGCTTGTTAAATTAAAATGGTGTAAACCATTATAGGTTTTTATTTACTTTTAATGTGATTCTGTTTTTAAACAAATTTGACACTGTCACCACCATTATCAGCCGACCCGCTGCCACGCACACCGATCCTTATAACAGTATTTTCCTTATCAAACACCTGAGCTACCATATCATATTGTAGAATATGAGTGAGAAAAACTAAACCCATGACATAATTACCCAAAGAGATAGTTTCCATTCTCCTTCACGCATTACTTTTGAGTAAAAAGCTGAGATCTGGATATGCTTATAAACCTGTACACTCAGTCGTTTTTGTCAACTAATTCGAATAGGTAATTTATTAATTTCAAAGTTTCAAAATATGTCAGTTTACGTGTAGAATATGAACATACAACACAAGCAACTGCGGTCACTGCTGTGTACTAACCCTAAATTCAATTTAGACAGGATCACCGTTGAAATGAAAAGTTCTCCTCTGTTCACTTACACGATTTTGTTTAAACTACTCTACATGCTGTTTTGTTTACATGTAATAATTTTCAGATTAAACAATTAAAATAATTTGCTCAGATTCTTCTGGAGATTACAGACAAATTGACACATATGTCCAACAGTTTTTCCCTGATGGGTATTTCATTTCAGCTCCTGATATTATAATACTGTCACCTTCAGTCCCAACACCACTTCACCTTCTCTTCTCTGTGTTAATATACACTTCTCTATTCAGTCACTGAGTGCTGCCTTTGTCCTTGTTAGAATTCCACCCTTATAGTCTGCTGTAATGTCTTTTACACAATTACAACAGCCATAACAGACTAATTAACAAAGCTTTGTAACTGAAAATGTCATTTGTTCATTTTCCAACTACTTAGTCTGCTTACATTCATGGGCAAACTGGAGTGGAGTCTACGCCACAAAGCCATCTTCTTACAACACACACACACACACACACACACACACAGGGCAATTCAGAATCCACAATACACCTGATCCTACATGTCTGTGGCCTCTAGGGAAAAATCAGCGTTTCTAGAGAACATCAGTGCCAAACACATGTCCAAGAAGCTGAGTCTCACTCAACACACTCAGTTTTGGGATGTTAACCCACTGCTCTTAAGATGTGTGACCACAGTGCAAGCCAGTGAGCCACCCCACTGAAATCATGATCATTTACTAAAATTAAACAAATGTTGAATTGCTTATAATCTCAGACTGCATTTGGGTTTCAAATTGGTGTCTAAACACACCTAAAGAAATGAGTCTGTGTCAGCACTACTGATTGTGTGGCCCCAGTGCAAATAAGATAGGAAACACCTCTCGAGTTCGTTTTACACGCGTTACAGCCAGCAGTGTCAAATATCTGCTTCAGCATGCCAGCTGGTTCGTGTCAAACTTCGAGTGGCCGTGTTCAGTTACCTCAGCATTGTCAAGTACTGCACACTGCATAGCGTCCGGCAGTTAGTCTCAGGTCCGTTGTTCCTTGGATTCTGAACGCGTCCTAAACACAACTACTTCTTTTTATTTAACCAGTTTTTATTTTCATCACACACATTAACCCATGAATTGCTCTTAGATTTTCCTGTTATTTTAAAACCTTTTTCCGACTAACGCAAAAATGCTAAACAATTTCACCAAAACAAAGACTTATTACATTAAGTCTGATGTGCGCAGTTCTTTGAGGTTGCATATATGCCGGTGTTCTACAAATTCATGCCTTTCAAAACAGTTTCTATCTTTATTACGAAGACCCCCCCTCCCCCAAGTTTCTCTTTCATTTATCCTTTTCAGTTTCACACAGATGCTAGAGAACACATCTAAAGTGGTGTATAGTTTCGACTGACTATAAGTTTATTTTTACAGACGATCTAATCTATTATAATTGAACGCATATTGTATCACTACATAAAATGTTGTAAAATTAGAAAGGTTGCTTCATCATTCACCTTTGTAATTATTAAGGTGAAATAAGGGCACCCTAGGCCACATCCCGTTCTCCAGATTTTCTTTTCTCCTCCGTTCTCCCGTAAGCTTGATAACTTTGCGGCTTCTAGGTGGGCTTCTTGGATGGATGCTGCATGACATTGGTTGTCCGCTCGTGTAGCGACTTTCATTGGCTCGCCTTCGCTCTGTTATGTCTCAGGGTCTCTTGTCAGCGCACAGAAACCGCGCATGCGTCCTGCTAGCTCCACAGCCTTTGAAACTCAGACTGAGTTCAATTAAGAGACCATGTCCGCCATCAGCCTTCTGTGCTCTTCTGTCTTCGCATTTATACCAAATTCTCCATGAAATAACAGTAACACGCGGCCTCAAGGATGGCCAGCTCGGTGAGTACGCTGCGGGAATCGCTGCTGCGTCTGGTCTCATTGCACGGTGCTGTTTTGTGTTTTGCGAGGGCTGGTAGCGCTGAGTCCGCTTGTGCCGCAGATATCCAGCCATATTTCCATAGAAGTACAGTACAACTAGTTCAGCGTAGAGGTGCGTCTGGTGCGCCGTGTTTTCTCACGCTTTATAACGTGTCTGTGAAATAGCACGGATTCGAGTGTATTAGTAAAAATTATGTTTCGGAATAAATGATCTTCTGCAGCGAGACCTACCTTTGTGTTCTCAGTAACATATGACATATTCTGGTTTAGTGCAAGAACGGTCTCGGAAGATCGGCTGACATATCCATATGCTTTGTTAAGCGACTTTGGGAAAAGTGTATAATGCAATTACTGACTGCAGTCTTGTCGTTTTCAGCATTACAATTATTTGTGCGCCGTGCACGTCTTAATGTAAACGCTTTGCTTGAATGTGCATGGCCATATGAGCGAATCGCAGTTGGTATATCTCTTTTTTTATGAAATAAAGTGGCGCAATGCTGTCCCACGGCTGCTCGGTGCGCTCTTTGCGGTGGGAGCGCGTGCCGTTCTGCGCAGTAGCGCGTTCTCCTGTGGTTGCTGCAGGGCGCCGTTCAGGTGAAGCTGGAACTCGGTCACCGTGCTCAGGTTAGGAAGAAACCCACGGTGGAAGGGTTTACGCATGACTGGATGGTGTTCGTCAGAGGACCGGAACACAGCAACATTCAGCACTTTGTGGAGAAAGTAGTTTTTCACCTGCACGAAAGCTTCCCGAGACCAAAAAGAGGTAACGCTGTAAGGCTTCTTCACTTTTTGTTTTATTGGAGTGATTTTCACAAAATCTCTGCGCTGGTTTGGAACCGGTAGCTTTGGCCGACTGCTGCACGTTTGTGATCCGCAAAATGTTTTCCTTTGTGCAAAAAAATTGACTGCACGTTGGTACGACTGAATTTTGCACTTGCGTTATTAATTGCACGGTTAAGAACGTTTGTGGTTTCGTGGTTATGAATATCATCGCAACCGGTGTATTTTAAGCATTAACCAAAAAGTTTTCATTTCTGAGCTGAATGCATTAAAGAAATCCCGAGAAGTGTTTTGATCGCACACTGTATGTACTTGGTTCATGCACCTGGACTCAATCTTTCCCCATCCACGCACTAGGTATTGCTTGTATTCTGTTCCTTTTCGTCTCCTGTATCTGATTTACCATTAATTCGTGTTTCAACCGAACACGGATGGTGCAGCAAGTGAGCTAAATACGGTGGACCATAATCGCTTTTGGTACACAGAAGGCGTGATATTACCGCGGGACTGAAAGCTCAAGATGGCTTTAAGGTTACTCTGGCATCGGAGTGGAAATTCCCGTCAAATGGCTTTTCGGATTATTTGTTTAGGCGAGGATTAAAGTACTTTAACTAAAAACGTTTTTTTCGTTAGTCTATGTAAATGTGTGTGTGTGTGTGATACTGAAGTGCTACGTAGAGATCACAAGACGATCTTGTTAAGTTTGTGTCCAATATACTTGCATTCTATGAATTGAGGTAATGTAGAGTAAAATGTAGTATTAAATCTTAAAACTCCAAAGTAAAGGACAACAAAGACGTTCCATACGGAATGGCTACATTTTGAACGGGAGAATAGTTAAATTGTATCCATTCTGCGGATGCTGCTGTCTAACCAGGTTCCTGAATGCAATAAATAAAGTGCATGAGAGCCGCGTTGGCTTCCATGTGTCACACTCCCTGAAGACGGAGTCTGTGCCACATACAATGGCAGAGCTGGCAGCCACGGGGGATGCAAATCCCGCATCGACACGCACGTTGCTAGGTGTGGCGGGGCTCTGTTTTCTAAACGGCGTCGTGGTAAATAAAGGGTTTTGTGCTCCCGGGACACTTTCTTCTTAAAGTCAGAGGTTTCTATCGGGGGCGAGTAAATCAAAGGGCTGGGTACATGTGCCCGAGGGTAAAACCTGAAACTGACCGGTTCAAGTTGGATGATGTTGAAATGACGCTGCTGGTGGGGTTGGATTGGTTCGCCTTCACCAGACAATGGGCGCGATGCCAGTCTGAGACCTGGTTAGGCTGCATTTCAACGGGAATCTGACCGCAGATGCACGACTTTGAGCGCATCTTGTGCGGATGCGTGTGATCGCACGTGTAAGCGCACCAGTACGCGCGTCTGCGGGAGCGTGCTGCTGTGGGCTCCAAAAAAAACTCAACGTTGTGTGCGATGTTCAGTATAGATCTGATAAAGGTGTTACCATCCAAACTGAACATTTCTTGTGGTCATAGACAAAATGTCCATAAGTGAGGGTGCAATCAAAACTGAAAGAGTTTTCTGTAATTCTTATGTTTCGTGCAAGGTTCATTAAACATAATACACTGTTTGTTTGACCATAAACTTTAGTTTCCAACTCAGAAAGAGAAACCGCTTGATCCAGCGTTATGTTTTTACTTTTCGTGTGCTGGTAAACGGTATAAATTGGTACAATAAATTAAATTCTTACTGCATTGCCTCCTGTGTGCTCACGTCTTGTTGCAGTGTATAAAATGACACAGATGTACACTTAATGCATGTGTAACATATAAAAGGTCATGTAGGTGCTGTTGCAAAGTGTTTGAATCCAAAGAAAGATTAAGTTTCAGTTATAATGCAGTATTTTACCTCTGAAAGGCAGATTCGTAGTCTGAAGTCCTTTTGGTTTTTGCAGTTTAGAAGCTTAATGTACTGTGTTTGCTGGTGTCTGTACTGTGAGATATGTGATGAGCCAGGAAGAAAGACGCTGCAGTCCCTGCTTGCTTGGATCTGACGTTACCCTATACCTTTTTTTGTACAGGAAGAGGCCTTTAATTGTAGGTCTTATCATATCCCAGGTTTCATTTGGTGGTTCTGAGTTGTTGACCTGGTACATATTTTATACATTAAATTCACATTAATGGAGTCATGATTGTTTAGCAGGAGAATGCATATGTGAAGGCAGCAACTTTTACTAGGTTGAGAAGAAGTAATGTGTTTTTAAATATTGTCTAAGCCCTTTCTGTTGTGGCCAAATGTGTTCAGTAACACACACGAAATGCACCAAACAGTGCGAGTAACGTCCAATTGCTGTGGTCCAGTAGCCATGTGCACATGGAGTGTGGCGGTGATTAATGCTGAAGGCTCCCTGGCTTGAACATCAGGCTGGGATGCTGTCTCCCAGGTGTGTCCCTGAGCAAGACACTCAAACACTAGCTCCCTGGAAGCCGTGTCCACTGCTCCCCCAGGGGGACGGGTTAAATGTAGAGAGCCAGTATCGCTGTGACATGTATGTGAAATGTCTTAAGTCACGTCTGTTACAAGAATAAATGTAAGAGGAACAGATTGAGTTGAGGTTACGTTGGACTTGCGATGTTCTGCTGGGTCGCTGTGAAGTAACGAAAGGCCCCTTTTGCATTACTAACATCTTCCAAAATAAAGACACGCCCGTTCAGTCAAGCCAGAGTTCTGGTTTTGGGATGACATGAAACACGTTAAGGAGGATTTTGTTGACGTGAGGAATGCTGAAAGGGGAATCTTTTCGTTTCTCCGCTTGAATGATGAATACGCATGGGGCACAGAGTGACTGAGAAAATCAGCAGGATACTTAACCAGTAATAAATCTCCGAAGTGGGTCGGCGTCCCCTCGCCTGTGCACTTTGGTTACTGCCAGCGGTTTCCCGCTCGGAGAAGTTGAAAGCGTGGGGATGTATCCACACATGAAAAGGTGTACAATCGTTTTCCAAGAGAGGGTGAAGATTTTTTTTTTTTTCTCTCTCCCCCCTTTCTCTTTGCTAAGCGGTAATGTCACATCCTCCCTCCCAACCCCACAAGTGCTTGTCAATTAATTAAAATATTTTGAGACAGAAGTGGACGCATGCAGAGTGCTCTTATCATGACTAATGTTAGTCAAACGGGTGGCAGACGTCACTTGGAATGAGACACAGTGCTTGTTAGTGATGTTCGTTTCTGGGAGGAAGGTTGCCTGTTTGTAGGTTCACAACCATCTGATGTGCTGGACGACAGCAGAGTTTGGGTCCTGCTTCTTGTAGGGACCGGTGTGTGTTTATTGTGGTGCTGTAAAGTTTCTCGGGGTGTTTTCACAGGCCTGATCACTATCCAACTGTATGTAATTTACCATAAAGTGGCGATGTGAACAATCAGGTTTTTGGTTTTATGTGCCAGGGTGATGGGGGGGTGGCATTTCTTACTTGTCTTTGATCAGTAGGGGGGATGAAGGGTTGGGGGGGGGCAGTCTGGCCCGAGTCGCACGTGTTTGACAGCTTAATGCTGCTGCATGTTACTGAGCAGCCCTGCACTGGAGCAGCTGCCTGCCTCTCTGGGGGGGGGGCTGCAGCCCTACAGTTAGGTCACTTCCTCTGTGTTTTTTGGGATGTGGGGGGGGGGTCTATGCAGTTTAATGTAGTTAATTTTCCAGGTGCTTTAGATTAACTTTGTACTCTCTTCTGACTTTAAAGGGGAGACGTGCCTTGCTTTGAAACCATGGCTTCAAGTATTACCCCCCCCCCACGTTTGAATGTAAAATGTAAACATTGTAAAGTGGCTTTTCCTGAGGATAACAAAAGGACTTTTTTTTCCCCAACCCCCCAGGCAACAACATGAGCTGTGCTAATCTTTAACCTTGTGCTGCAAAAGTTAATGTTTAATCACCGTCTTGCCTCATTTAGGTGAAAGCAGCTGTCCACATTTAATCTTGCAATTTTGTCTTTTTTTTTTTTTTTTTTTTTTTATAATGACAGCAGGGCATTTTTAACAGAAATGAATAGATGTCCTGCAAGAAGCTATGATTGGCTGGCATGCTGTGTATCCTTGGAAACCTGATATTTAGTGCCTGAACTGGGAGAGGGTTGGGTTGGGTGGGGTGGGGGGGCGACTGGGGATTGTTTCAGAACAAGCGGACTGGAACACAACATGTTCGTTTTACTTTTTAATCTCTACCTGGTCCGTTTGGTTATGGCAGGATGGATGTAAATATGAAAACGGTCCAAGGAGAGGTGCTGCGTCTCCTGCTGCTGTTTACTGCTGTGCCAACACTGAGCGCCGGTGTTTTCTGCAAGCTGTACTTCTGTATGACACCCGTACCTAACAATACCCTGTTCAGAGACAAGTATTGGGAGGGAGGGTGTTCCTCTGGCACATATTCAGGGCTCGTTAAAATACAGCGGGTTTTGAAATGAATCCCCCACCTGGCACATGGTTGTGGTTGGGGTGTGTGTGTGCTGACTAAGCCTCTCCACCCTGGAGCGTGTCAGGTGACTCACCCCTTAACACTATGGTGTTGCGGTCCTGATGAGGTTGCTCTTGGGGCTGTTCCAGTCGTCTTAGAAGTGCGGCACGTTGTCTTGGTTTTTGAGTTAATGAGCAGCTTCTCCATCATTGCCACTCAAGTGCGGGGGCTAATTAACGCGAACCTGACGTACGTCGCACCTTTCTCTGGGTTGCGTGATGTCTCTGGGTGCCGCTGGCACAGCAGAAGGTGGCCTGGCTGTTGCGTGCCACCTGTTTTTTCTTCCATAGCCGCTGCTTATTCTGGTGGTTGTTTCCTGACAGTTTTGAGGAAGCTCACTGAGTGACTCGCCTTCTGGTGTGTACCCTCATGGGAAACTGGGTGTGCTGTGCTGGGTGTGCTGTGCTGGGTGCGTGTGCTGGGTTCTTCCCCCCACTACACAGTGAAGTGTTGAAATTGTGGCTAGTCAACAGCCAGAGCTGAAGAGCCGTTGACGTAGAAGTAGAAATGAACATCGTCACCCCTGCGGTGTTACCGTGGCATTAATGCAGGTTGCTGGGGCAGCCTTTCGGGTGTTTCCGTGGAGACGAGTTGGCATAATGGCATCATTTTCTCAATAGACCTTGCAATTCAGAATTTATTTTAAATCGATGCAGATGGCCAGTGTGAGGCTGACTTGAGTGTTGTGTAATATCGACAAACGTTTGCCTTTCACTGTGTTCTTCTGGGCTGCACAGAGTGGCTTGTGTCCAGCTCAACTCTGCCACGATGGATGTTTTGTGCTCCTCGGGTTTTAAGACTAAGGACAGTTCCACCTTCCATGATAGTGCTTCTCGTGGAGGTGCCATGGAAATATGTAGATGAAGGCCGCACCTGTGTTCTGCTTATCTCAGAGTGAAACATTAACATTTGGGGTGTTTTCCTCCTCTGCTGCTGAGGTGCTCCTCTGGCATGAGGCTTGTAGATCGCCTTGGTTCCTCCTCTTACTTCACTTCCTTGTTGTTCCAAACCCCTCTCTTTTCGATTGCATCTGCTGGACGCGAACGAGGCGTTCGCACAATCCACCACACGGGTGGGCTGTGAAAGTGAGGTCTGCAAGCAATGCGGTGAATCGTGGCCTGACTCTACCACCGTCCTGTGGCAGTCTGTCCTCATCTGTCCTTCTCCAAAGCTTCATTTCTCGGTTTAATGTGAAACTTTGCGCAACCTCTAGTCTGAGAGTGGTGCTACAGTTAAGCTTGTTGCGTTTCACTACTTGATGCAATGATGAGTGTCAGTGCCTGATAGGAGCACAGAAACTCTGTAGGACCTAAAATTACAATTTTTGTGACACATGGCGAGCCAGACAAAACGTTTATGCGTACAGGACCCTGATATTGTGAGAGTTTTCCTGGGAGGGGAGCCTACATTCCACAGGCATGTCTAGCAGGTACGTGTTGGAACAATCGCACGAGCTAACGTGTGTGTGTGTGTGTGTGTGTGTGTGTGTGTGTGTGTGTGTGTGTGTGTGTGTGTGTGTGTGTGTGTGTGATCTGTCAGTAGACCTTCCACTTACCACTTGAGTAAGGTGTTTGTGTTCTGCAATGTTAGTGAAATGCGGGCACGTGTGGCCTGGTCGTGAGCCCTGTTGCCTAGTGCCCCTGAGGTCAGGGGTCCAGAGCCCAGCCAGTGACTGGATGAAATCGGAAGCTTGCATCAGGAAAGGCACCCTGCATATAAAGCTGTGCCGAGCCAGCGTGCAGATTATTAGCGGAGGGCCGGTTGATCGGCTGTGGCCAGCAGCTCAGCGTTGGCTCCTCCTCTCAGTGAAATGGACAGGTCAGCTGTATGGGTAAGGAGCTGTGCTTGTTCTGTACTGAGCCGATCCTGAAGCCTCCACTTTACTCGTTACCCGCCAAGATCGCCCCCCCTGCTCCATTCCAGCAAAACAAAGACGTGCCTGAGTGACAGAAGGATTTACCCAGACTATGGGCTGGGCTCATGCAATTTTAATGAAGGTGGGGGAAACATAAGTTTTTTTTTTTTTTTTTTTGCCAGAGCAAATGGTTGTGAGGGGGAGGGGGCTGGGGAGGAATTTCCAACCCGCTGGTTTCTGTAAACGGCTGGGTCTGTCTCGTCCAGGGGTTACAGGCCCCTCCGTCCCTTTAGCAAAGTCCCAGCCATCAAAGGGCACGGCCGGAATTGCCTGTAATTGTTTTACGACTCTGCAGAAATCGTACCTACTTGCATAAGTGGCACACAAAAGGGGGCTGGTCTGGGTGGCTGAATGAAGGGGGGGGGGGGTGCTGTGCCTGGGGGTCTGTC
>JABJVR010000013.1:2852214-2897487 GCA_025773905.1 Chitala chitala
GGTTTGTGGGTCCGGGGGGTTTTGTTTTTTAAACCCCCGGTTGTTTTTTGGGGGTTTGTGCCACCCCCTTTTGTTTTTATTGGGTTTTTTTTTTTTTTTTTTTTTTTTTTTTCTTTTCCTCCAAGATAGTTCTGTTGTCATCTGTTATTGAGCATTGTGTTGCTGTTTTCTTCCTCACCTCGGTGGAAGAAGGTGAAGGTGCATGGGGAGGGAGAGGCTTGCATCTTTTCACTTCCTGGCATTAATTGAAGGTCATGTTTGTTTTAACGTTTGATTTGAACTATAAAGACTCGTATGAGGGGGGTACTTAATGGTGGTCTCTGTGAGCTCTTGCGAGTTCATGACTGACAAATCAGACCTGCTTGGCTTCCACCTGGGTGGTTTTGGACTTTCCCTAGAACGTTACAGGTGCACGCTTTTCCAGCAATGATGATCTGAGCCCGCTGGTGTGTTCTGGTCTCCATTCCTCCCCCCCACCCCCGCGTGATGTCGTTGCTGGGGGAGAGGTCATATCCACTGGGGTTTCTATATAGGAATTTCTGACTGTAATCCCTTTTAATGTTGTTGGTACAGCCTGCAAACGACATCATATCGGCTAAATTTTTGTGTGACCGATGTGCTGGAAATGCTTCTGAATTTCAAGCAGTTCAAAATTTTAATTGACACTAAAGAATGAGAAGGAAACCTGGAGACACTTGAACGTACATCCTACAGGAAAAAATTTCAGTCCCTGGAGTTTATCAATTGTTGATCTAGAAAAAAAGGTACAATTTTGTTGTGTTGGGTCGCTAATTGAACTACAAGAAACAGACACTCCTTTGGCTTTGAGTTTGAGATGTGTTGTAAAATGCAGGTTTAAGTCCTGCTTCCTGACGTTCGTGGGCCTGTACGTCTCCCTTAGGCTGCAGAACGCGCTGCCGCTTACATTAGCGTAACGTTTTAAGTGGGCAGTTTTGCATTTATAATTATTGCATGTTTGTTCTCAAATCTGATGAGTAAAAGGTGTTAGTCGTACTGCTAATGCATAATTAGTCAGTCCTGCCAACACCCCTCCCATATTTTGGAGGATGCTTCTCAGAATGTGCACACAATGCTTGCTATCAGTTTGAACACACCTTGAATAACATTTATGCTAATCTGATTTTAATATCGTGGCATTGGTAAACAAATGTGGGATTTTTTTTTTTTTCTCTTCTCTTCCCGGGTTCTTTATTTTGTCAACGCCAGTGATTTTATAACAGCTAGCAGTTTAATTGAGCCTAACGATTTGAGCAGCAATGAATCTCTGGGAGAGAAAGCGAGGAATGCAGCAGGAATTGGGGAAATTTCTTTGGTGGGGAGGGACTACATTTGTAGGGTTTTTAGGTAGCATCGCTGTGTGGTTGGTAAAGGTCTGTGTGGACAGGGAGGAACTCTGTAGGACAGCAGAGAGACTCCGGTGCTGTTCTCTTGGGTTTAGTCAGGAGATGATGTGATGTTCTGTAGCATGAACTGCACTTGGAGCTGTTTTAACTTGGTGTCAGATTTATCGTGGGGGCGCGGACCCAGAAGATGGGAGTAAACACCTCCAGCCGCCTGAGAGTTACGCTTGTGGAAGCCACTCTGCTATGCGACGTGCGCTGAGCAGGAAAGTGTGCTTCTACAGGAAATTAAATCACAGGCGCAGGAAGTGGAACTAACTGCAGTAGCGGTCATTAGCACGTTTTAATGAGGGCCGCGCTGGAATGCGGCCCGGAACCGATCACCCGACCGTGGTGCCAATTAAGGAGCTCGACTGCCGATTTCTCACAAACATCTTGCAGTTGCAGCTGGAGGAGATGGGAGGAAAAGCCCTCCCCCCGACAGTCCAATGGTTAATTAGTGAGGAACACTCTCATTAGGAAGAGACCACAAATCAAAAGCTTGGTTTGAAACTTTGCGCTCTGAGTCAGCCGGCTTCGAGGACGTTTGAAACCCGGAGCTGACCGAGTGCATGTGCGCGTCTGCGGCATTTGGGTGCTTATGGGACAGCACCAAGTCTCGTTAAAACTGTTTGCGGTGTAATTTTAAACGTACCCCCTCCCCACAATAAAACAAAACAAAGGGATATTAAGGTCATTTTTTTGTAATTAAGAGTCTGCTGGCCTGCTGTTTTGTGGCCTGAAAAATTAATTATTAGAAGTGTGCTTGCTGGAGGCTGCAGTAGAACCCAAGACTCATTTCAGCTGCAGTTTTTCATTAGGGGGTCACAAACCTGGCACTGCTTGAGCTGGAGGGGAAGGGGGTCGCTATAGCTACTGTGGGGTTTTTTTTTTTTTTAATCTTTTAAATGCAGCTACAGTGATTTTTTTTTTTATTTTTTTATTTTTATTTATTTTTAATTATTATTTTTTTTTTTTACTAATATTGGTATGAACAATGTTGGAAAAACTAGATCATTATCTATGAAACAGAGGACTCCTTTACGCTGCTGTCAGACTGTGTGTGTGTGGATGTGTGTGTGTGTGTCCTGAAATGTAGGCAAAGCACACACATCATGTCAGAAGTACAGCTGGTCAATAACCAGCTGAACACAAACTGGTTTTTAGTCCCTGTACAGCTAGAGAAGCATTGCTGTGTTTTCACATGTGCAGTGACAAAACCATGAAGACAGAGGTTGTGGCCCTGATGTGGTATTTTAACTTTCAGGAATACTGTTTTTAAGACACTAAGAGGATTTCCTAGTAAGATTAAAGGCAACGCAAGGCCTTTCCTCTTATGCATATTTAATTAAAAAATGAAGATATTGTGTGCTGTCAGTGTGAAAATGATACAGTAAATACTGAAATGTAACTACGTAACCATCCCTGCTACCCACTGACATGTAAGTCGAGCTTCTAATCCTGAAAGAGCGTTTTGGGACCCAAACGCCGTTACCCCAGACCGATGTAATCCAACCCCAACATTTTGTCTAACCATGTGGAACGAGGTAATGGATTCCTGTGCTTCATTCATAAGGTAGCAATTTGGCCTTTGTGCAGCGGTGAAGGTGCAAGGGCGAGGGGGAAAACCGCATGCACAAGGTACCCGCTTCACGCCCTTTGGCCCTGGCTCATGCACTGTTTTCTTTAAGGGTTGACTGGAGTAAATGCTGTAACTTGTGAAAAAACGAATATAATTATTGTGCAGTACTGGTTAGGAAGACGGGGAACATACCTGGAGTAGGCTGCATGCACGTGCCTGCGGGCGTGCACGTGCCTGCGTGTGGTGAACATGGGGCAGGGCCTTCTGCTCTGCTCCTGGATTCCATCTTGACTTGTGTCTTTAGCTCTTCCGCTTAATGTTGCTGCTCTTCCGCTTAATGTTGCTGCTCTTCCGCTTAATGTTGCTGCTCTTCCAGTCATTACTCAGAACCACATGTTGTAGGTCAGATTTTATTGGAGGGCGTTGTTGTCGCTGTCAAGCAGTGAAATCCAATCGCTGTGATTTGTGTGTTTCTTTGGTTGTGTGCTGGTTTAGTCACTTTATCTTGACTGTTGTTCAGGGCGATGTGACCCACAAAACCCAGTTCAGGTTTTGAACCGCGAGTGAAAAGCGTACTTGTGTTTGACATGAGGGAGCTCTGACCTTTGGCTCCTTAAGCAGATGTTTGAGGAATGACTCGTGGTAGGAGAATCGCTGGACTGCCCTTCACGTGAGCACACGCAGCCGGAGAATAGCTCTCTGCATGCTTTAAGCCGGGTAACTTCAGTTCACTATTGCAGGTGATACTTCAAATGTTCACTCATGAATTCTGAGGCTGTCGTTTTTGTGTCCAGCTCAGCATCTCTTCAGGACCTTTTGTGTTTACCGTGTTTTGCGTTTCCTCCATGTTTGAGGAGTGTACCTGTGCAGAACTCCTGTGGATTCTCACTGTCTGGCTCAGGTGTGCTTCTGTGTTGCGCTGGTGATGGACTGGGGACATACAGAGTCATGGTTGCACTCCAGCCTTTAACCACAAAGGTTTGAGGTTTTGTTCTGGAAGCCCTTTCTGTTGTGGTTCCAGGCATAAGAGCTAACTTCTCCTGAAGTGTTCGTAAGGAGAAAAATTTGTATAAACAGTCTGATTTTATTCAGTTTGACTTTGGTTACACCAAGGTAAACATTAAAAATAACATGTATCCTCGCTGTGGCCAGTTACGTAAGCAAAGCGAGAAACCCAGAATCAACAGCAGTCCCAAGTCTTTGTGCTAATGTCAAAGTCAAGGCTACCGGCCACAACCTCTTGAGACCTGTAAACTGGAATTCACGTGTGAAGGTCCTCTGCTGGGAGACCCGATCCAGGAAGACGCACCTGTGTCCACAATAGTGTCACCGTGAGATATTAAGCAGGGCCCCTTGGTACGGTAACACCTTAGGGCCCCTTCAGGTCAGAAGCAGGTGACTCTTGTAGTAAATGTGAGGGTTACCTGGACATGGCTGAGCATTTGGAGAAATTAACTTCTGATATTCATCTTGAATGGATGCTTGGAAGACCACGACTGCTTCTCTGAGACTTGTTCAGCCACGTCTTCACCTGCCGTGAGTCGTGTCACGTCTTACCATGAGGTCATCCTTGGCTTCTGTGGGGGAGGGGGTGGCAGGCATGCTTGTGTGTGTCACTAACAAGTCTGTGTCTGGGACCAATTATTAGCCAATAAATATCATTTAGTCTCAAATTGTTTGTTGTTCTACGTCAGCCGTGGCTGTCTGCTTTCAAAACAAATGAGTCTGTTGGATTTGGTCGTTCCCACCCATTGGTATGAAAATGCCTGACTACTGGAACAAATTCAACTTTAAGCAGTTTTTTTCTTTTTGTGTGTGTGCCCTCCGTAACGTTTTCGTAGTCAATCAGTTGAGTCCGCCTTCATCACTTGTTTGCCTGTAGCATTACAAAATTAATTTGCTTTTTTTTTTTTTTTTTTTTTTTTTTTTTTTTTCGTTACCTTAAAAGATTTTTTTAGGAACACCGAGTAACTCATTCACCATGAAGGTTTTTTTTGTTACTCAGCCCCCCTACCCTTCCTTTGACAAACAAAATGCACGATGATTGTTCTAGAGCTCATCTGCCTGGGAGCTTTTGTGTGTTTCCTGCTGGGCCTTGTAGCCCAAAATAACACCCCCCCCCCCCCCAACCACCACACTGTAGCACAAGACAGGCTCTCAGTCGTCATGTAGATGTTTGAATGAACAAGACTGTCAATCTGTCATGGGTTCTGTCTTCTGTCCTGTCGGGATGTTGACGTGAGAAATCCTCAGTCTCGCTTGCGTTGCCCTGACCTTCTTTTTGTAAGCGTTAAAGAAATATTTAGAGCTATAATTTTACTCTTTTTGCACTTTGTGGATTTTAAGGTCCAGTTCAACAGGAAGGTTTCAATGAGACGGCTTTTCTCGGCTCAGGTCTTGGAGGCTGCATGGAGGAGATGGCTTTGGGGCCTGGTTGCTTACCTGGTTGTTGAAGAGTAGAAGTTACGAGTGGGCTATAGTCATGTGTCCCAGCTGCTAACAGTTGGGTGTCCAGAGGAGAACATCATGTCACACCTGTTGGTCACTGCTGTTTTGAGGGACGTGTTCCCTGGCTTTCTCGGGTTGGTAGCTACCCTGGCGTCAGGCTACGTGTGCACGTGTGTGCTTGCGTACGTTCGCTATATCTGTATTTGAGTGTGTTCCTGACGATCCTGTACAAATGCAAGGCCAGTGTTTAACTGTAGGAGAGCCTTATGTTTCAGGTGTGCCCACCCTCCACCTTCCTTCATAAAACCTCATTACAGATAAATTCCCGTCATACAGACGGGCAGAGCTAGATCACCAAAGCCTCTAGAAGACATTGTTGGAGTAATGAGTCTATCCCTGTGCCCCTCTTGGTGACGTCTCTGCAATGCAGGCGACTGAAAGACCCACGTACGGTAAATGCTGACTCATTCACTTCCTGGCAGACACCGTTCCCTGGCGTCATTACCGCCAGTTCAGCGTGTACTGCCAGGAACTGTCCTGAGCCACAGATACGTAGGACCCTGATGTGTGCTGGGCATTTTAAAGGATGATCAGAGCCATTAAATGCAGTGCTGAGGTGTTTCGGGAGCAGCTTTCCTCTGTGCCATGGTGTAAGTGCTCATTTGTGAGCGCGTGTGGAAGGCTGCAGCTCCGAACGATGGAAGGCGTGGTCCACACGCAAGACCAGAGGTCAGGGGTCAGTCCTCCGACCCAGGAGGAGTTTAAGGTGTACAGCCCCTAACCGTATGGCTGGAAGACAAATGGGCAGAGACCCAGAGTGGGGGCATCATCTGGAGTGTTTTGGCCCCTGATAAAAAGTGTGTGTGAGAGGTTTTTCAGAGCAGTCACAGCACAAGGTGGACATGTGGTGTTTTGACTGTCGTTTTGCATCCATTGATTGGCTCATCTGTGACTTACAATGGTTGGAAGTGCTTAACAAGAGGCCCTAGGCGTGGTCTGGCTCTCCCTTTAATGCTTAACGACAGGCCCTGGGCGTGGCCTGGCTCTCCCTTTCCATTAATGCTTAACGAGAAGACCTGGGTTTGGCCTGCCTGTTCCTTCTTGTTCCTGCTTGACCTGCTTTAGGAAACTGGTTAACACCTGCAGTTCAAGCACGCCCCTGCCATCCAACCTGTGGCTCACTTTTCAAGTGACCTTTTCAGCTTTAACGGGCTATCGGGGCCCAAGTAACGAGGCTGTCTTTTGGAAAGATATCACCAGGTCTTTGAGTGCTAGTGTCTGCTTTTGATTTTGGATTTTTTGCAATATCCAGTAATTTGTGTTTTAGATTTATTTGTTAAGGTTGGGTTTGTTTGTTCTTCAGCTCCTGTGACTTGCTGAAATAACGATGTGAAATGGGTCGTTTTGTGCTTGTTAAACATTGTTTAAAATTAGAAAAGTTTAGTGTTTAGATGTGGCCGTCTGACTGTTTGAAGCTCGGTGGAGCAGGTACCACAGGTGCACTAATCTCTGCTGCCATGTATTGTCGGGGCAGAAGTTTTTAAGCTAAAGCCCACTGGTTTCTGAGGTAATAAGATCTTGGGGCCAATGTGGACTGTCTGCCTCAGTCCCACCCCCACCCCCCAGCTGAACTTTGTGTTCTGTGTAAATACACTGTGCTGAATGGGTCCTTTTAGCTTCGTGTAATTGAGCCCGACCCAGTCGTGCAGTTAATCACGACCCTCAATATTTATACAGCATTATTGGCTCTGAATGCCCCTCCCTTTCCTCCCACCCCCACTACAGGGGTGAGGTTGGCCCCAGCCTGGCCAGCTCTGCTGTCAGTCACTGCTTTGAGGCTTTGTGGATGGAGTCAGGAGTCGTGTAACCCAAGTTGTGTTCATGTGTAGATTGCTGTTCCCCTGTCTCTGGTTCTCCCAGCTACTACCGGCAAAACATCTGCAGGTTCTGTGGCCCACATCTTGCGCTGGGGCAGCCGTACAGTGTGCCCTGCAGACGCTGTCCTGGAGGATGCTGTGTTTTTTGCTTCTGGAGACGTGACCTTTGGAACGATCGGCCATTTGTGTCTCGCCCCCTGGCCATCAGGCCCAGGCCACCTCGCCGTCAGAGTGGAGCTGCTCGTGTCCTCTCTGCTCCGCCACTGGAGGTGTTCCAGTGTAAACTAGGGCAGCCCCTCGCTTGGGCACGCTGAGGAAAAGCTGTCACTTTCTATTTATTTTTGCTACCTCTGCCCCCACCTCATTATTTCCTTTCGGCACGACAGTCTTGGTAAACGGGCGTGTTAAATGTAGGCATTATAGCCGGTTCTCTTGCTGCTAGTACATCACATTGGGTTGGCTGTGTGTGAGCCTCTGTCTGGATGGGTGAGGGGGATACTTCAGGTTGCACTGATCCTTCCTGAAACCTCAGGCACCACAGTGTCACCAGTCCGTATGGAAAGTCAGTGTCTCGAGACCTCTCACAAGCAAGCTGCCTTTTCCTGATCCCTCACACTGGGATGTTCTGCTACATCCTGAATTCTGCCAGTGCAGCTGAGGCGTCACCTTAGCAGGTTTTTTGCTGTTCAGCAGCAGCTGGGCTGTTCGCTGGGTGTCAGGTTGGTAACTGTTCTTTTATGTGGTCAGCCATCTTGACCTTCGAACGCGTGCTCAGGTGGGCGCTTTTCAAGGGGTGTGCAGTCCAACGGTGGGCCCTTCTGTTTATCCATGATCGGTCACATTCAGACTCAGCGAAGAAGAGTTGCAGAAGCTTTCCCATCATACTAAAGTGTTTGCATATGGGGTTACTACTCCTGAGACACAAGTTTGTTAACCTGTAGAGCGATGTGTTTTGTGTTTCTGCTTGGAGGTAGTGAATGCTGTAGCATACGAGTGACTAGGTGTCTCTGTCCCTCTCCTCTCATCTCTGGCAGTGTGCAAGGACCCCCCCTATAAAGTAGAAGAGTCTGGCTATGCAGGCTTCATCTTGCCTATTGAAGTTTACTTCAAAAACAAGGTAGGAGCGCAGACATTTCATCGTACCTGTTCCCAGTTGCGTTGCTTTTATGTGGAGCAGGCTGTCCAGTAATGTCGGGTGATGACAGTGTTATGTCAGGGCCTTGAGTTGTTTCAGCCAAACGAAGAGAGCTCTGAAGAACATCTCGTACCTTCTTGCTCCAGCGAGTGCTTTGTGAACCCAGCTTTGAAATCCCTTCCAGGAAGAACCAAGGAAGGTCCGCTTTGACTACGACCTTTTCCTGCACCTGGAGGGACATCCACCCGTCAACCATCTACGCTGCGAGAAGCTCACCTTCAACAACCCCACGGAGGAGTTCCGTCGGAAGCTGCTCAGGGCTGGAGGGGTGGGTCCGTCTCGGGGGGCTGGGGGGAGGGTGACATGGAAGAGGGGGCAGTACCCTGAGGTTCACATGCTTGGCAAAATTTTGTTCTCCTGTAGACAAGGTCAGCCTGGTGCCTGAAGTGATGACCACCACAAACAGGGAAACTTGTTTTTTATTTCTGAGTTAATGTTTTGCACTATTGGTGTAAAATGTGCACGAGCCAGGATCTGGCTTTTAGGAAGGAAGGAGAGAGTGACTGGGGGTGGTGGTGGAGGAGATGGGAGAGTGCGGGAGGTTTAGAGGAGAAGGCGCAACCCCTTCGTCGTCTTCCTGACCCACCAAGCTCTCCTCCACACTCACCCTCCCACTTTATGGGTGGGGGGCACACTTTCTCATGTCCTTTTCATGAATTGGCCCAACTTTGAGCGCAGTTGTCTTTAAAGCCTCGGAAGGATTACGGCTCCTGTCAGTGAGGGCAGTATTACATGTCATGGCAGACCACTCTGAGTCTGGCCATATATCTCTGGGATGGGGGTGGGGGGGCTTACACTGTGCTTGGGTGGCCTCTGGGCTTCAAGTACCGTTTTCATGAGTAGGGGAATGGGTGGTGTGTGTTTGTCTCTGTTTCAACTGAAATGTCTGAAATTGGGAATTGTGATGAAGCCCCAGTCCTGAGTCACCCTGTAATAGGGTCGATGAGCACATGCCAGTTTCTGTGCTCTCTTTGTCCTACAAAAGAGAGGTCAGACGATGTACATGTTGTCAGTTGGGCTGACTTTGTTCTCTTGTAAGAAAAACAAACTTGTTTTCATGCTTTAAATTTAATCTTTTATGCCTTTGACAGCAAAGAGATCCTCACAGAAGAAGTACGGACGACTCAAAAGTAAGTGTTTAAATTTCCTGTTGGATTTGGCTGTAGTTGTAAATGTAACATGCCACTGTGGGACTCCATGTATTACTAAAAACATGGGGAAAATGCTGTATTTTTAGACTGTGACTGAAACCGTTGCAGCCCAGAGCTGTCGGAAGCGATCGTTTTTCCGTTTCCCTGCTTTAGTAGACTTACATTTTGTTTTGAGATGAATTTCTGGGTTTCGGGCCTCAGGCCAGACAGCTCGAGCAGCAGGATTTCGGAGACGGTTGTTGTGCTGCTGAGTCACGGCTCTCGAAGGCCGTCACTGGCACGCAGTTTTCCCAAGAGGTCTCGCTTTTATTTTACCTGCATGTTTTAATTTACCGCTGTTGTAAAAGGGGGGCCGAGTGACACCATTGGCTCTGGAACAGTTATGGGACTGTGCTGACAGAGCAGGGGGGGTCACCGTGTTGCCTTTGTCTCAGGGTTTGCTCTTATACCCCCCTCATTAACATTTCATGTACGGCAGTTAAATTGTCTACCGCTGCTTCTGCTTGCTGTGTTTAACCGGGTATAATTGCTGAATGACCCACGCAGGATGTGTTGTGGCACTGTGTTCAGCTTGCCGCGTTCATGCATGGGGACGGTGTTGTCACGTGCGTTTGCTCTGTCAGGTGATGGTCATGCAGGAGGGCTGCACGTCTCTCTTCGGACAGCACTTGAAGCTGCCCACCCTTCCCAGCACGTCCCTCACCTTCTCCGACGCCAAGAAGAGCAAGTCTTCTCACGGGTCAAAGGTCAGTAAGGGGATTTGCCTCTGTGTATGGTTGCCATGACACCGTGCATGTGTAGAACCACAGGCTGCTGTGAGCATCATCTGTGTTGTTCTATTGGAGCAACACACACACACACACACTGCACATGGAAACAGTTTCCAATCCAAACAGTTTGTGGGTGTGGGGGATGCTGGGGAATGGGGTTGGGGGGGTGATGGATGAGTGAGCAGGCAGGGGTCAGTGCGACACACTCACACTCCAAGCACAAATCTAGCGTTATCGTTACAGGCTGCATGACCGCAGAGCACCGGGCTGTTTGCTTTAACTTGCCCTTGGCCACCGCTGCTCCTGTCCCAGAGGCCGTAGTCCTCGCCCACCTGAAAATGGCTCCACTGACAGTAGAGGCCAAATGCCCTGTTTACTTAAGGAATTCCTCCTGGTTGATTTTTATTTTTTTTCCCTGAATTATTGAAGTATGCCCTTGGTCACGGCATGTACACTTTTTCCTCTTGCGAATTTCATGACCCCTTTAGCTGTGACGAGGGTCGGTGGTTGTGCAGTGCCAAGTGTGTACAAGTGTGTACAACTATGCATTTTTGGTTAGTGAGCCTGAGCACAAGACTCTTCTGTGTGCTGGTAACAAAGGAGTGAACCAGTAAATTTTGTGGTGTTGGGTTGGTGTTGCTTGTTAAAAAAAAAAAAAAAAAAAAAAAAAATCACTGCTTTTCATATCTTAAGCAAATGGCAATTTTATTGGCATTTTGTTGAAGTTCCCCGACTTGTGCGTCTTCAGGCCTGAGGCCTGATCCCTGCAAACAGCCGTCATTTAAGCCTTGGCGAGCCCCTGGGAGACAGATGAGTGACACCTCTGGCTTTTATGACCCGCCTCAGGTTGTGTAAATGAGTGGCCGCCAGTGTCTATATACCTGCTAGCTCAACGCTCTGGGGCAGTAAACATTCTGCGGGAGCGTTGAGGTGTCAGCCGAAAGCCCGTGTTCAGGCTAAAAGAGAAGCGACCGCCCCAAGAGCCAGGGCGGGTCAACACAGCTGGTCTGCCTGTGAGGCCCGAGCAGCACTAATGTCCAGAGGTCACAAGGTCAAGAGCAGAAGACAAAATAAAAGTTTTTCTTTTCTTTTTCGAGGCACTTTAAGCAGGCCGTAACTCGCCGTGTGTCTAGACTGCTTTAATGGCCTGAGATGTGGAGATAAAATATTAACAGAGGTGGAGAGCTGTGGCCTGAGGGTTCACCGCCGTGCCTTTAAAGACGTCCTGTCTGTCTGCAAGCCGTCCATCATGGTAGGTCAGCTGCAGGCTGCCCAAACGCTCATGTCGGCCCTCGTTGCTCTGGCCGTGTGCAGGTAAATGCCTAGGGGTGCGAAATGTGTTTTGGTGATGCGTCTCCAGCAGGGCACAGCGCCCGTGAGGGCACAGCCCGCTCTGTAAGAAAGTGCAGGACATAAGCCCATGGGACTTCCTTTGTGTGAGCGTGTCCTGCCTAGTGTCATCTCGGGGTCTGTCTCTGAGATGATTAATTACACCATGTGACGATTAAGTACTTGTCTGCTTCACCAGTTCAGGTGACGTTTTCCCATGATCTACAAACCTCAGCGTTAATTCATCAGTGTTGTGGAACAAAACAAATTGAATCTTTTCAGATGTTCCCATCTTGTAATGTACTTGGCCTAACCGTTGTGCCTCGGTTGAACTCTGGTTAAATCCGCCATGTTGTGATGTTTGTTGTGTGAAATAGAGGTCTTGTAGCGCCTCGTAAGTCTGCTCTGATGGTTTGCTTGTCCTTTCGTACCCTCAGGACAGCAGCGGGAGCGGTGCTCTGTCGTCGTCCGGGATGAACAGCAGCACCTCTTCCTCCAAACACCACAAGCCAGCGAAGGAGCACAAGGACAAATCTAGTAAAGACACAAAAGAGCATAAAAGTGCCTTCAGAGACGCTGCCAGGGAACCCGGTAAACCTTCCAAAGAAACGTTTAAGAAACCCAAAGAGATTCAGCCGCTGAGAGAGGACCAGTCTGTCCCCAAGATGGGCTTCAAGGAACCCAAAGGCTTGTCCAAAGACCACAGGCTGGAGGCCAACCCGGCCCACGGGACAAGTAGCTCACAGCACGGCACCAAAGCTCCGAAGAGGCCGCCCGGAGCCGACGCCGAGGACCACGTGACCAAAAAGAGAAAGAAGGGCTTCTCCGACGCGGTGCAGAAAGGCCAGCCTGGCTCACCCACAGCCCAGCAACAGCACGCAGATAAGAAACAACCCAGGGAGAAACCGCTGTCCCAGCTCCGGCCCGCCAAGCTCAAGGTGGACAGCGAGACGTTGGAACGCAAAAAGCTCTCCACGCTGCCGCCCTTCCAGGACCTGGTGGACCCCAACGACTCTGACGTGGAGGAGGCGTCCAACAAGTCGGAGGTGAGTGTGTGTGCAAGTGCTGGGCTGCTGGATTGCATGAACTGGATGAGGTGATGTAGTCCTCTTAAGCAGTTGTGGTTCAGTATAGTTACTTTGAGTTTTATAAAGGCACATTGTTATCATCTTTGGGGGACATGGTGGCTCAATGGGTCGCACCTCTGGGGTTGGGTCTTGAAATCCCGCCTCTGCCTTGTGTCCGTGGAGTTTGCATATTCTTCTCACGCTCATTGGGTGTCCTCTAGCTATTCCTGGTCCAACCCCCTCACAATCCAAAGACATGCATTGTAGGCTGATTGGGGTTTCCCAATTGCTACCGTTGTGAGAGGATGTGTGTGTGCAGTTGTGCCCTGTGATGAGTTAGTGTCCCATTCAGGGTCTCCTGGCCTTGTTCCCGCCACACGCTCCCCCAGCTCAGGATTTGCATGGAACATTCCAGACAGGAAGCAGAGGTGTGACTTGACGACGGTTCCTTTTGTCTGTAATGACAGAGCATGCGCGCGCGTGCGCGCGGACACACACATCTCCTGCTGCACACTGATGTTATAAAGGTCTGGTGTGAGCAGAGTGAAATTGTCCAGGGCCTCCCAAACTCTGATTACAGGTGTGAGCTGAAGGCCCTGTTAGGCACCAGCCCCACATGGACACTGGTGTGTGTGTGTGTGTGTGTGTGTGTGTGTGTCTTGGTGCAGCGCAGTACCAGATCACCCTCACAGAGATGTACGTAGGAAAAGATGAGTGCAGCAGCTCCACAAGTGTTCATTGAAATGTTGTCCATGAATTCAGTCACAGCAGGTGTCCATGTGGGCTTTTCTCTTTGACAGCAATTTCATACGAGCCTTCGAGTCGGTCCCCCCCCCCCCCGAAAGACACACAAACAACCTCTGGCTTCTGCATTCAAATCATCAAATTTGTGCAGATGTAAGTGGATTGTAAACACTGTGAGTAGGACAAGAGTTGTGTGTGGCTCGAAGTGTCCCTGTGCACCCCTCTGTGTCAGACGTGTCCCTGTGTTGGCTGAAAGCCATGCCACCCCCCCCCCCCCTCCCGACACTCAGTAGGTCTGCTTTACTTGTCCTCACCTTGGGCATTTTTAACTGCGGGGCCGATTATCTCTTCTGACGGGGGCAGTTAGGAAATGCCAACACCCCCCCCCCCCATACACACCCCAGGGCTGTGTATTGAATAGAGGTCCTTTCACTGGGTTGCCAGGTCTTCACACGTTGGTTGGAGACACCCAGAACTAAGGGCAGTGACTGTTTTTATTGGTAGGAGAGCAGACATTTAGATTTATGTTTTTACGGTGCAAAAGGAGAAAGAGGGTGGGAATGTGGGGCGGGGGGCACAGCCTCAATAGCTGAGCGTTTCCCTTTAATCTTTGGTCTACAAAAAGAGAAGGAAGCACGTCTCTGTTTATGACTGAATGCCTTTATGCCCCATTCACATGTTGTTGTCGTCATCGTCCTCCTCCTCCTCTTCTGCGTTCTTCGTTGCTTGCCCTACAGGTTCTCCCCAAGGCCCTGTGGTGTGCACGAGCACGCAGGGACGCTGCGTTTTCCACTGTGCTGAATGTCCCCCTCATGGCTGCTGGTCTCCTGACACTCATCTTTCGAGTCCTTCTGAACGTCTTTATGACCATCACAGGCCCTTTTAGGACATTCTAATGTCAGACAATTGTCCTGTCGCTCTGAGGGTCTTGAAACCCCCTGGTGTCCATGGCTTTATTTGGGGAGATGGAGTCTGAGAGAATGATTATTGTCCTAGATGAGTACCCCTACAGGGGGCCTTTATCGCACCCCCCCACCCCTTTCTGTCCCCGTCAGCCTGGCCCAGCGGCCCCCTGTTGGACTGCCTACACGTCCCTGCGGACCTTCGGCAGATTACTGGTGCAGAGTCTGCAGGTTTTGTGTCCCAGAACTGTGCTGATTAATTAATGCTCTCATCTGGATGGGGGAAAACGGTCACCTGACTTTTGCAGGTGGGAATAATTGGGTCAGTTTGGACGTTTTTATGGACATGTCAATGACAGCAGAAGTGGATATGGACCTGCTGCCTTTCCAGAGTCTGATTCTCTCGTTCTAACTGCAGAAGTTGCATTCCAAAATAACAGTTGTCGATTTTTCTAGTTCCAGCCGAAACTGTCCCATGCACGTTTGGTACATGCATCTGTGACCTGATTAGCCCAATGCTCAAAAGTCTTGCATTGTTTCTTTCGACTGCCTAATTCCTCGCAGGGATGATGTCCCGGCTTCCAGCAGCAAGCGCCAACGTTTCGAGTCTCGTAAAAAGGCATACCTGAACACAAATAAAACCGTAAAGTGGAGGAGGTCGATTAGAGTGACCTGATGCAGTCTTTGTGTTGGTCCTTGAGTCCTAAGAGCTCTGGTGTGTTGTCTGAAGCCATGGGGGTGCTGGCAGATTTACTGTCTGCTGAGGGGGGTGGTTCCCTCCCCCTGGAGTAAGAGTCCAGCTGCACACCGTTGGCAGTGTTGGGAGTGACAGACGTCGATGTCAAACTGCCACCCTTTGTCTGCATTCTGTTTCAGCGGCAACAGGAAACAACTTGTTTTTGCTGCAGGTTTTATTGCGTCGCCGTAATGCGGCAGGCAGCCGTTGTGTCATGGCGTCGCAACACACACGGTGTGTCTGTGATCTCCTGCCCACGTTCTTCAGCTGTCTTTGTTATATGAAATCAAAGTGCTCGTTACGGATGTTCGTTTGAACTGCTTCGATCGCTCCTTGCCTGTGTTTGTACCCATATTTTGTCTTTACCTTTTACCTTTTTGTTGCCCCCCCCCCCGCATGCTGTTTTAATTACCTTCCGATACGGCTGTGCTCTCTCAGTTGGCACCCTATGATGTGAAAGTTAATAAAACGTGGAGCCGCTCTCTGAGTTCTGTGCCCTTGCGTGCCGCAGATCAGACCTGCGTTCCGTGGTGACAGACCAGCTGCCCGTGTCCTCGACACTAAACAAAAACAATTACGCCGGCGGTGCCCCTAGGTCAAACAGGAAACAGTTTTCCACTTAAGCTGAGTATGTGCAGTTGTGTGTTGGTGTGCCACAGCGGGCTGGCGTGAGAGCTGGGAGTCCCTGTGAGTCACGCTGTCATCGGTGCCTCCGGCCTCTCTGCTGTGGGGCTGGGGACAGCAGGGGTGGGGCTTGTCGGTTTGCAAGAGTCAGATGGACCCCTCTCACTATGGACACCCACAGCGTCCCACAGGATGTCATACAACTGAAGAGACCGAGGAGGTGGTGATGTTTCCCTCCTTTGAAGTGGTCTTTTTTTTGGGGGGGGGTGGGACAGCTTTGCAGTTGTGCATTGAAAACTGCTCTGACCCTGAGGTTGAGAGGAAGATGAAAAGACGCATCTGCTTGGCTTCTTCCTGAAGATGAGGACGGCACAATGAAGCCCTCCACCTGGCTTCTGCAGCTGGATAAGACAGCTGTGTACATCCCTGCACCCACCCCACCCTTATTTGATTTTGTCCACTTTTTGCCTTCATGGACTGGAGTGAGTTTGGGAGTCGCAGTCCGACCGCGAGTCCGCGGGGCGTCTCCGACGCGTGTCTGATACCCGTTACTAAGCTCCCCAAAACAGCCGATTTATTTCAGTTTTTGGTCACATTAGCATAAAGCATTTTGGTCACTTAGCATAAAAATGTCACAAGTTGTGAGTTATAGACACTTTCACCAGGACTTTTTTTTATAGGGGTTAACTAGCAGTTAGGCCTTTCCCACTGCATAATTAAATGTTTCCATGATGACTTGCTGATGTACTAATAAGGCTGCTATCTGTCTATCCGGAGCACTGTAGTTGCAGTTTTCCACAGCTTTTATACGATGCGGACTTGCTCTCTTGCTGAATAAGCTGGCCTGTTTTGCTGTCTGGCCCGTCTCTTCCTGTAGCCTCTGCTCCTGTCTGTCCACGGCCACTTTCTCATTAGCCCTGAGGTAATGTACCGCTTTACAGCCTGGCGACCGCGCGGCCGTTAGTCAGCCTGCGATGACAGGTGCGGGTGTACCGCGCAGAGTAGTGCCTGGGTGCGCATGCATGCACGGACGGATGCACGCACGCACGCACGCACGCACACACACACACACACACACACACGCGCGGCAACAGGTCTCCAGTGACATCATGGCAGTAGAAGGGTGTTTATTAAGGTGTTGCGGTGGGGGGTCTAAGTAAATCTCTGTCAGCTGTTATCCTGTCTCCAGGATAGCTTCCTGGACGCATGTTTGAGGCTCCCTAGACTACCACACAAATGGATTGTAAAATTGCAAGGTGGGGGGGACGCTCTCTCTCTCTCTCTCACACACACACACACACACACACACACATAAAAGGTTATTCAGGTCCCCCTCAGTTTGTAACCGTGTTTACCACTGTTACTGCTGCTTGCTGTGAGCTCCTGATAAGCTCTCGCTGTGCACAGGGAAAGGCACAAGCGTTTTGAAACGGTCATCTGCTTCTTCGACGTTTTATAAGCTGGTTATCGTTGTAATAAAATGGCCGTTAAAGACTGTGGGGGCTGTGGGCTGGCATTGTCCAGGCACTCAGGCTGCTGAGGAGATGTTGACAGGGAGCTCTCTCGTCTCTCTGCACAGCAGCAGCTGAGTACAGGAGCCTTTAGACATGGGTCACATGACGGTCACATGACGTGCACGGAACCCTCTAGAACACTTCAGCCTCCGGCTAAATGGACGTCTGCCAACATTGTGTTTTGAGCTTGTAAAATTTCTTGGCAGCTTGTGTATTCTGTAGTGTCCCGGTCCTTATCAGTTTAAAAGAAGGCCAAGAAAAATTGGATTTTTGTCTTGTTATAAATCTCCAGAGGCATATTTTAATTTAATTTGGCCTTGCAAACTGAAAAGCAATCCAAAAAAACATTTAGAAGAGGTTATTGTTTGAGAAGACCCAGTGGTATCTCGCTGTGAAGAATGTAAACAAAGTTAATTAAGATTAACTTTAATAGTTTCTTCAAATTTCCTTTCTGGGTGCTGTCCAGAAAGGATTAGCCTAATGGTGGCGATTGGCGGAATTCAAGTCCATTTCAAATTTTACCCCCAACTTCAAAGGTGCGGTTAAAGTACAGTGGAGTTGAGGAAGCCCCTTGGAAACGGGTGTTTGGTTACAGCCTGTGTGTGGGGACGCTTGAGGAATGAAAACTGTAGCCTGAAACGCGTGAGGCTGCAGCTTTGCTCTTGGTTTTACGGTCTTCCTTTTTTAACTGTAGGCCAACACATCTCCTCAGACAATTGGTGGAGGTGAAGCCTTTTTTTTTTTTTTTTTTTTTTTCTCTCCACAGAGCTTCCTTCTCTCATAATTGTAATGCACCCTTCCCCCTTTTCATGGCTCTTGTACTCTAATTATGTACCATCGTGTAAGTTTTTACATCCAGATTCTGTTAAACTGTTACAAAACATGAGTCAAGAGTCAATGCTTCATTTTTGTATTTTTATCTGTAAGTTTTGCAGTTCTGAGCATTTCAAACTAATTTTGACTTTTTTGTGTAGTCTTTGTCTGTGCTATTTAACCCCAGATGCTGTGAGTTTTCTCATTAAACTAAAAGCACATGTATTCAACAGCAGAATTTTCCTTGGAGGGCCCTATATATCTTCACTTATACAAAACAGGTGGCCCCCCCCCCACCCCAGATGCTGTGTGCCTGTGGGCTACTTTTGCTGAGCATCTGAAACCATTTCCACATGCTTAGATTTGTGACAGTGTAACAAGGCCTATTATGTAATTAATAATTAGTTCAGCGTATTTTGAGCACCGGAGCAGTCTGCTGCTCTGGCTCTGTGCTAATCAGCCCAGGGCTTCTCAGCCATCGCTGTTGGACAAACAGTGTTACACAGATTCTTCATGTTGTTCCTGTTAGTTGCTTGAATGTTGTTGAAATATTTGGCAAGAGCCTTTGTGGAGGAGCTGGGTCGCAGTGGGTAAAAATGGTGCTTTTTTTTTTTTCTTGTGAAACCTGTTATCCTTTGTCACAGACCCAGCCTTTGGGTGGTAGCTGAAAATTGCAAATTTGGGTGTCTCCTGCATCAACAGCTGTTCAAACTGCTTTGCGAAGAGACGTGTAATTGTGTAGTCATCCGAACTTGCTGTAGTCACACACACACACACACGCACACACACACATCCAGCTAACAGCCACCGAAGACAAGGTAAGCAGAAAGCTGGTGTATGTGTGTGTGTGTGTGTGTGTGTGTGTGTGTGTGTGTGTGTGTGTGTTGGGCTGTAAATTCCAGAGCTCTGGGAGACTGGCCTGTAAAAGTGTCAGAATTGACCCTTTAGAAGGAGCTCTTTAATCTTCACTCTCAGGACTGCTGTGGAGAGAGGCTCACCCAAAGTGCATTTGGTTCTGAATGCAATTTCCCCCCCCCGGCCCACCCTCACCACTGCACTAACTGAAGTTGTAATTAAGTGTTTCAGAATAGCAGGAAATCACATTGGCTTGTATTTTGTCTTTAATCACTTTTTAGAAAATGACCCTTTTAAACATGCAAAACTGAGTACTGTTTTTTATCAGACACGTGCGCATGCAGACACGCTAACGCACACAGGCGCCCACTTGCTCCGTTTGTGTTAAACTGTTTCCAATGATGACAAACAGTCGGTGTAATTCACAGTATTAAATCTCTGTTTAAGCTAGTTAATCAAGCCTTTGGCCCACCTCTCCAGGCTCGTTAGGGCCGCCCGTCAGAGGCAGGGCATGTTAGGGCCGCCCATCAGAGGCAGGGCTCGTTAGGGCCGCCTGTCCGCGCTGCAGTCAGTCTTCAGCACTCTTTATCCATATCCTATCATAGGTAAATCCGGCACGGATGTGGAAGGTCCAGAATGCTGCTGGTTTTGGATGGACTTGGGGGGTGGGCCCTTATCCACCTCTGATTTATTGTGCCAGGGTGTCTTGGAGACCATCAAAGCTTTCGTTGTGGATGTATGGCAGTGTGCAGCAGACGTGGACTTTACAGTCGAAACTTGCCTCGTTTTAAAAGGCCACACAGGGTGCCACAGTAAATGTCATTAAACATGTTTTTTTAATAGGTGTAGTTTTGGTTAATGCAGCGTGAAGTAAGAGTGTTAATGCACAGTGTGTTGATCCACGTTTGTGACGGCGCCCCCTGCTGTTTGTTGGCACCCCCCCCCCCAAAAAAAAAAAACTACAGTCGGAACAGCCCAGTCCATCCAGCTCCAGCTCCAGTTCCAGCGCAGGATTCCCGGCCGCCAGCAAACGGCAAGGTAACGCCCATCTCACACTGCTGTGTGGATCCAAACACTCCACACACATGCACTTTCTTGTAGAAACAGGGTTTTGCTTTTTTCTTTGTATAATGGTCCAGTACAACTGAGAGTTAACGGAATTCGTTTTTGAATGTTCCCCCCCCCCCCCCAAATCATTTGTTCTTTAAAATTGTTGGTTCCATTTACCAAGTATGATGCACTGGGCATGATAACTTGTCAACGTTTTAATTTCTACCCTGCGATCATGTGTATTTAGTTTCATGCTACCATGCTACTGCATCCTGGGGTAACGGTGTATTTTATTTAAAATCATACAGTGCTACACGTGTGCTTTCTCTTTTCATGAGGAAAAGCAAGCTTTTCTATGTGCCCGGGTGTCCGTGATTGGCATGGCTGCTGCCTTCAGAAAGGCCCATAAATTGCTGTGTTTCTTTTTTATTTCACAATGCAGCACCTGAGATCACCTGCAGGAAGGTTGTAACTGGTCCTGCCACAGGCTGCACAGGTAACACATGATATTTGGGCTTACCTCTTAACCTGCCCCCCGCCCCTTTCACTTTGTTGGGCATAACGGTTCCGCTTTACTGTGGCAAACTCAGTTGCACTGGACCAAGCTGATGGTGACCTCATAGATTTTGGTAGCGTTGCTGCTGGACACTGTAAGAGGTGTTTAGGTCTCGGTGTGGCGGTGATACAGCCACTCCAAGTACTGGTTTGCCCAAACCTTTACAGTAGTGCTAATGGTGCTGCCCTGAGGACCCAAGGGTAGCCACAGGTGTGTATGAAAATGGGCCACGCTGCAAAACATCAGCTCACTAAGGTTCTGCCAACAGGAATGCAAACCTGTATTTCAGTTAAAAAAATATATATATAAACTACAGAAGTGTTAATCGAGAAACGTCTGCATCAGTTATGGCTCCGCTGCGGTCGACGAGGATACAGGAGCTGCATTCGGATGATAATGAGGGCGACTCGACAGACGAGGACAAGAACGAGGGCGACTCGGACCTGGAGCGGACCGTGCACACGCACACGTCCCACCGCCACCGCAGGTCAGCACCGCAGGGCGGGCTCTGCACCAGACTGGGTCCGCTGCTGTTTGAGGATGTCTGTATTTATTGCCTTTTTTGCACCCTCTGAAAGGCTTAGGCTGCATGCTTTCAGCTCACCCAGGGCTCTCTGGAGATACCTCGGAGGTTGGCAGTCTTTCAAGCTCTCTGGTCTAAAACACAGTGTGCAGTTTTGAAAGACACGGCATTGCACTGGACACATACAAGTGTCAGTGTGTAATGTCTAACGTACACCTTGGCTTCAGTGCATACACAGGTCTTTTAAATCCTTTGTTAACGTACTGGTCTTGTACGCTTGAGGGGTTTTGCGGTAGCTACTTAGTGAATGGCAGTTGCCAAGCTGAACTTTTGTCAGGTAAGCATGTCAAAAGGTTTGGGTTTCCTGGATGTTGCATGTTCTCCGCTGCATCACGGGTTTCTTTGAGTTTCTGCGTGTGATTGGTCGGGACTGCAGCTCACGCGGCGTCTGATTTGTGAGTCTCTTGCAGGGTGAGTTTGAGTGACGGCAGTGAGAGTGAGAGCAGTTCCAGTTCCTCCCCCCTCCCTCGTAGCGACCCCCCGCCGCTGTTAAAGACGAGTGGCAATCAGGTAAGTTCCCCTCAGCCCCACTTGTTGTTTGCCTCAGCTGAACACAGGTCTGTGATTGTGCGTAAAACACAGATTGTATTGGGAAACGCAGGAGAACACAGCACCTGGGGCTCATGCACAGACACACTTCCTGGGTTCCTGTAATTATGAGAAACTGGTTGTGCAAAGTGTCAGTTTCATGATCCATTGTCACACTCTGTTCTGCAGATACTGGAAGTCAAAAGTCCCATAAAGCCACCAAAACCAGAGAAAAATATAAAAAGTATAGACTGTGATAAGGTAAGTGTTTATTTGAATTATGAAGGTATTAAATTGTTTTGGGTCGATATGAATAAATTTCCATGGTCTGTAAAATAGCAGTGAGTGGGTTTGATGTGGATGCTGGTCTGTCATGTGACATGAGATGGCCCTCTGATTGGTGCTTTGCTGCAGGCCTACTTGGATGAGCTGGTGGAGCTGCACAGGAGGCTGATGGCACTGAGAGAGAGACACGTACTGCAGCAGGTGAGAAGGCAGGGCATTTGTGGCTGGGGGTGGAGCTGCTACAGCTGGAGGGTGGGGCTTCTCTGGCTGTGGGCGGAGCTGGTGAATGTCCTTCTGGATGGCAGCACACTCGACTGATTTATTGTTCACATTTAAGGTAAGTGTGGACCAATTTGACTGGCAGCAGTTGGGAATGTTGACATTCACCTAGCCTCAAGATTTACAAACACAAAGGTGGTGGAGTCATACTGCACAGATTCCCCAAGGCGTAGCCCTTATCTGGGCTCGTGCCTTCTGTGAAAGAGCACGTCTTGTCCTCGTTTGCTGGGAGAGTCCGCTGTCTTTAGCTGCAGGGTGTGCAAGTAGTTAGTGCTGGGCTGCAAGACACCACAAACAGGAAAAATAGCTTCTGTCATTTCATTTTTTTATGTTTTGCTGTAAATAACAGTAATGCGTAAGAAACATGCTGGGTGGTGTTTTAAAAAAATATGCTTGCGGTCATTCGTAATTTCTGTTTGGCAAACAGTTTGAAAGACAAAGGGGGGTGCTGGAATGTTAACGTGGTTTTGATTGTGCTCACTGTCAGATGCTCGGTATCAGGCTTGCTGTTGGAGTCATGTGACTCTAAGCCACCGTAGGGGAGCAAGTCTTGGAGCCTCTCTGGGTCCCACCAGGTCTTGGGCTAGGAAATGTTTTCCACATGTACTCTGGGCTTTGTAGTGCGGAAGCCGCAGATTGGGTCGCGTCCCACTGCCAGAAGATGGCTTCATCAGCCCAGGCTTCATGGGGTCCTGCTCATGTTTGCCGTTGTTAGCTGTCTGCGCTGAAGAACTGGAACCAATATTGCGTTTTAAGGGTGGTCTTGGGACATGAGGGCATGACAGAGGGCATCTTTCCAAGGATTGTCTTTCCATCTGATATAGAGTATCATTCTGGACTGGGGGTAAGGGGGGGTCTGTGCATTCCAAACTGTTTCATGAAACCAAACGCTGCAGCCACTTCTCCCCACAAGTTGGTTTTAATTAGATGTACAGGAATCTGCAGCACAAATGCTTTTTTGTATATAAAGCAAAATCCATGGAGTTACCCCCCCATCCAGCACGACTCTGCCACCTGTCTGAAATGAATTTCCCCATCTGCGCTGTAGCTAGTTTGCGCTACGCGCGGCAGTAAAACGTTTTTGTCTGACAGATTAGCGACGTGACTGGTTTCCACTCTGCTCGTTATGATGTCGGTTAAACTGGGTATGCCGGTGCTTACAGAAACCTTTAACGGCTGCGAGCTTTCTGGAGGTGATGCTGGTGTTTTCTGAGGGTACAGAAGGACCTTTTTCAGTCATTTAACAGAAAAGCTTTGTGGGCCTCTGTCTGCTGAGCTTTTAATAATCCGTGGGTGTCACCTCTTCTCTCGTTTTCCAGGTCGTCAATCTCATCGAAGAAACTGGACATTTTCACATCACGAACACGACATTTGACTTTGACCTCTGCTCCTTGGACAGAACTACGGTCCGCAAGCTGCAGAGCTACTTGGAGGGTTCCGGAACGCCCTGAGGGTCTATCCCACTGGCTGCTGAGGCAAAACACTACCACCCCACCGGAGTGTGAAAACAGTAATAACTGACAACGGCGATGACTTTACAATAAAAAATAAGTGACTGATTTACTTGAAATAACGCGGCGACTGGTGTGAGCGACCAAGTCGGGCGGAAGCTGCCGTCTCGGCGGTCTGCTGGAGCGGAGCGTCGGGCGTGTTGGAGATGGCTACAGCAGGCCGCGGGCCGGTGCACAGGAGACCGCTGTAGAACCACGGAATTGACTCTGGTCGACCCAGAGTTCACCTGGAAAGCCTTGAAACAACTGAACAAAAAATAATTTAAAAAAAAAAAAAAAAAAAGTGGAGATGACGACCTTGCTCTTAACGAATGTACATACTGTTTTCTCTGCGTCCTTTTTCTCGTTTGTCATGAATGCATGTGTAACGTTGCCTTACTGCATCACCGGCCCGCCAAGCAAGCTCCGGCAATGCGACACTGCTTTCAGGAAGGCACAAATGCGGCGTCTGCGCAAGCGCAGCAGCCAGCGCAGGGGCCAATAGTCTCCCACAGGGTGGGCCACGTAAACGAAATGGGAGAGCGCCGCCCTGGTGGAGGGTTCAGGCATCACATGGGCACTGAAGTTGGGCACTTTATAGCTGGATTTGGGCATTTTCCCACACAGCTGGAGAGTGCAAATCAGTGAATATGAGCTGACACTGATGTTTAGAAAAGGATTGTGTTATTAGTAATAAAAAAAAAAAAATAAAAAAAAAAAAAGCTTTCAGTTGAAGTGTAGATGCTTGAGGTGAAGTTGGAATTTTGTCCTGTGTATGAGCTCCTTCCTGGGAGTGGAGCAGCCTTAACTCACAGTGCTAAAATCAAAGTAGGCAGGAGGTCCACACATCAGTGGAAACACAGGAGCCCTGTGCTGCTTACATGAAGCCAACACGTGCTGGGACTAGGGGCGTGAATATCTTCTTACAAGTGTAAGACTCTTTTGTAGAAATTATTTTTTGTTCTTTATATATAAATATAATCTTATTTATTTTTGCTGGGACCTCAGTTGCCAAACTTGTGTGGTTTTTGGTTTTTTTTTTTTTTTGCTCTGTTTGAAGAGACGCCATCACTGTTTAGCCTCTTGTGATGGAACTTGTTCTGTTTTGATGAGATCCTGAACCATGTTGTAATACCGTGTGGCCTCTGGGTCTCTGGTCTGTTTGCGCAGGGCGTTCTGTAATGGATGCGGGACATAGCCTGGTGCAAACTGACGAAATTACTGGCACTGTGTAATTTGTGTACAGTTTTTAAATATGCCTTTCATATTTCTTTGGGTGTTATCTGTGTATTTTATTTCTGTCTTTTCCCTGGCATTACACTTCTCAGCCCAAAGATTTAGTTTTTGTAAGAATATCGTATGTTTATGTGTGTATAAACTGTATGTGGTACAATCTTTTCCTTTTTTGGAAGGCCTTCTCCACTCTCTGTGGAGGTCCTTGTCTAAACTGGTGCAAGTTTTGCTTGACCTTAATGAGTGTGGTCCAGTACACAGCGTGTAGTCTATACTGGCGATGGAGATTCTGGTCCGTGTCTCACGCAGTTCCTCTAAGTTAAACGGTTCTTGTACCAGTGCTGTTTATTTTCACTTTCTGGACTGCTGATGGTTTTCTACAAGGGTCCCTTTCCTAATTGGATCATGTCTAGAGCTGATATCATCTCATCGGTCACACAAAGGCTGGAACACGGGTAAGACGTGCCATTCTGAAAACCATGATGTGCTTCTCCTGCGAAGAACATTTCTCATCCAGTCAAACACATCACACTCCTGGATGGTTGTGTTCCTGTATCTGTTACATGGGGGATACAAATTTCACTTTGTGGGTTTGAGTAGAGGAATGTACATTTCATCACTGCATTCTGAGGAGAGACATTGTCTTAGCCATAAATAAAGTTCTTTTCCTTCTGTCTATTCACAAAGGAAAGAAATCTCAGGCCATCACACACAATATTTCCCTTGCTATATCACACTTCTGGTTTGGTTTGCATCACGGTTCCTAAAGTTAAATGTTTTATTTATAATAGTTTTAAGGGATTTCATATAGTCCACTTCTAATACTGGCACTGAAAGTGCCGCCTTATCCCATGATCCTGTTTGATGGGTCTGACATTGTAAATCTCAAACTTCCCCTCTTTGCTGAAACATCTGCTTTGTAGAGTGGCAGAGAGGTGTTCTGTAGGAGAGATCCTGCATGTCTGTGGCCAGATTCTGTGCTACTCCGTTCACCACTGCTAGCTGACCACTGGCGGCAGGCAGAACATGTTTGTCACACTCTTTGGGCGGCAGAGCCGGGCCTGCTGCGACCCAGGCCTGTAGCTGCTAGCAGAACACGTGCGTGTTATTTGTCAAAGTGGGTGGTCTGACAAAACTCAGCTGCCTTCCAGAAGCCTCACAGCTCCCAGAGAGCCGGACTTGGGTTGGACAGGTTATGGCAGGACCTTCAACCTAGGTTCAGGCTGAGAAGCGACAGGTCGTCTTCACTGGCCATCTGCAAAAATTTCACAGGTTCATGATCAGCATCAAAATCCTTGTTTATTCTCACTGGACACTATGTTCTGAGGCCTGATGCGGGGACCGGCCCCAGCGCTCCATGTGTTGAGGCCTGATGCGAGGACCGGCCCCAGCGCTCCATGTGTTGAGGCCTGATGCGAGGACCGGCACGTGCACACAATTAACTCGGATGTGGATTGTGGTTTTTGGTGAACGTACGGCTTTCTCCAACCAGCCCACATCCTAATGAATGAAGATGTTTTCAGTATATGACACCCCCCCCCCCTTTCATTTGGCCCAGGGATTTAATTTATTTAATTCTCCATGTATTTGTACAGAACAACAACCTGCAAATCATCTTGCCTATAGGGCAGCAAGAGAGTCACTTTTCAGATAAGTTTTCTCAGTAGACAGGTAGTTAAAATGATGGCCAGACTGCAAGGTCCCTCTGGGGGTAAGAGACCCCTGGGACAGTGGATTTCCCCCCTGTTCTGAAGTTTGCTGTTTTCCTGATCAAAGTGTTGGAAAATGGCAGTGAGATTGACAGCAGAGGGTGTGTGCTGCAGTGTTGACACTGGCCAATACAGAGGTAGATTACTTTTACAATGTCCACTGGACTCAGCTTGGCTGTACTTCCAGTTAATGGGGTCCCTGGTCGTCTTGTGCTGTGGTTGCACAGACCAGATGACCCCCACCCACCCACCACCAGTGTGACATTCAGGCAGAAAATGGGACAGACCCCAGCCTTCTCTTCTCATTAGGACTGGTAAAAAGGAACGTTTCAATGGGGCAGTCACGCCTGCCTAAATACAAACAGGATAACAGTTCTGGAGTAAAAGCAGCTAGACCGCACGTCGCTGCGCGCATCGGGCCGTGGGCCAGGGCCATGTGGGTAACGCAGAAACGCAACAGCGTACCTGTACACGGGGCACCTGTACACCCGTGCGCGCGGACAAAGGCACGCGCTTTATGCAAGCCTGCGTCATCGTATGAACGGGGTACCAGCAGCTAGGGGTTACCCGGCAGACCATTGGTAAGGCAGTGATGTGCTCTTAATCATGTTAACCCCCCCAAATAAAATAATAAACTCCTTCACCGGGTAGCAGTAGCGCAGCCTCACCTGCACAAAACTTTCTCCCCTAGCTGTACTTTTTGGCGTTAAGAAGGGTTTCCCTCCCACACCGCAGTGTCCCTCCCCCGTGCGGATTGTGCATGCTGCTCACATGCCCCCCACTGCTTTCCGTATTTCGCCTCGTGGCGCTGCGTTACATCTGACCGTGCACTTCTCACCCCGGGATGGTGTTGGTAAACAGCCGCGCACTGGGCGATAACGTCACGCTGGGAGCTTCACCTGCTCACTGCACATGTGCGTGTTTCACCCTGCGCTCGCTGAAAGGGACTCGGGCGCAATACGCTCACGACTGCGTGCTTTAGCCTCGGAAGCCCCAGCGTCCACCGCAACTTTTAAAATGCGCAATATTTCTTTTTGCTGTGCTGTGCAGATTTCCTAAATACCCCGCCACCCATAACGGAACGGGTACGTTTTTACCCCTGGTAGGTACATACAAGTGAATAAGGCAAATTGATGCCGTTTGATGTGCACGGACCGATATATTGAAGAACACTAGAAAGTCTAGTCTGTCAGTCGTTGCATTTTTTCCCCACGTTCGGAATATAAACCTGCTTTTTTGTTTAGGGTCTTGAATGTCTGTTTGGCAAATATTTTCGTCCATTTTGTATAACGCAGCACTTGTGTTTTTCTAGTTAAGTCTCCTATAAAATTACTGTTGATGTGATATTAATGTACAGTTCATCTTCAGCGTGTGTGAGCGGCCCACATCAATGTGCTCTCAGTGGGTTGATGTATAATCAGCGTGTTCTTCTCTAAAACAGCACAGGGTCCGAGATGTTCCATCCATTCATCCATTCTCTATGCCACTCATCTAATTCAGGGTCGCGGGAAGCCTGGTACTCATCCCAGGGCGGCGCGGGGCAGGGGACACCCTGGGCAGGGGGCCATCCCACCACAGGGCAGGGGGCCGAAATGAATCGTCATATTCCGAAAGGAAGCCATTCTGACACACACCGGCTCAGAGCCAACTAAAGATAACCCACATTTTTTTTAATTCTGGGAAATGGGTTCATGGAGAGGTAACTGCTCTTAATGTGCCTGGTTGTGTTTAATTTTGAAAGTTAGAACTGAGCCATGCCTCCATGCTTCTGTGTGCATGGCAGAAAAAAGGGCTTTTTAAATGCTGATGCGAGACTGTAGGAAAGCATTGCTTTGTGTAACATGAAATGGTACATTTCAACGCTGTCCACCCATTTCCTCCTGGGATATTACCCAACACAGCTGAAGTATAATTACTGTAATTTAATTCTTGCAAATTTTATAACCCACCTTAAGCGTGCAAAAAGCCCAAATATGTGTGGTCCGTGACCGACATTTCCTTTAGTTTAGTGGACAACATAACAAAAGAACGAAGGAAGGAATTCAGTGTTTTGTAAATAGTCTTGATAGTGTTTTTGTTGTTCATACTAAATAATGCAACTTTCACCCTATTGTGAACTTAATACATAGGTTGAAAATCAAAGTTTTACATACTTCAAGTTCCCGTGGTTTGCACTCAGTTGCATCTTAGTTAAATAATTCTCTTTATCATCTCTGTGAATAAAACCTCCGGGGGGTGTCGGGCTGTAGGAATGTTGTGAGAAACAGATCATCATGAGAGCACAGTGCAGATGTGTGTGTGTTGAAGGGAAGGGGCGCTTTTCCCTACTATAATCCACATCACGCATCTCTGCCGCTCAGCACCTGTTCATTACTCCGCAAATCCGCACCAGACCCAATTAAACGAGCCACAGAAAGTCAAACCCCAGTGGGCTTTGAACAGGCCGACGGGAACACTGTCCTACCCTGCTGTTTTTCATACTTTGCTGTTTTAACCAGTGGTTTGTGTAGTTGTATACAACCAGTCCACACCCAGGTGACAGCCTTCAGGACTTCTTCAGATGCTCTCCTTTGCGCCAAAATATTTATAAATTTAAATATTATTAAAAATTTATCTATATATAACCTGTCTATGAGTTTCTTTCCAGTTTGTTTAGTTTCTCCTGCTGAGAGATTTTGGTCACCGCTTCCATGGCCCACGATCTTGTCTCCCCTCGAGCCCAGCAATCCCTCATTGTGTGGAGCCCGGGCGGTAAACTCCAGGGTCGTGCACAGCAGAGCCGCCAAAACGGGATAAACCCGAAGGAGTCAGCAGTGCCGCGGGGGCGAGACGCCGTGGCCCACATTTATGTGAAGAATACGGGGGAAAGTATTTCATTTCTGTCTGCTTTCATGGCGGAATTCTAAAGGAGAGACAGGAAAAAGGCTCCTGCGTTGGGATCCTGGATTAACTTAAGCCGTTTCGCAGCCTGTGCCTTGGAAAAGAGAGAGAGAGTAAGAGTGTGTGTGAAGGAGGGAGAGACACGGTCAACAGCGGGACATCCTGTCTGAGCTCCGAAATACCATTTCCTCCAATAAAAGAAAAGCTCAGAAAGAGTCCCCCGCAGAAGACCCACAGAGATGTTGATTGTCATCCTGGCACTGGGCCAAGGCCGCAGAGAAAGGGTCCAGTAGACCCTCTGGAAGGCAGTCAAAAAGCACCTAAAGGAAGTCATTAGAGCCAGGGCTGATGAAAAGTCTGACCCTCGTAACCCCCCCCCCCGTCCTCCCCCCACGCCAAAGGCATCCTCCAGACTGTTTGTGACAAAAGCTCATAAATGCTGGCATGACAAAGGAAGGGTTCCCGCTTGCGCTCGTTTTCGTGATCCGAAGACGGACGGGGAAGTTACCAGGGACACGAGCAGACAAGCGTGTTCCCCCGTGTGGGACGGTTTAGAAGCACTTCTCACGATAAAATCTCCACAGAAACACTGAGGTCTTCCTGCCGGCTTTGCTGCTTTTTCAGTGCCACAAAGTGTTCTTCGGCTTTTTCGTTTTCTGACTGTATAAGGTCGAGGATTCATTGTGTCTCATCATGTGAGGCATTGCCAATAAACGTGTGAAATGTGTCAGGAGATTCTCAGGCACTCGTGTTGGTAGAACTGGTGTTACAAGTGTTTACTTATGGCTTCGAGTTCAATATTGCAAAAACAAAAAGTTGTGCAAAGTCCTGTCTTGTATTGCACGGGATCAGGGATCAGCCTGAAAATAACTAATGAACGCCAGATCGTCATCTTCTGTTACATCAAGCCAAATGAGTTTTTTTTTCCCCTAATCCCCCTTTGTCATCAAGCGTGCAAACAGTGACAATGATTCAAAGGAGCTGCTTGTGTGTGTTAGCCTAGTGCTGTCCCAACCCTCTCCGCGTCTGTGCAACAGCCCTGACCTTTCTGACAGCCCTGCATCTGCAGTTCTGGGTGGCAGACCTATAGTAAGCAATGCATATAAATTAACTTTGAAGGAAAAAAAAATCAGATCAAGTTATGTAAAGGACAAAGGCAAGCAGACTTCAAAGTAAGGCTAAAGGGGAGGTTTGGGGGGGTCGCTCCTCTGGTACATGAACAGTGTGTGGAACCATCGTGCATTTGAGTCCACAGAAGTCTTGTATTTCATTATTTCCTACCCCTTCCTCCCCCCCCCTCAATTCTTGAAAATGCCCTTTTTTACCCTGGCTGAATCACAATAAAACTGTGGACTTTGATTCGTGGGATGAGCCTGTTTCTGTCTCACCCTCCGCGCCTTGATGTTGCTCAGCAGGGCTCACTGAGCCATGACCCTGGCAGACCTAGTGTCCCCCCCACACCCCTTCCAGCCTTCTTTCCAAGTACACACAGATGCACAGACACTGCAACACCACAAAGGCTGGTCTGGAAGGAGCCAGCCTTGAGCAGCGGACCGAGTGAACTGTTGTGTGTGGGTACCCCTCAATGTTCCCGCTCGGATCTGTCCCTCCGCACACAACTACAGACCCAGAAGTGGTTCTGCATTTCCTGTCCTCACAGACACTACAGACCCAGAAGTGGTTCTGCATTTCCTGTCCTCACAGCGACTACAGACCCAGAAGTGGTTCTGCCTTTCTCATCTACCGTGTCCTGCAATTGATCTGTGTTTGACTCACACGCAGAGTCTGCAGAAATAAAATGTCTGTCTTGGACTCTGTAGTACCCCCTTTAATACCAGCCACCTGTCACAAAAAGATGCAAGATCCAGCTAAAACTGTATTCTTTATATGCAAATTCTTGTGGTTCTCCACACCCCTGATAACATTTTCCTCATTTATATAAAAGCCAACCAAGGCTGTCTCAACTCTTTTTTTCCTGAATAAGATGCATTTTTATTTTTATTCCTGAATAAGATGCATAATTTTGTCTTCTATTGTTAGGTTCTAACAGGTGTGTTAAGAGTAGAAAGTGTTAAGGAACAACTACACACCAACCACATTGTCAGACTCAACTGCAGACGTGGAGACAGCAAAATACATCCACCAATTCTGATCACGTAACTGGCGGCTCTTTTTCTGTCTCTCACAGGTTTTTGTTCTCCGGTTGATCAAATTTCCCAACATGGCTCGAGCTCGCTCGTGACCTTCTCTGACAAGTGCCTGCCCACCAGTCTGTTTTGCCGCTGTCAGCGGCTTTTGCGCGAGCTTTACGTGACGTGCACATACACACTTCCCATTAAAAATCAATTAAACATAAGTGCTCCGGCCTGCTCCCACATACCATGTGTGTAATGATTTACGGCACTCCGAATCCTCGGCATAGAAGCGCAGCAGCACTCTAAGGTGCGCTGCTTCCGTTTGGCTAATTGGAAACAAATTAAGACCTTTTTTCCTTTATTTGATTTAATGGCTTAGACCTATGTACGGCAGCAGTTATCATTTCTGTACATATATAATTTTAGTGTCAGGAAGCCTGTTTATTGTATATATAGTATAAAGAACGCATGTGGTTGACATTGTGTTTTACTGGCCTGGCTCTCCTCTGTTAAATGCGAGAGTCCAGTTGACTGTTTATCTGTAGTGACTTGCATCATGCCCCCTTGAGAACGTGCTCATTTTGACTTGCACTAAGAATTCCATTGGCATGTGATCTCCTGTGGGTCGTCAGTCATTCTCACGCCCGTGCTGTAATAAGCTGTGTCTCAAACATCCACTGCATTGTGCAATACGCACTTACCCAGTATAAAGGTCCACACATAAGGCAGCCACGCAGGCCGGTAATACCATGTGTTACAATAGCTCCGGGTTGTCATGGTGATAGCCATTCTGTAAATCACATGCCAATGACATAACAGAATGCCAGTTTACTTGAAACCATGGCCAATGGGCTTTGACTGAACCTGACTGACTGCACCAGTGGGCTTCAGGTTACCGTGACAACAGTCACTGTGAAGTTAGAGTGCCAGTACAGCTACAATCACAGTCTAAACTGTCCCCTGCCAGTCAGAATTCCCCAGTTTCCCAGTCAACTGACAGAAGACAGCGTGATCTCATCAGTGTGACATCGCTGCAACCTTCCTGAGATTGCTCTATCCCTGTGGAGCACAGACTTCGTTCTGCTCATTACTCTGTCCTGTTATGGGAATTTGTCTGTGAACTTTAATATGCTCTACCCTTCAACAACTGTCAGATAGAGAAATTGTTAATTGTGGCACCTCACAAAGTCTTTCAGGAATGACTACAGGTCGTCTGAGTACAAGAACTCACACAGTGCTCTGAAAAGCGTGTTTTTCATCAAGATGCTATTTTTAATAGTCTCATTTGTACAGTAAGTCTTGGGGGCTGTCAAACATCCGTGATTACTTTAGACAAGCGAACAGAACTTTACTTACTGAGCGCTGCCTTCGGAAACAGCACACGACCAAGGTCTCTGGGGATTCTTAATTTGCTTCATATTTGAAATTTGGTGTCAGATCTCATTTGCTTTATGGCGGTCACTGAGCAGACAGGGCTGCTTGTCGTAATTAATGGGAACCTGCGTTTTTCATGACCTGCTGAACTTCAGCTCTAACGGATGCAGACTGGAGTCTTGTGGAGCTGTGGCTTTCACTGCCATAGAGGAGTGGTCCATAACCTGGGGTGCTGGCACCCCCAAGGGGTGTGAGAGTCAGTTCAGAGGATCCGGACAGATGTCTTTTTAGTATCATCAGTACTAATAAATGGTAGCTGATTATTTGACATTAAAATTGAAGGTGTTTCTTTTTCCGTTTTATGTGCTGGGGGTGCGGGGTGGAACTTCAAAATCTCAGGGGATGCCAGGATAAAAAAAAAGGTTAAGAACCACTGCCATAGAGCTTGATTCTGTAGCTGTGCCATGGTCTTTGTTAAAAGTCCAAGACGTGGTCCCACATAAGGCCTGCAGGTGAACAGCGTGGGGCCCTCACCTCAGACAGCCCTGCGTCCTGCCGGTCGACGCAGCGTTGCCAGTACTATGGTCTCATATCAGCGGTACATGGGGATGGCGTCCTGTCTGTGGGAAAGAATTCTTTGAGCTGAAACACTCCCCACGTGTTTTCCTGTCAGCAGAAACAGGGTGTAGTTTTCAATTATCTGAAGTCTCCTGGGAGTAACAGCAGCGCAGGTGCGCAGGTAACCTGGCTTTTGACAGTGTTACTTTACTGAGAGAATGGGAGGGGCGCAGTGGCTGGGTCACGGAGGAAGGTATTGTCAGGCGAGTGAAAGGGGTTCAGCCGAGGTGTAGGGGAGGATGAACAGGTGACGTGAGCTGCCTCCAGCCTGCATGCCCCTCTGCACACCTGCACGTTCTCCTGTGGTCACAGCCACTTCAAACACCTCTGCTCTCATGAATTATGCAAGTAAGGGGTGGGGTAAGAACCAGCTAAAATCAGTTCTGCTGGGTAAACGTGCCAGTTGCCGAGGATTTATTTCTGTGTGCATTTATTTAATCGGTGGCGGCTTCTAATTTGTTTTCTGAAGGCTGTGGTGGTTTCCTTGACCTTATGTGTTCGGAATGCAAATATCTTCACACGCTGGGGATTTTCACAACTCGGGGTGTGTGTGTATATAATCTTCTGTGAGAAAATGCTCAATCGTTTTTATCTACCCAGATCAAAGCATTAATGTTACCAGCTGGCCAACAGCGGAGCAGTGGAGCAGCGGCGAAGGTTCTGACCACCAGGCCGCTTTTTGTGGGTGCAGGAATAAAAATGAGAGCCAATGTACACGGAGGTTTGAGACAGTAAAAAAAAAGAGAAAAACACAAATAAAAGAGACAGTGAAAACAATTCCTACAGGCCACGCTAGATTCTTGGCCACATATACATTCGCATAACAAAAATTACTTAAACGGGCCAATTCAAAACCTACCAAGGTTAATGGTTCTTGAAGGTTTTATAGTGCTGCTGTTCTTACAGCTACAGGCTTCGCCAAGTTCAACTGTGCAATTCACACTTCGTGAAAGTAAAGAAAAATAAATCAAGTATGATCTATGTAGTCTTGCTGGTGTAAACCCCCGTTTCTGGTTACGATCCCAAGCCTACATAGGTTTATAGAGTGAGTAAATTAACAAATTTAAAGGTGAATTAAACAAAAGTGTACAAGCTGTAAATAATATAAACACATATAACTGTGTAACACACACACACACACACACAAAATTGTGTGTGTGTGTGTGTGTGTGTGTGTGTGTGTGTGTGTGTGTTTAAATATGCATAAATTTTTTCCCTGCAAAACTCAACTCTGTGGTACAAAATGATATTTTACTACATACCTTGATTTACACCTTTTCAGTGCTGTGCTAAATGTCAGTTCTTGGAAAGGAATACTATAACCAGTGATGTATAAAATCCAACACACTTATTCTTCCCTATATTGACTTACAACTGGTGAGAAGACCATCTGAGAAGTGCATTAGCCTTTGATATACAGGATCGTAAGTTCAATTTATGTACCAAAGCTATAAATCCTTTGCTCTGTTTTATGTAGGTCAGAGGACCTCTATATCGGTATACAAAAAGTGTATTTGACGAAATCATTCAGACCCACTTGAACAGCTTGTGTTTGGCAAATGGGAGGAAACCAAATTGTGTGGCGGAAACCCACAGAACCTCCAGCATAGAGATCTGGAACCAGATTCTGGAGCCCCAAGGAGAAAGCTCTGCTTGCTGATTCAGCGTGTGAGCGCTGTCGTCTCAGGTGTCTGTGTCCCGTGAGCACGTTCAGCTACAAGGCCAGCCACCAGTGCCCTGAAATTTGCTGAGGCAGATATGTACATGTGACAGTGTTGCGTACCTCCGGATGTGCTATTTTCTCAGGTACTCTGTTCAGGCTGAAAAACGATGTAAAGATACTTTAGCTCCCATCTGCCGTACAGTGCAGGTTGTTCTCGACTCCTGCTATTTGACCAAAAGGTTCATATCCGCGGAAGGTGAAGTGTGCAGCAATGTCACAGGTGAGTTCACTCACGTTCTCCCGTGCTGGAGAGACAGATTTGCTTGTACTGGCAAAACAGTTCTTACACATTTTCCCTGGCTATGAGACACTCTAAGGGATCACACCATATCCGCTGACAGGAAGTGTGTGTCATCTGCAGACAAGACAATGTTTCATGGTCCCATGACTGGGTTACCTAAAGTACCAGAGCATATGTCTGTCTCTCTGTGTGAGATGTGTAGGTGTCATTCTAGTAAACAGTAGCATACTACACCAGCATAAATTTTCACTTTTGTTGTATAGTGTTGTGAAACACCATTTCCACCTTCTACAACCTTCAGACACTAAACGTAAACAGCCTAGAGACTCTCCAAAAAATTCTGTCACTCTGCAAACACAGATCTGTCTATGCCTCATTTCTACCCATTAGCCAAACTGTCTGTAAGCCCCGCTTCCCATGCGTAAGAAACAAAGATGACTCCAGGGGTAGTTCCTCTTGGCTTGTCCCTTCACGCACACTGATGTTGATTTGTGCATGTGGCGTTTGTTAGAATCTCACTGCTCTAGACCAGTCTCCAGAATACGGCACAGGTGTATTAAATAAAGGTTCAGAAATGCAAAAACACACGGCGATGTAAAAGCACAGCACAACCTGTAAATGCTTGCTTTTCAATATTGCAACAATCCATCCATCCATTATCCTAACTGCTTAGTCCTGGTGAGGGTCACAGGGAAGCCTGGAACCCATCCCAGAGCACAAACCCACCACAGGGCACACACACTACAGGCAATTTGGACACACCAATCAACCTAACCTACACATCTTTGGACTGTGGGACGAAACCAGAGCACCTGGAGAAAACCCACCAAGCACAGGGAGAATATGCAAACTCCGCACACACAAACCCAAGGCGGGAATTGAACCCCAGGCCTGGAGGTGTGCAGCAACAGTGCTAACCACCACGCCACCGTGCCATATTGCAATAATTCAGTGTTAAATTGTATCTATCGTTCAGATACTTGGTTTTTAACAGCCTAAAAAAAATAGAAAACTTCAATACTATATTAAAATGTGGATTCATTATGTGAGGAATGTTGTTTGTCAAATTACATGCAAAATAACATGAACAATAAAAGTCAGCGCCAGGTCAGTTTTATTGTATCCTTTTAGTGCCTCCTAGTGGCAAATTAACACTTTAGAGCAAAAAGTTATGTTAATTCAAGTCAAATTTTAAATAAATAGTATGTATAGCTGACCATTGTTGAACGTAATAAGATGGAGCTTAAGTTCTTAAGTTTTCACATAGCCTATTCACGCTGTATAAAAATTTGTAATACGCTTTCCTTTGGAAAGTGGTTTTTGATGTACAATCAGTCAGATTTATCATTGGATTTCAATATGCATGAAATTAAACTGACGTCAATATAGTAGCGAGATCAGTTCTGCTCTTTATGCTCCTAAATAGTGGCTCCACTCGAGATTTTGGGTGCAGCTGGCACGTGTCAGTCGCGAGGCCGTGGAATCACCAGGGTTTCCATCCCTCGGCTTTAACTAGAAAATACTTCGATTTTGTAACGGGGGGGAAAAAAAGATGCTTGAAAGCGACTGATACCGCACACGGCGAATCCACAGTGGAAGCGTTTTAGCAGCTGACAAGTTTTACCAAATGTATCAAGGCGGCGTCTCGCGCCACGTGTGAACTGATACATTTAACGAAACAGAATTCTTGCCACGCGCCGACACGCGCGAGCCACCAGTCATCTGGACATAATACACAACTTAAATAGGCTGCATTTTGTATACCAATTTTATTAAACACGCAGCCATTAACTAGTACAAATTTTACTCATTGCGTACACACTAACGTTTTCATAAAACCTAACTACTAAGTCGAATTTAAATAACCTTTATTCATATGGAATCTTACTCACTTCGAAATTTGTCATTTAGTTACCACTTGAACGTTAAACGAGTGTACAGATGCAATGCCCCAAATGCAATGACTTCTCATTATGTCACACCGACCTCCCTGCTAAAACTGACCCACACCAAGTGGATTGTGTTGATTTGTGCATGTGGCGTTTGTTAGAATCACCCATCTGACCAACAGCATATGTAAAATAGGCACCACAGCCAGGGTTCACTGAGCTTTATTTTAATATACAACTTCAATCAAACCACATGTATGCAGTCACCACACTGGACCAATTCAGGGTCACATGTTAAATAGTGTACACAAAACTGCTATAGTACTCCAACGGCAAGCCCAAAATAAAATCAAGCTTCTTTGAAGCCAACTTTTGTTTAAAATACCCTAGAAATGAGTAGGCAAAAAGCTCAATTAAAATCAAAAGAAAGCGAACTGCCCGTGGATTTTGAAACCCTTTTGAAGAGACCTCTGCCCTGAGATGGGTTCGGGTGACACAGGCCAACATTATACAGTTTTCTGCTGGCCCTTCTTGCCGATGAGAGACTTGTGGATATGGGGGATGACACCTAGAGGAAACAAGGGTTAAAGTCACAACACATCCCATCACAAAAAGGCACCAAACACCCACACAGCAGGCTAGCAGCGTGCTGGGAGTACGAGCAGCTCTTACCACCACCGGCGATGGTGGCCTTGATGAGCGAATCCAACTCCTCATCGCCTCTGATGGCCAACTGCAAGTGGCGGGGCGTAATACGTTTCACCTTCAAATCCTTGGAGGCATTTCCAGCCAATTCCAAAACCTAAACGGACAGAAAAACGAGGTGGCGCAGGATCAAAAACCGCTGCAACGCCAAGGGCTCCGCTGTCCCAAACGAAGCGGACCGAGAGCAAGAAAGACGCGCGCGCGGGCGCGCGCACAGCTCGGCGCTCACCTCGGCGGTCAGGTACTCCAGGATGGCGGCGCTGTACACGGCCGCAGTGGCCCCCACTCGGCCGTGGCTGGTGGTCCTGGACTTCAGGTGTCTGTGAATACGGCCGACGGGGAACTGCGGTTTTCCCGTAGCGGAAAGCGGAATGGGGTGTTAAGTACAAACGCACCGCCAGGGAACAGAAAGCTGCGCATTTACCACGTACGGACATACACCCCCCGCCCCCAGAACCGGATTTAAACAAAACACCCGCATTTCTCCCCATTACGTCTCATTAGCTGGCTCGCCCCGATGCGTTTATTTTCGCCGTTAATAAACACGCAGTGAAGGCCCCAGGTCAGCACACTGCCAGCCCCGCCGCCACCAACCTGCAAGCCGGCTCTCTGTGAGCGCGAAACGGCCTTGGTCTTCGTCTTCCCGGAGTCCTTACCAGCTTTGCCGCCAGCCTAACGTGGAACATCTCAGTTACCGACGGGGTTTGCACAGGAATGGCCCACGAAAACGCTAAAATGAGAGGGCTGGCACGGGCCAGCATGCGGCGCAGCGCCAAGCCCTTAGCCAGCTAGCTAATCCGGCGGACCGCCTCTGCCGACAAGCGCCGTTTTACCTACATAACATTAATTCGCTATTTACGCCCACTAATTAAACCTGTAGGTCACTGCTGATGCTCAAAATTCGTATTTTATTATTATCGCCGCCGCATTATTACTTACCATTCTTTCACTTTCTGCTATTTACTGCTCGGCACCAAAAAAAAAAAACAACTCAATAAACCTTCTAACAGTGTCCGATTTAAACGAATCGTCCCGCCTTCACTTTAATATATATGCATAGAATGCCGGAGCATCCGGGTATTCGGTTAAACCTAAGCAGCCAATCACAAGCCGAAACGACGTAAGAATGACAGGACGTTTCACCAATCACAGCTCCAGTGCAATGGCGTGGGCGGGAAAAAGGAAACCGCGCGCTGATTTTAAGAAATGTTGGAAAACGCGTTTTTTTTTTTTGTTTCCATAACATTTTCGAATTATTGTATAAATATAATATCATGAGTATGTATCTCATGTTTTGCTGTTGTAAGTTAAAACTGAAACAGGTTTCACTAGTTTCCTGCTCTTTAACGCAATTTTTAAAATTATTAATGTAATGTAAATTAATTAAATTATGGTAATGTTTCGTAAAAGTATCGCTATTCAAAATTCAGTCTTTCGTAGGAATAAAAACAATATGGAGGATATGGAGAAAAGTCATTTAATGTTACGGGTTAATATATCTCGATAAATTCAGAATGAATCGCCTTTTTGTGACCATTAAACGAACCGTTTATAATTAGGGATAGTTGTTTTAATGCAGATTTACCAGATCGCTTCTAATGTTGGACGCGTATGTAAATAAATTCTGTAATAAAATTGTATCTATGTACCAAAAAGGGAAGAGGGCGCATACTACGGTACAGTAGTAAAATAGCGAAGTCTTGTTCGTGAAAGTAGTGACTAAGTATGAATAGCAGCCAGATGCGTTTGAAACGTTTTATTTCAGACGACGCCCAGTGCTTTTTCTGCTAAAACCCTGCATATGAACTCGTGTGTTCACACGCATGACTCTAGGTCCGACTTTAAAACAATATCTCGATCCTCCAGTAGGTGGCGCTGCTGACCGCAGTCTCCGGAGTGGGAGGGGCTATATCGCGTGGTGACGTCATCCACACGGTTTGCACACGGTGCTGTCTTATATTTTCACTTGAGCACCGCCCGTAGTTGCATATATATGAGGCTTTGACAAAGGCAGCCAGCGGTGATTTAAATGGTGTCGAGAAATTTGGTGGCGAGAATAACGATGCTAAGGAATCCAATGAAATTGAAAGAAGCCCAATTAACTGAGATATGTATGAAGATCACCAGAAACCTATCACTAGCCTGCACGATTAACGCTGAGACATGCTTATTAATTTATTGTCTCACCCTTATCTGCAGATGGTGGTCTTTAATATCGAAGTCATTTCAGATGCACTTTATGAGTGATATCCTGGGGGTGGGGGAACATTTCAAAAATACCCTTGTGTAAATCTGAAAATCTGCTCATGTTATGCAGCTTACTGGGCCGAGTTAATACAGGACAGCTTTCAGAAAGCGTCGGTACCAAATAAACGGTGTTTTTACTGACCAGTAGATGGAAGCACGTGCATATCCTTCACTGCATATTAACGTAACCTCATATTTACCATGAAAACAACCTTTTACTAGTACTAACATTCATTAGTTTTGAAACTCCGAGTTTTAAAACAGAACTTGTTATTGAAAAAGCTATATTTGGCATTTTGTCAGCCTATGTGCACATCAACCATTTGTGTTTCTTGCTGAAGTAAAACAATTATACAGTTCAAATTTTAACACAGAACCTTGACAGGCTCAAACGAAAATACCTCAGGCCATAAACAAACAGAATAGCCACTATAACGAATGTGTTTATCAAGCATTCTGAAACGTTGCTCTCAGTCTACCATGAACGTTACTTTGTTTTTTTCCTTTACTAAAAATGCTACTAAATGTTTCGTTATTTATTTTACAATATGCTTAGTAAAGCAGCGCTTTCACATGTATAATGTTGTCAGCTTGCTGGTTCTTTTGTGAGCTCAAATAGGCTGTAGGAATTTTGTTCAGTAACCAAAAAAACTAAAGAATAAACACAGCACACCATGGTGGTTAAGTGTTTTACCATCCGTTATGCCATGCAAAAGGCTAAACATAAAATCAAACCTTGTATTTAGTTTACAGTAATTACATCATCCCCACTTCACACAGCTTTCTGATACAGGTGTGTGATTGGCTGTGCTCCTTTGATGGGCAGCTCTTCAACCCACCCTCACCTTACATAAGCCAAAGTAGAGTCAGGATTCTCTCTGTGACCTGGGAGACAGTTTGGGAATCTGGAGCACACGCTGGTGCTAGGCCACAGACGATGCTGTGCTACAGCAGTAACTGGCTGATGTTACATAATTGTTCTGTAGCACTTGGCTAGTGGATCAGGCATAAGATTGGCTCATGCGTGTCAGGCTGGATTTGTGCACTTAATTTAGGCATTACTTAGAATTTAAACAATTGTACCCCTGAAGACAGCAGCATTGTTCTATAACAAGCAAGTAAACTGCACAAAATGCTCCCATTTCAGTGCTGTTTAAATCAGACATTGTGCAGCGTTGTGTCTTTGCATACGAGTACACAAAACTGCACCATAATGTTGTTGCACTGGAGAGAGACTGACTGAAGTGCTGAGCCTGGCAAGCTGCAGAGCACACAGGAGTGTCTACGCGCTGCCTCTGCTCCCATAGGTTGTTGCATGTCGAGGGTCTTTGTTCCTGGAATGCTCTAATTCTCGTGCTTGTCCATAAGTACCACCGAGTCCGACCCCTTGCTCACTATACATTTTTACAGCTGCTGGTGAATTAAAAAATGCACACACTACTGTCTATGCATTATTTTCCAAGAAAACCATGAACAAAAGGGATACCTGTCATTTTCAAATACAGCACCATTGTTTGGTCTAATTTGATAGTATAATTGCCAATACTAGAGTTCAGCATCACTTGTAAATCCTAACTCAGATGTAGGACGTCTAAACCCTGAATGCAGCCAAATCATGAAGTTGTTCTTGGAAGAGGTTAATCCACAGTTAATGGGAATAAAAACATTCTCCTGTCATGGACACATGAATCATGGAGATACAGGCTTTAACAAGCTACCTTGGCCACAGAAGCAGAGACACTGCCTTAAAGATTTCCATACCTCCTGGGGCTTCCATATGCATATGATGTGAGTAAAAAACACAAACTAATTACTGTTAATTACTATCATTAATTAAGACAGGGTCCCTGCTGAATCCACCTTCTCATTCATCCCATTCTCAGTGTGCCAATTGTCATGAACAGATCTGTGAAGCATTTCTGGCTACATTTTTCATCTGTAATGTCTCTACAATATAGTCACGCTGAAGCGTGTGATTAGTGAAGTTGCAGCAGGTTTGAGTTAAACATGGCCTTCATGTCACACCATGTCAACAAGTGGTGACTGTGTGGCCACAGAGGGAGGTGTATGAGTCTCCACTCGGACTGTTCTGTTAGGACCACATGGAGCTGAGGTCTCATCTGTTCTGCTTCTGATGTGAGTGGCAATACATGGTTAGAGCCAGGGCAGACATCGTTCTCAATTCACAAGGCAAACAAGAAATTGATAGTGACGTCGTATAAATAAAGCTGGGTTTTCAGAAGTGCAGCCTCTCAAGGTCTGACACTAAGCAGATTTAATGAGTTGCTGGGTTTACCATGAGATGGGACCTAACGTTGACCCACCAGGGGTGATATTTGGACCGTTGCTTTTATTTAAGCAGGATAGGTGAGAACCTTTTAAAAGCCTGCAAACAGAAAATGTAGTCCTGATTTTAAGCATGCAGTATTAACTCCACTATAATGTAATGTAAAATAAGATCAACGTTACCTTTGACTAACAGGTAAACCCTGAATGTTTTTTCACGTTACAAGAAACCAAACATATTGTCTTACCTGAAAGTCATGGCAGGGTGTTGGGAGAAGAAAAGAAAAACACACAGAGGAATCCAGCTGAATAATGTTTTGGACGGACACCAAGTCAATGAAGTCAGAAATTTACCTGCTGTTTAGTGAGGTCAAGGATCAACTTGAGAGCTGAAAAAAGGGTCCCTGTTAACCAGAAGCTCATGAGGTGTTTAGCTGTTTTCAAACCTTTTGGTGCTGGATGTTCTAAACAGGTCCTAAAAACAGCCATTCATTGCACAACAGGGTCTAGCCTGTCCAGAGTTAGGGCACAAGGACACACTGAACAGATATTTTTTCCCCTGAACTTTCTCTGGTAAAGGAAGCTGTTGGTCTCCTACTATATTTAGAACCCTCATTTTGTTCTAATTATTTGGCAAACGAAGCTTACTTTATGCAAGCCTCACTGAAACACAATATTTCAATATGTTCTCATCTTCTCTAGAGAATGATCAATAAAATCCAAAACTTCCTGCTGCCACAATGTGCAGCAGTTTGCAATGTTTGGAGAAAGACAAGCAACACAAACAGGCTTGAAATTACAAAAACGCAGCAAGTGACTTTGCTGTCAATTTCAAACTGGTTCTGACATACTCATGAAAACGTGGCATGCGCTTCACCACCCGAACTGTTGGTTCTGTCATGCTGAAAAGTTGGGATTTTGGCAGTCAGACAAACTGTTCCCTAGAAATGGGGTCACAGCTTGGTGGCCGGAGAACTCAGGGCTGGACACTGACATGTGACACGGACAGGTTTTAATGCCATGTGACCTCCTCGGTGCCAGTCTGGGTTCTGGGCCCTTTCCAGGCTGCAGACAGCTCCTGTGAAGGCACACCTTAGACAGCTGATGTGCCGTTCCCATTACACTGAAAACAATGTTCGGTTCAGAAGTAAAGTGACATTACTGCAGCATGCTGTTGGTCTCTTCAGGTGAATTCAGTCCTGTGCACTCCATGTCAGGACCTAAACTGCTCATCTGTGCAGCTTTCTTGTTCTTCTCCTTCTTCCTCTTTCAGCTGCTCCCTCTAGGGGGCGCCACAGCAGATCATCCCTCTCCATACCAACCTGTTTTCTGTAGCTTCCTCTGTCACCCCAACCTCTCTCATGTCCTCCCTCACTACATTCATAAACCTCCTCTTTGGCCTTCCTCTTCTCCTCCTGTCTGGCAGCTCCATCCTCACCATTCTTTTCCCTATATACTCTGTATCCCTCCTCTGCACGTGTCCAAATCATCTAAGTCTTGCCTCTCTAACTTTGTCTCCAAACCATCCTACCTGTACTGTCCCCTTAACATGCTTGTTGCCTCAATTCTCTGAATTTTTCGCTCAGCTATGAACCTGTGCTAAGCACAGGATTATTCTTGCTTCCAGTTAAATTTTTTTTTTGTTTCACCAAGATGAGTAAACGTCTGGTGCAAGGCCTCCCCTTGAACTATCACATCTTGAAGATAAAATGGTTGTAAACTCAACAGGCATCAGCCTACAATCTAAAAGTTATGCCTGTCCAGACCCACTGGAACTTTTTGTGTTGAAGAAATTGGTCATTAACAATTCAGGTCAGTGACATAGTGTAGAAACCATATTGTAAAACACTGTGAAAGTCATTTATGCGATATGGAAAATAAATTTAATCTAGAGCCAGATTTTTAGACCACACAGTCCACTATGTCCTGCCACTGAATATCTCACTGTTGATGATTTAGTTAACTAAGCTATTCTGGCCACCATAGCTACATTTTTTAAAGAAAAACATAAATTTTCTGTTACACCATTGCAACTGAATTGTTAGTGACAAAATTATTTTGGAGCTAGGATTAGGACCAGGAGAGGTGCTGGAGCTAGGGTTAGGGTTAGGACCAGGAAAGGGCCTAGAGCTAGGGTTAGGGTTAGGGTTAGGAGAGGGCATGGAGCTAAGGTTAGGGTTAGGGCCAGGACAGGGGCTGGAGTTAGGGTTAGGGTTAGGGCTAGGAGAGGGGCTGGAGCTAGGGTTAGGGTTAGGACCAAGAAAGGGCCTGGAGCTAGGGTTAGGGTTATGAGAGGGGCTGGAGCTAGGGTTAGGGCTAGGAGAAGGGCTGGAGCTAGGGTTAGGGTTAGGGCCAGGAGAAGGGCTGGAGCTAGGGTTAGGGTTGGGGTTAGTGCTAGGAGAAGGGCTGGAGCTAGGGTTAGGGTTGGGGTTAGAGCTAGGAGAAGGGCTGGAGC